>OY759209.1:46081855-46435038 GCA_963662105.1 Meiosimyza platycephala
CAAATCCTTTGAAATTAGTTAAAAAAAGAGTGTTGTCAGTGACGAGTTCTATGACTTTTTCGGAGTTCGTTCGGAAGGTACAGTTGGCGTGTCCACCTTTTAACAACCTTGTCACGCATTGGTCCTCTGATAATTTGGTTACTGATGCAGTCTTGCAGATCGTTGAATTTTTGATAAGCAAACACCGTTCGTTAATACCGTAGGTTTCCTTTTGATTTATTAACATTTCAGTGTAGGCGATATCCACTTGACTATTGTTTGTTATAGAAGATCGTACAAGGATGTGGTTATAAACTTCAGGCTGAACCTTCGGCAAGGACACAACATAAATAAGCATAGTGTTGTTTGCAAAAATTGATGGAGTAGCGAACTCTAAGGCTTCAATCTCGTTCTCGTAGGGCAGCGTCTCAAATTCTGATAAGGCCTTACTCATCTCTTCGCTGTCCAACAGGTTTGTATTTACGATACCGTTTCTCGCCATTTGACATGCTCGAACAATCTCATGTACTTGATCTTTTAGAATTAGGACTTTTTCGAACAAAGTTTTTTCGTATTTCTCCTTTAAATGGTTACCTATGTCGTTTCGAAACAATTCTACTAATTTGTTGTACCTGGTAATTGCTTCCTGGGTTGAGTCAAAAAGTTTCCTGTTGATTTTATATTGTTGGTTGTTATTTTCGACCAAGTTTTGTTCGTTCTGAAGAACCGCATTCCAGTCAGCAGCGTCTGGATTTCCTGCTACCCATTTCCAAGCTGAACCTATCCAGTTGATTGAACGACTTTTCCTCATCTTTTTTCCTCTAAGCTCATGCACACTTTTGTCAATTTGGTTGAGATGGTATTGCATCACCATTGACAGATCGTCAGCAGATGTAGTATTATTCTCGACAGCATCTCGTACTTCATTTGAAAGGGTCTCGAGTTGATCAAGATTTATTAAATGGACAAGATTAAAATGACCATTTAATATCCAACCACTTCCTTTCCTCAGCGACACAAGAGGAGATTTGTACTCGTAAAGTTGCAATGCGTTGACCGCGCTCAATAGGAAGATTCTGCAATGATGGTGACGTGAACATGGTGTCCAAAAGTGTTTGTGATGATAAGTGGAATCTCAAGCATACATACATACATAACTTGCAATTGTTCTAATTCTTTTATAAAAATGGTTAGTTATATGAGGAGAAATTGCGGCTTAAATTTAGGTGTTGTAAGATTGTTCTCTTACCCCTTTTTTTTAAAAAAAAATTTTATTCTTATTACTATACATATTTTTAAGTTACATATATTCTTAAAGGGAGTCGAACCCCGGCATCCTGTATTATTGGCAGGTGCCCACTACTTTCTTAAAAGATATGTTTGTAAGAATTAAAAGAAACAAATTTTTTTTTTTTTTTTACAAATTTTTCACCTCACTATTTTTTATTCTTAAGGTGAATTTTATGAATCTTTTTGCCAGACATGGTCGTAACAGTGACTCTATTGTCTGCGGCAACAACTTCTTTTTTGTAAATTGGCTTTTGTTTGCCTTTTATTTGTTTATCCTTTACATAAACTGTGTCCCCATTATTGTAAGTCTTGGGGACTTCTTTTTTAGCATTTAACCTTAAATTTCTAGTTTGTTCATTTTCTTCAATGAGTCCTCTCAAATCCTCATTGAGTTTGTGCTGAAAATCCGAAACTTGTTGGTAATTTATTTTTTCGCTTCTATTAAAGAAGATGTCACCCGGTCTTTTCTTTATCACCGAGTGAATGGTGTTGTTGTATCTATCCACTGCCACACTCATCAATTCTCTTGGACGCATATTAGTGTGCTCCATCTTTAGACACCTATAAATTTCGAGAAGGGTGGAGTGAACTCTCTCGACCTGTCCATTAACCTCACTTCTCTGAGTTGGAGTTCGATAGAATTCAACTCCCAGTGAACGCACGTAGTTGGTTATTAATGGGCTTGAAAGACCTCTCTCGTTATCAGTGACTATGACTTTTGGCACTGTAAAATAGTGTAATAGGCTGATAAGTCTGGTTTTTAAGTGGCTCGCGGATTTGTTTTGAATATAAAATAATTTAACAAATTTTGAAAATTTGTCCAAACAAGAAATTAACTTTGTGCCCTGAAGTTCCAAAATGTCTATATGCAAGATTTCGCAAGCATACGTGGGAACGGGAGTAGGTTGAAGCTGAGGCCTACTCGGATGCCTATCATATTTGTTCAGCTTACAGTTTTCACAGGAATCGGCATAGTTCTTGATAAGTTTGGACATTCGTGGGAAATAATATTTTTCCAAAATTTGGTCCTTGTTCTCGCGAGGATTTCTATGGGCTCGCTTGTGCTCGTTTTCAATAATTCGGAAAATAGTTTCTTCACCTTTCACATCTTCTACAACCCTTTGAGTTATTCGAATCTTGTATTTGGTGAAGTGATCTAAATACACCCATTGAAGCAGATCTAAACATGGCTCTTGAATCTTTATCCCATTGATAACGTTTGGGTTCAATTTTTCTTTGAGAATATTCGTAAGAGCTTCCGCATCAAGGAATGAAATGGAAATATAGTGTCGAAAGAAACCTGGATGGGGGGATTCGTAACATGAAGAATTTTTACCTATTTTAATCACAATCTGGTTTCGGAACACGTTTAGAGGGACTTCCACATGCGGGATAAGGTCGGAAGAGTCTCGCTCCGCACTATGCATTGTTCCTTCACTTGCTGTTTCTGTCCTCTCACTTAATCCTTGAGCAGCTTCAGGTTGTTCTGATGTTGGCAAGTGATTAAGCTGAGTCTTGAGCCTTGATAGAGCGTCTGCCACGTGGTTTGATTTACCAGGTTTGTAAATCAACTCGTGGTTATATTCTTCAATTCTCGCCTTCCAACG
Source organism: Meiosimyza platycephala (assembly GCA_963662105.1). Lineage (NCBI taxonomy): Eukaryota > Metazoa > Arthropoda > Insecta > Diptera > Lauxaniidae > Meiosimyza > Meiosimyza platycephala. The sequence goes on from OY759209.1 coordinate 46,084,732, forward strand.
CTTTAACTTTGCATTGAAATTCCTGTTGCCAAGTGCGTAGGTTAAGGGCTGGTGATCTGTATAGATTCTTATTTTCTTAGCACCGTAAATGTAGGATCTCAAATTATCCAGAGCCCACACAATTGCCAACATTTCTTTCTCATTAGTTGCATAATTTTCCTCAGTCTTACTTAAAGACCTGGAAATATATGCAATTGGCTTGTCCTTTCCCGGTTCACCTTGAGACAGGACAGCCCCTAAAGCAAAGTTGGAAGCTTCCGTAGTAAGGTTGAATGGCTTGCTGAATTCTGGGAAGGCCAGGACCTCTGACGAAGTCAAAAGTTCTTTTAGGCTATCGAAAGCTGACATCGCTTCATCGTTCAATTTGATGGTAACTTTTCGGGATTGGTTAGCTTTGACCTGTGCATTGGGACCTCGAGTTAAATTGGTTAAAGGTTTTGCAACCTTCGCATAATCACGAATAAATTTTCTGTAATACGAAGTCATCCCCAGGAATCCCTTTAGTTCTTTTAAATTACTTGGTGGAAGAAGTTTCTGGATGGCCATTACTTTTTTGTGATCGGCTTTGATACCATCAGCAGTAATGAGGTATCCTAAAAACTCGACTTCCCTCTTTAGGAACTGTGTTTTTTCTAGGTTAACTTTCAAATGCGCCTCTTGCAATCGCGTAAATACAACCTCTAGATTTTTCAGATGTTCCTCCTCAGTTTTCCCGAAAATTATGATATCGTCTATGTAGACGTAGCATATTTTCCCAATGAATTCCCTTAATACGTCGTCTATCATTCGTTGGAATATAGCCGGCGCATTTTTTAACCCAAAGGGAAGTCTGAGGAATTCGTATTTCCCATTCATTGTGGAGAACGCGGTTTTCGGGATATCTGTAGGTTTCATTGCGATTTGATGAAAACCTGAGGTTAAATCAATGGTGGTATAAAAATTTGCTCCACCAAGATTGGCAAGAGTCGTATTTATATCCGGAATGGGATATGCGTCACCGATCGTAATGCTATTCAGGCGTTTAAAATCGATGACAAGCCTATATTGTTTTTCGCCTGATGGTTTCGGCTTTTTTGGCACAATCCAGATAGGTGAGTTGTAGGGGCTTTTCGAAGGACGAATAATGCCCGAAGCTAACAACTCATCAACCTGTCTTTCCACTTCCTCGCGCATACAAGCGGGATATGGGTAGCTTTTCGTATAAATAGGATCGTCTGTGCTAGTCTTGATTTCTGCTAGCACAGATGTCTTTATCATTCGATCCATATTTATAGGCTGGAAAAGATCACCATATTTGTCCAAGATGGACTGAAGTTCGCCTAATGTTTTGTTATCTAAGCCTTCTTCGAGGATGGGAAAGTGGTTGACCTCCCTCGAAACCTTATTTTTTAAGGGTACTCTTATTGCACCTTTTAAAATAAGAATATTGGATTTCCTATCAATTATAGCTTCTAAACTTTTCAAGGTATCATCGCCAATGATGCCATGGAAAGTTTGTAGGCCTGGCAGGACGAAAAAGGTTATAACGGATTTTTCCCCAAAATGTTCAAAAAATGGTCCAGAAATTTTCTGGGTTATCCGAAGATTACCTCCGGCGGAATTAATTAAAAATGGTCGGTCTACAGGGATTGTTTTGAAGGCTAAGGAAGGGGTTATGAAATTCTTATTGGCACCGGTGTCAATAAGGAAATTGAGGATAGAGCCGTCCGCTGCTACGTATTCTATATATGGAACGCTGGAGAGGCTCCTGTCATAAAATTTACTTGATCCCCTATTTCCTCGCTAGCCTCCTCTTCATATTGCTGTGCAGTTTCAACTTCCCCGGCTTGTTCCACATGGAACATTCTCTGTTGTTTCTGAGGATAGCTATCGGATCTTGGCTTTCCAAATCTCTTCCGATAGGACCCACTTGGACGGTTCATATAATTTACGTTCTTCGTTTGAACGCTGTGATCGACATCCATTCGCTCCTGAGGCTTTGGTCCCACTTTCGGCGGTGACTGTGGGCTAGAAAAACTTTGATTTTTAAAGGGGTTGGAAAACTTTTGTGTACCCGAAAATTTTCTAGGTGGCAAGGACGGCCTTGCCTCAACTTTCTGCTCTCTCCCGAAAAATTGATTCATAGGAGCAGTTACCGTATTCGAAAAACTTGGGCGATGAATCACATTGTTCCTATAATTCAAATTTTGAATATCGAGACAATCGGAATATGACTCAGGCAAAGTAGAGGGTTTTTTGATGGCTAACATCTTCGATAGATCGCCATTCAGACCGCGGATAAAAACGTCGAGAGCTCTATTTCGGTAGCTCTCAATCAAGACTTGAACCGTTTCTGTAGTATAACTTTCTGTTTTTACTTTATTTATTATTAAAGAAAATTGATGGTTCACGTTTGCGTAGAACTCATCAATACTTGAATTTTTTTGTGAAAGTTGCATAAGTTGGTGTTCGAGAGTCCGAATATCCCTCTTGTCTGCATAATGCAAGGATAGACACTGTTTTATTGCAGCCCAGCTTTCATCAAATATATTGTAGGAGATGAGAGCGGCATCGGCGCTTCCTCTCACTTTCTGTCTAATGCTCTGCAGAATAGCACGATAAATCGGCTTATTCCTAACAATGTCGTAGTCCTTTAAGATTGCTTCCACATTATGCACCCAAGAGATATATTGTACTGGGTTACCATCAAAGACTTGCAAATCCTTGACACAGTCTGGCAATTTACCAATGTCCTTCAATTCGGATTCATTGCGCGGTCCGCACAATTGCGTCACTTCGGCCTGCCCTGGAAATGTTGGCGTATCAGGAGTCGCCTCCAATTTCAACATACGGCTTTCCACTCCCTTCATTTGTGCCACGAGGCTATTTACTGCCCCAGTGAGACGAGTGAGTGTGTCACGGATTTCGTCCATTTTCTTTTTTCTTAATTATTCGGATTTCCAACACAAGTAATTAGGATTTTCACACGAATTGTTTCAAATTATACAAAACTTAGTTTTCAACACAAATTAATTGAGTTATACAAATTTAGATTTTCACACAAATTATCTCAAATTATACAGAATTTAGATTTCAATACGAATTAATTGAGTTACACAAAATTATCTCAAATTGTACAGAATTTAGATTTCAACACGAATTAATTGAGTTACACAAATTCTTTTAAGAAAATGTTAATTTAACCTTTTTTTTCTTACAGGTTGGACAGTTTCTAACTTTTCTCAAAACTTTACAACTCCTCCCTTTCTCCTCTTTTGCTTATAAATTTTAATATTCTTACAAATTTATTTACTATCTCTTTCAAGATTCCACTTTTAACACTTTTTTAACACTCACAATTTTAACATAGCTTGCTGTAAAAAGAATAAAAATTATTGCGTTAAAATTTATATTCCTGAAAGAGAAAAGGAGAATATTGTAAATTTTGTAAAAGAGATTTGACGAATGTCCGTATTTTTTAAATTATAACTTGGACAAGTAGTCATATCAGAATAAGTATTTAAGTATTTAGCTATTTTGTATTTGAATTGCTGTTATAAATCTTGTGAATCAAATATTGATTAGGTAATGGGTTTCCGTAAGGAAGTCCCAATTTCACAATTTTTATATATTCAACAATTTATTCAATATGGTTTTCATACGAAAATCCCGATTTAAATTGCATATTTTTTGTTTTAAATAATATTTGTTTTAATGGGTTTCCATAAGGAAGTCCCAATTTAAATTTTTCGTTAAAGGGTTTTCAAATGAAAGTCCCGTTTTAATTTTATATGATGGGTTATGCCCATTTTTTATTGGTATAGATGGGTTTTCGATTGAAAGTCCCTCTATCTGATTATTGAATGGATTTTCAGATGAAAGTTCCAGTTTATTATATTATTTGATGGGTAATGCCCATTTTTATTTTTTTATTGATGAGTTTTCAGATGAAAGTCTCTCTATTTAAAATTATTCGCAGGACCTGACGGATTGTAGGAAGGAAGGACCATGTCGTTCCCGTTCAGATGTAGCAACAACTTCGATGAGTCCAGTGCAGCAACCTACTGAGGCACAGCACCCTTCACTGGTCATTGCAACTCCTTTTGTAATCTCTTCTATGTTCCCATGGTTATAGAAGAAGTTATTTAATTGAAACTTGCTCTTTTTATTTTTTAAAATTTTTTCATTTATAAACTGGAGTGCCCCGTGGGGATCGCAGTTTGTTTTTTTATATTTTATTCTCCACTATGTTCTTATGGTTATAGTGGAGGACACTTGTTAAGGGTTTCCCCATTTTTTTAGTTTAGTTGTGTTATAAACTGGAGTGCCCCGTGGGGATTGCAGTTTCAATATATTTTTTTATATGAACTGGAGGGCCTGGCTTTATTGGCTACAGGATCGCAGTTCTTTTATTTTTAGTAGCAAGTTTAACTTTTTTGTTTCAACTGGAGTGCCTGGCTTTTTGGGCTACAGGATCGCAGTTGTAAAAAAGTTTTTTATTTCTTTGAACTGGAGAGCCTGGTTTTTTTGGGCTACAGGATCGCAGTTCTACTTATCACTAGTACCTTTTTATTTTTTAAACTGGAGAGCCTGGCTTTTTGGGCTACAGGATCGCAGTTCTGGCACTAGTACACTTCTTTGCTAACCATTACCAGGATGTTGCAAGGACCACCTTTCCATCAGGTCCCTGCTCGGGCGCCAGTAAACGTAATCCTGAAAGGGTTACTTAAAAAAATTAATTATTGGCCGCATTGGCTAGCCTTTGCCAGCCAATGCCCACGGGCCAGTTACAGTTACCTGTTATCAAAATTAGTCCTGTTATATCAAAGGTAGTCCTGTTATATTAAAGGTAGTCCTGTTAATATTCAAACTCGTTCCACTTGTATTATGAATTAACTTTATTTAACTTCACTTCACTTTACAATGTCCAAAATTAGACTAACTGAATAATCTTAACTTAAATCATAAAGAAACCTAAAATACAGTATCCTAATTGCTGACACAGCGGTCTCACGCTAACCGTGGGATCGCCAACTTCCACTAGATACGTGTGCAAGTAATAAGCTGACGAGGTGCAACGTGACTCGTGCTGGTACGATGAACTCGAGTATGCATACGCATGACTCAGGTAGGCTGGTCACCGGCACGTGTAACCTTGCACTTGCATTGTCGTTGACTTATATGTTTATACGACAGTTACTGGTGTCCCTTAAAATGCTCTCTGCTGCTTTTTGAATTGCTATTATTTCGGCTTGAAAAATGCTGCAGGGGTTTGGAAGCCTGTAGTGCTCTTTAAAGTTGGTGTTGGCATGGAAGATACCCGTACCTACCCCTTCGTTTTGTTTGGAACCATCTGTATATAAGTTGATACAATTTGGAGGATCACCTTCCCTACTGGACCAGTAGCTTCTTGAATGAAATTTGATGGAAAAGTTTTGATCATAGAGAGTTCTAGGCTTAAGGTAGTCTGTAGAAATACTTGCTATATTGTCTATGCTACCATGCCCATAGTGCCTAATTTTGAAACAGTTAGAGTCTTTTAGTCTAAGCGCTGTTTTATAAACTACACTACTGACAAATAGATCTATAGGAAGCAAGTTTAATATGGTATTTAATGACGCTTCAGTAATGCCTATGCACATTAGACGTTGAATCCTTTCCAATTTTAAGAGTATGGGCTCACTCTCAAGAGCCTTCCACCAGATCACGACCCCATAGAGTAAAATTGGTCTTACTATAGCGGTGTATATCCAGTGTGTCACCTTGGGGGCTAATCCCCATCTGATTCCAAACATTTTTTTGCATTTGATTTCCAGAATAATTTCTTGTCCAAAATTATCCCTAGGAATTTGGCTTCGTTTGAAACTGAATTTCTGTTTTGTTCTAAACAGCTATTATCAATCGAGGAACTTGAATCCGTGATAAGTTTTTCTTCTTCTTCTTTTTTTCTTATAAAAAAATTTTAAATTGACCGGTAAAAAAACAAAAAATGCCGATTTTCTGCTTTCAAGTTGCAAAATGGGCCAATGTTGTTTCACCACTGATCCCGTTGTACAATATTTTTAATGTATTTTTATTTGCTAAAAATAATGCCGAATATCATTATCTTTTTTCAAAACCAAGATATCTACATTTTTCTAAATTAACATCTATTAACATAACATAATTAACATAAATTTTTTATAAGAAAAAAAGAAGAAGAAGAAAAACTAATCACGGATTCAAGTTCCTCGATCGATAATAGCTGTTTAGAACAAAAAAAAATTTAAATCAGCTTAATATGTATATATATCAACGCCGAATCGAAAAATTTCAGGTCTATTAATTTAGAAAAATGCAGATATCTTGGATTTGAGAGAAGGTATTGATATACGGTTTACGGTTTTCTCTTAAACAAATAAAGGTACATTAAAAATAATGTATCACTAGATCGGCGGTAAAATATTATATCAAGAATTTGCAACTTGAAAGTAGAAAATCGTCATTTTTAATTTTTGTCCGAGCAATTTTCAATTTTTTTATGTGAAAAAAGAAGAAGAAGAAAAACTAATCACGGATTCGAATTCCTCGATTGATAATAGTTCGAAAAGCATACCCACTTTGTTGCAATTTGATAACCTCTTTAGCTTGCACCATTTTTTAAATCAATATTTTCGAAAATGGGTAGGCAACTTAAAACAGGCGGCGGCAATCCAGTTTTCAAAATTGATGAAAATCCTTATGGGTTGTTTTGTCTAGACATATAGGGCTATTATATACCACTGACACATCGTGAAAAAAATCAAAAAGTTTTTATTGTGAACTGCTCACATGTATATAAACACCGAAATATAATCAAAAAATCGTTAAAAAAAAGAAAATGTCGAAAAAAAACGGCTGGACGTTCGATTTCGCTGGGTTCACGGATTTTGACACTAGAAGGGTCCCCCAACAATATCCCCGAAAAAAATCGCTGGTGGTATTTCGAAAAATTAAAATTTTTTAAAGACCACCGCGAGACAGATCAATCGCGTACATCGTGAACGTGTAAAGGAGAGGTACTGAGAGTTTATATCCTTCATAACGCTTAAAATTGTTTGCATGTGCAAGAAAATGCTGTTTTTGGAATCAACCGTGAATATAAAAATGAAAAAAAATCATATTGAAAGATATAAAACTTCATAGAAACCACTTATAGGAGCAGCAGCAGCTGCTTCCAATCAATTCCGGCACCCGCATTGCAACGAAATCATTGATGGATGCAGCTGTCACAATCTCTTTTGAATTCGTTGGTATAAATCGTGATTTGTAGAGTGGTCACTATCAAAAAGAAGTCACTCATCATAGGTCGATATTGTTGGGTAGAGATCTGGTGCGATTATCTAACTATTATTCCTTTTACATTTCGCACATTTATGTTTTATAATTCATTTTATATCCGAAAATTTTACTTTTTCTTTTAAAACGCTGTTGCCGTTTTCAGACTTTAAATTTTTTTTATACAAATTGAACTGACACCTTTTTACAAAAAAACCCTTGTCTTATCAATTACTCAGGGAAAATTTTTGGTTTATATTTTAATTCATTAAATAACTTTGACTTTGTCTTGCTACTGCTTACTGATTTATAAGCATAATTTTACGAAGGGACGAATAAGCAAAGTCAAAACAAAAGTAAGCAACTGGTGATATTTTTGAGTAATTTGAAAGTCTGTAATTTTTTATAACCACGTTCAAATATTAAGATGTCTTTGATTAATACTGGATAAAGAGGTGTCTTGAAGTATTTTTGAAGCTATGCAGGGCTTGATTAAGGATACAGCCAATGAGCCTTAAGCCTACAGTAGTAGATTTTCGAAGGCGACAAATGTTGGGTAGATAGGATTAGATAGAATTGTCTTATTTTGTTTGTACTTGACATTTTTAGGCTCATATTCTCGACTAAACAGGTGACAACATGGAAGACCGTATTTTTTACTCATGAAGTTTATCCTATGCATGAAAAAATTTCTTCTCGAAGTGTTGGCCATGGAAGGTAGGATTAGTATAGATAGGCGGCTTAGTACCCACATTGAGGCGAAGATTGGTCCATGGTGATACCACAGCATCTCGAACGTTGATTTACGTAAATATTTAATGGTTTATTACGGAAAATTGCTTCACAGCTGATTTGAGCATGAAGGCTTAGGATGTTGTTGCAAAGCTTTTTAACGATAGGGAACAGTACCAGATAGTTTTTATTCGTCTTCGCTGCAGCAGCTAGTACATCAATTATGTGAATTTCTATGCTAAATGCGCGTAGTAGCGGTTGGGACGCCATTATTTGCATTTTAATTTTTTTTGCAAAAATATCGAATTTCGATTATCGATATATCCGATATTTCTTTCTCGATATATTTCGATACAGTTTGGAAATATCGATCATCGATATTTCGATAATATTTTTTTTGCCCATCCCTACCTCGACTTCCAAGGGGCCTCGGACCGATAAGATCAATAAGATAAATAAATTTAATTCAAATAAAAATAAACTACGATTGAGTAAAACTTAAATCTACTATGTATGTATATAAAATTCAGTTTTTGTCTGTCTTTTATGGATTTTGCTGAAATGTTTATAGTATGTTAATATCGATTAGGTGGGTGTCATAGGCTATAAAATTTTTATTTAGGGTTCATATTTAGGTTGGCCTTCATACAAACATATTTTTAAAATATCATTTTGAGAAAGTCCACTGAATTGATTCACATGAAATTTAGACGACGTATCATCTATATTAAGAGGCATAGAGGCATAGCTTTTTATTTAGGGTTCTTATTCAAGGTGGCCCTCATAAAAAATATTTTAAAAATATCATTTTCACGAAGACCGGTTAATCGACTCACACCGAATTTACACCACGAAGCTTTTATATCATGAGACATAGCTTAGGCTACAACATTTTTATTTAGGATGCCCCTCACTCAAAAATATTTTTTAAATAATATTTTCACAAAAACCACTTAATCGATTCACATGGAATTTACACCATGTGTTTTTTATATTAAGAGACATAGCTTAGCTATAAAACTTTTATTAAGGGTCCTTTCGATATCACAATAAATAAATCACAAGAACAATCTTTGAATGTAATTGGACTAAATTTGGAAAAGTCTTGCATTGCACATGGTCAGTTATATGTGGGACTTTCATTAGTTAGAAATCCAAATAATTTACATATTTACACTCCAAATAATAAATCTAAAACATTGAACTGAATTAAATTTACATCATTTAAAAAAAAGTATGATTCTGCTGCATCAAGAATAGTTACAGCAGTAAATGATATATCAAATTAAGTACTCAGTGGACTAAAACTATCAGCTTTGAGATCGGTCAACCAAAAAATGAGATATAAGCCTGGAAAGAATTGATATTTTTTTAAATTCTCTGATTAACCAAAGTCTGGCTGATCCCGTCAACTGTTATCATTTTAGTAAAAGATTTTCGTCTCAATCTTTCGCAGTTTAGTTTTCTGAAGGTTTCACTTCTACCACGTGTGAACTGCACACATGTTTTTTTTACAAGTTCACAAAATGCTACACCGGTTACTTACTTTGGTTTATCTGTAGCCAAAAAATTGAGAAGAGTTTGGTCCATTCTGTTACTTACGGTTGCATATTCAAAAATCAATTGAATTGCTTGAGCTGGGTTGCTTCGGTTACTTTATACGATTGAACATACAAGATAAAAAACTGCACGAGCTGGGTCGATTCGGTTACTTTGGTTTGCATATTTATTTATGAAAAAACTGCTCAAGCTGGGTCGATTCGGTAACTTAAGTATGCAAACTTTGTTTTGCATATTTATTTTTAAAAAAATTCACGAGCTGGGTCGATTCGGTTACTTTGGTTTGCATATTATATATTAAAAAAATTGCGCCAGCTGGGTCGATTCGGTTACTTACTAAAGTAACCTGTAGCATTAGAATTCACCTCTAGAGGGCTGACGGTTCCTTGGGTTACTTAGGGTTACTTGGTTTTATTTGAGTTACACGGGTTATTTTTTGACTCAATGATATAGGGGCCTCATCTCTTAATCCGGCCCTGTGTATGGGTGCCTTGAAAAGATAATCAGATGAATTATATTCAGACCTGGGTAAAATATCACCCGCGGACGATGCGGCAGAACGAATCATATACGTATATAAAACGAGAGAGCGCAAAATTCACTTCAGTTTGATTTGAAGAGCGAACGAAGCAAGACTGCTGTCGCACAAATCTTACAAAGCGTACACTGATACGATTGATGATTAATAAAATTTAAGTATTCTAAGAATTTATGTGCTTAAGGTTCTCTGAGTGTAAGCCACACAACTAACACATGCATTGCGAAAAAACTACGCATGTGGTAGTGCCCAGCTATGATTATATTATATGTTTGTGAAATATTATATTTAATATTACTTATGTGAATTGTAATGAGTTAATTATACAGTGCCTCACAGAAGTGTTCGGAATTTGAAATTTTTTGAAAGAATCTTAAAATTTTTTTATAGCGAATGAGTTTTTTTAAAAAATCAAACTAAGTGATTGTAACTGAGTATATCTAATTTTATTTACTAACAAAATTTTTTCGTATATGTACCTTAAAATTATAAAAATTAATTTATAAACAAAAAGTTAATGAAATTCAGTGCACAAATAATTCGGAGTTTCGAACAATATCAGGGGACAGGCAACGAAATTTTTCAATGTGGGGCAAACTCAAAGAAAAAATGTCTACAAATTTTTCTAAAAAAACACATTTATTCTGTACTAGAGAACGAGACATAAAGAGAATTAATTAAAGATAAAGTTTTGTTCAAATGTTTCCAAAACTGGCTTTTCGATTACTTCGCGAGATGAACTCTTTCATAACTCTTCGCAAATCTAAAGATCCAGTTTTTTCCTTATAAACATGAAAGAGCGTTGTATGGATAAGACGTTTTTGGGCCATTTGTTAACGAAGATCAGTCTTTGACCGGCACTGTCATTATTAAATTCACGAGTCGATATACTTGATTTGGAAGGTGTTTTGTTGTGTTCAGCGCAGCACGTTGGTTTGTTGCCAGGCATGTTTTTCAATATTTGAAGTTGAGGACGGAGGTTGATCAGTTCAAAATCGTGTGAGAAAATGCCCAGTTTTGACTCCAACATTTCTTCAATAGGTACATTTCTTTTGTATGCATCAAAAAGTATATTTTTTAATGACTCTAAAGCATCAATAAAATAAAAATTACTATCAGTGCAACAGTAATTGAAAAAAAAAGATGTAAAAAGGCATATTATTATAAACAAATCTTTCGCTTTTCGCTTGAATTTTTCATATTTGAGTTTTGGAATTCGCTAATGAAAGTTTTCACTAAATTTCAAAAAGCCCAAAGTCCCTCTTGTATTTCTAAGATTTATTGAGTCTGCAGCCCCAAGGTGATATAATTGACAACCCGTAAAAATTTCAAGTTGAGAATACTCAAAATATTTACACTTTGGCTGTGTTTCGTAAATGATCAATAAATATTTTCAGGTTTCAACGTTAATATTTTCTATTTTATTTTAGTTTAGATCGCGTTAGTTTTAGAAATGTAATTTTATATAAAAAGGCTAAAATCGATCTTTTCCAATTAATTAAAATCGAGTTAAGACACAAACAATCTAAAATTTTTCCTGCAGCTCCAACGTTTCGGTTTCTTGTATTTGAACTCGATTTTGATAAATCAGAAAAGATCGATCTCAGCCTTTATATATCAAATTAAAAGTTAATATTTTCTGTTGCTCTTACCATTACTATTATGATTCAAAATGATTGAAATTCATTTCATCATCATTAATTTTGATTATTATTTATCATTTTCATCATTATCATTTATTATACGAATCATTATTATAATTGTGTAATTTTTTATAAAATCAAAAAATATACAAAAGAAACGTCGAGTAGATCGTAATATGAAAAGTAGTACCTTTTTGGTCGAATCTTCTTTCCAATTCATTTGAGAGAAGGTCCAACAAAGAGCTAAACATATTTGGGACGTGCGATATCGTCCAGATTTTTCCACTACGTTAATGGTGAGTACAAAATTGACACTAAAAAAATTATCGCAGAGAAATAGAACAAATTCTATTTTTTCGTGCGATTTGATACAGAAGCTAAATCGCACGTAACAACTGTGTTTAGCAAATAACACTCACAAACTAATAGAAAGATTGCCTGAAGCTCAGTTCATATACTCTTTTTAAACGTTAATTTTGTCACATTTCGATAGACTCAAGATGTGAGATAATCACATTAATAAAAAGTAGGGGGGCAAAATGAGTATTTCAGCTTCCATTTCGTTTTCGGTATTTAGAGTTGGACTTTTTTATTGTGATTTTGTAAAAAGATATATGATCAAAAAAAAAATTTCGAAGAAAAAAAAAATTATTTTTAACTTGCGTGAGCAAGGAAGAACCCTTAAGGAGATTGCTGGCAACGTTAGAAGAAGTACTTCGACTATTCACAGCATTTTAGAAAGAAACAAGTTTCATAATTCTCAACTCTCCGATAGGCCAGCGAAAGTAAGCATTCGAGACAAGGCGGCTATTATACGAAAAATTAAAAATCACCCACTTTATTTAGCAATGGAAATAAATAAATGCCTAGTTGAATATGCTGGAGTACACGTAAGTGACGAAACTGTTCACAGGAAACTCAGATGTGCCGGTTATAATGTAAGAACTCCACGTGTCAAGCCATTAATAAGCAAGGGTAACCAAACGAAGCGCTTGAAGTTTGATAAAAGCACTTAAATTACAACGAAGAGGTTTTGTCTAGCGTTATTTTTAGCGACGAGGCAAAAGATAAAATTTTTGGACCCGATTGCGGAAATAAAATATGGTTTAAGTGCTTTTTTCCAAACTCCAAGCACTTCTTACTTCTTCTCACTTCTTCATAACATAATTATTTTCAAAGATACCGCACATTTTGTGTCTCAGTGACCGCAGTTGCAGTTTTTATGCTCGCTACTGTATATGTTTACGTGTAAACATTAACAACACGTAAACTTATAGAAACGGCAACACATAAATGCAACTCGTCAGTTTTGATCTCAAAACTTGTCACATTAAACAATGCTCGACACTCGAAGCTGATATGTGTTGCCGTCCCTGTCGCTCTACTGCGAAAGATCGCTCACCATGACATTGAATCACGGTCATTGCCAAAATGCAGATTCAATGTCGGCAGAGAAATTACTCGTTTCTGCAACCTTAACGTGTTTAGTAGTAAAAATCATAAACCTAGTTTGCTTAATCCTATACTTAAATTATATTACTTAAAAATAACTTAAATACTCCTAAAGATACTTAATATGAAAATAAACTTAAAACTAGAAACAAATAGTGTTTTTTACTGGTTTTTTGGAAACTTTGCTACACAGCATTAACCAGTAGCACACCAACATCATCGCCTCCAGAGGCTCAACAGTTTCCCAGGAACATCATCGCCACAAGCGTATCACCCCCAGTGAAGCACCTGCAAGCGGAGCAACAACGGCACCACCATCGTCGCAGTACCAGCATCGTCATCACAACAACAACGCATTGACGGCAGAACCACCATCCTCTCAGAGGATAACAGGTATTTCCTTTGCCATTAAAACAAGAAAAAAGGAAGTTTAGGTCCCGCCTAAATATTTGGTCCTTCGAGCCGGAGGTCGACGAACATTTGGTCCTTCGGCCTCCTTTGAGCCTGCACCTATATTTGGATTGGTGCATTTCCCGAAAAATTTAAAAAAAAAAAAATTTCGAATTTTTTTCCAAGTACCGTTTCGCAAGGTAGTTCTCGGTCACGTGTTAAAATTTCTCGAAATCTCTCGGAAGTTAGTCCCGTTATTAACCACGAATTTTTGCTGTTATTTTATCTTACGATTTTGCTCGGCACCGTTGCCAAAAAAGTTGTTGTTGTTACAGGTAACGTTCGGTTTTTTGATAGAGCTTTTATTGCTTTAAAGTTTTATTGCTTTTTTTCGATTTTTCGATCGTTGTTGCCACGTAGTTTTTGCTCAGAAACATTTGTAACCAGATTTTTTTCATCGCTTTGATTCGTTTTTTGGTACAGCTTCGCTTGACCAAATTTGCTCAACTTTTTCGAAGTTTTCTGCTTGATTTTATTTCAAATTATTTTCCAATTTTGTTTTGAAAATGGATAAAACAATTCTTTCGAAGTTTGTTCGTTGTGCAAATGATTTAATTGAGTTCGAGATAATTTACGCTGAAACTCAATTGACTGACCAAATTATTCATGTCCTTGAAATTTCCAAGACTGAAATAACCCCATTATGGGCGGAGGTCAAAGATTCATACGATTCCCTCAGAGCTAATATCGAGCTCGGAAAAACTATGGAAGCAGATTATTCAGACAAAAAAGAAACAGTTGACCCAAGTAAATTGAAAATTAAATTTCAGCAGACTTTCTCGTCATATGTTAGATGTCTGTCCTCAGTCAACAAACAAATAGAAAGTTTAAAATCAAGCGATGTTTCCAATCAACAAAAATTTTTCAACGACAGGAGTCCCTCGATACACATACCCCCGTGTGACACTCAGGTGTTCAGTGGTGACTATGTCTCATGGCCCAATTTTCGAGATATTTTCACTGCAATTTACGTGAATAATTCCCGTTTATGTCAAGTCGAAAAGTTGTACCACCTGTTGCAAAAAACAATTGGTGAAGCTCATGACATAGTGAAAAAAGTACCTCTCACGAATGATGGCTTTGACATAGCGTGGAATAATTTAAAACCTCAATATGAGAATAAACGCATTCTAATTAGCCAACAATTAAGAATTCTTTTCAATCTTCCTACTTGCTTTCAAGAATCAGGAAGTTCAATAAAAAAAATTACAACGTGAAATAAATAATTGCATTTCTGCACTACAATTATACAAAATTGACATCAGTAATTGGGACGCGATATTTGTATACCAATGCTCAGTACGTCTTCCTGAGTATACCTTCTATGGGAACAATCAATATGCCATAAAATCGAAATGCCCAAATGGCAAGATTTTGATTCCTTTTTGACAGACAGATTTCGAACCCTAGAAACTGTCTCTGATATCAAGACACCAGTTTTATATCAGCCCAACAAGTCGCAACCAATTGCTTAAAAACAGCAGAAATCAATTCGAACTTTTCACAATGTTGAATCTTCTCAATGCAGTTTATGCAAAGAAACTCATCCTCTTTGCGCATGCAGTCAATTTCTGAAACTGAGCGTGCAAGAAAGATTTTCGATTGTCAAAAAATACAATTCCTGTATTAACTGCTTGGCGTCTTCTCACGAGTTAAGAGATTGTAAGAGCTCATATAAATGCTCTAAGTGCAAGAAGCAACATCACACGCTTTTGCACAGAGAAACGAGTCAAATTAACCCTCAATATAACAATACAAATTTTTCGAATAAATTTGAAAATCAGAGTAAAAGCGATAATCGCAATGCTCAAACTTATGCATCTACCATACAGTCCACTCCCGAAGATCTGACTACGTCAGAAAAACATTCTTCAAACTCAGCTGAAACAATCAATTCATCGCAGCAAAAAATGTCTGCTCAAACAACAGTTGTCTCACATTTCACAGAAATATCTCTGTGAAATTGAATTGGGAAATTGAAGAAATCCCACAAAAATCTGCAGTCTCCAAAGCAGACAAAATATGTGAAGAAATTTTCACTAAAACAACTAAAAGGAAATCAAATGGCAGCTATATCGTCGATTTACCTTTCAAATTAGAATTTCAAAATTCACTGGCTCTCAGCCAATCAAAATTCATTGCTCGAAGTCAATTTCTTCGTAATGAAAAATTACTCCTCAAAAAGCCTGATATTAAGGCTCAATATGACAACGTCATATTAGAATATCTGGAGCTTGACCACATGGTCAAAATTGAATATCAAAACTTTCAAGAAAATAGTTCATACTTCCTCCCACACCATGCCGTGCTTAAGCCAGACAGCACGAGCACAAAAATGAGGATTGTTTTCAACGCTTCTTGTCCAACATCAAACTCAAAGAGTTTAAACGATGCTCTATATACTGGTCCAGTGCTACAAAAACCATGCACATGGAAAATTTTTGTTGCGAATAGAGTTACAACTATTCTAGGCAAAGTCAGCATCGAAAGCTGGTCGCATGTCGACGTACACGACAATCCCGCCGACCTAGCAACCCGGGGGCTGCATCCTTCGGACTCGAAAAATAGTAAGCTTTGGTGGAATGGGCCTTCGTTGCTAAAACTTCAAGAATCTCAGTGGCCACAAAGTGCTCTATCAGTACAACTGGATACTACGTTGGAAATCAAGCCAATCAAATCTTTTTTCACTAGCTCGGTGGTGAATGAAAACCTTCCAGAACGTTTCTCTTCGTTTCCCAAAGCATTGCGGGTCATTGCCTATATTTTCCGATTTTTTAATCAAACACGACAACTTGAAAACTCAAATTTCTTTTTTTCTTCAAAAAATATCTCTTCTGAAGAACTCAAATTTGTGAAAATGAGGCTCATCAAAGTCATCTTTCGTTTTGCTCGCCTGCAGGTAGAATTTATTCACCATATTTCTCTTCATGGTGAAAATCAGCTAGTTCTTCGACTAGTCCGTCGTGAGTTCTGGATTCTCAAGCCAAAAAATCTAATTAAAACTTGTATCTACAACTGCAAAACTTGTGTAATAAGCAAAAAACGTTATCTCTGCCAAATTATGGCAGCACTTGTACAAATATTGGCGTTAACTGCGCAGGCCCTTTCGAAATAAAAAGCTTCACGGGCAGATACTGCAAAATCACTAAAGGCTATTCTTGTCTCTTCGTATGCTTCGCAACGAAAACTATACTCCCTGAGCCTGTTAGTGATCTCTCATCGTGGGCCTTTTTAGCAGCATTATTACGATTCATTTTCCGTAGAGGTTGCCCCGATATTATTTACTCGGATAACGGCACAAATTTCGTAGGAGCTGCTGGAATCCTTAAAAAAAGACTTCAAGCGGTTTATTCAAACAGCAAAAGACGACGCAGTAACGAAATATAGTTGCCACAATCTCTCATGGCACTTTATTCCAGCATCAGCGCCTCACATGGCCAGCTTATGGGAAGCAGGCGTAAAGTTTTTCAAACAACATTTCCTCATAGGAGCCCCCTTATTGTCCCCAACTGATCCAGAAAATATCTCTACTTCTATTGGTATTTTGAACCGCTGGCAAAAAGTTCAAGCAATGATTCCAGGATTTTGTCCCCGATGGAAGGACGAATACTTAGAAGAGTTTCTAAAGCGTACCAAGTGGAAAGTCTCAAAAATGGATCTCAAAACCTCTGTATCCCACAGAATAAGGATTAGGACGGATTCCCCAAATCTACTATGGCAGCGATGGACGAGTTCGTATAGTAGAGCTCAAAACTCGATTGGGAGAAATCACTCGCGCAACACAAATACTCGTATTGATTCCGCAGTAATTTGCATTTTCTCAGCAAAATTTCATTCTCATCACAAATTCCCCCTAAAATAATTCCCAAACATGAATTTAAACCATCTTTCAATCTCTCAATTTTACAATTCACCAATTTGGTCATTTGCCATTTTCATCATATATTTTCAACATCCTTCTATTCTCATTTTAATGAATTTGAAATTTCATATGTAAAATTTAAATTTCTACTAAGCCTAACAAAAATTTATTGTAGAACAAACTTTGTAACTTTGCTACTTAAAAATTAAAAAAAAAAAAAAATTAAGAATTTGAATTTGCGAATTAAAAATCATTGAATTGTATAACGTCAAACAATATTAAAATGTTTACAACAAAAAATTATAAAATATTTAGTATCTTTTTAAGTATTTTGTATTTAATAGAAATTCCCATAATTTCCCATAAACGCCCGCGTCTTCCCGCTTCTCTTGTTGCAGATACTGCAAGGCGGGCAGTATGTTTACGTGTAAACATTAACAACACGTAAACGTATAGAAACGGCAACACTTAAATGCAACTCGTCTGTTTTGATCTCAAAACTTGTCACATTAAACAATGCTCGACACTCGAAGCTGATATGTGTTGCCGTCCCTGTCGCTCCACTGCGAAAGATCGCTCACCATGACATTGAATCATGGTCATTGCCAAAATGCAGATTCAACGTCGGCAGAGAAATCACTCGTTTCTGCAACCTCAACGTGTTTAGTAGTAAAAATCTTAAACCTAGTTTGCTTAATTCTAAACTTAAATTATATTACTTAAAAATAACTTAAATACTCCTAAAGATACTTAATATGATAATATGAAACTTAAAACTAGAAACAAATAGAGTTTTTTACTGGTTTTTTGGAAACTTTGCTACACAGCATTAACCAGTAGCACACCAACATCATCGCCTCCAGAGGCTCAACAGTTTCTCCAGGAACATCATCGCCACAAGCGTATCACCCCCAGTGAAGCACCTGCAAGCGGAGCAACAACGGCACCACCATCGTCGCAGTACCAGCATCGTCATCACAACAACAACGCATTGACGGCAGAACCACCATCCTCTCAGAGGATAACAGGTATTTCTTTTGCCATTAAAACAAAAAAAAAGGAAGTTTACAGTATACGTTTGCAAAAAAAAAATTTTTTTTTATTTATTTTACAGTTCGTTTCATATTTATAAGACAGTGACAAATTTATCAATAAAACTTTTTATTTTCAATGGTAAAAAATAATTTTAATGCAGAATCATTACTATAACAAAACTTTATAGATTTAAATCAATTCAAAAGAAAAAACTTAACTAATAAAAAAGATGAAGAGAAAACTTCAAAATGAGTAAAATTCAATTGTTTCGTAATTATAAGACATTTCAAGTTTTTTTAATTTTAATAATTAATTTGTGCTCCTTTGGCTTTGATTAATTAAAATATTCTCTTTTTCATGGATTTTATGAGATTATCAATAATTTTTTTTTGTAGATTATCCCATGCTGCTAATATCTCTTTAAGCTCAATACATTGTCAAATGTACGATTATTTGCGTACATGTGTCGAACTAAAATTCCCCAAATATTTTCGTTCGGGTTAAGATCAGGGGAACAAGCAGGCCACTCCATTATTTTTATATTGTTGGCTTCTAACCACGTTTTTGTCTCTATACTGACGTGGATTCGGGCATTATCCTTTTGCAAAATTAATTCTTTGTCATTATTTTCCACTAAAAATGGAATCAAGCTGCATCGTAATACCGCAATGTAGTCCGAACTTTTCATTTTCGATGAAGTGAACTGAAGTTCCAAGCATCCAGTAGCAGTAAAAGCACCCCACGTCATTACAGAGCCTCCACAAAACTTCCTTTTCGAAAATAATTTAGGTTGTATATTCAAATCACGCCAATAGGAATTTTCACCATCTGGACCGTCCAGATTCCACTTCTTTTCATCAGAAAAGACAATCTTGAAAAGTAAAATAAATAAAAACTGTATTGATTACCAAAAATAAGATGAATTAATATCGCCTTACCGAGGTCCAGTCTGTTGCCATGTTTAGCTCTGCAAATTCCATTCTCGCTACCTTGTGCCTCTCAAGCAATCAAGGAGCAGATTTTAATTTGGCTCTCACAATGTTAGAACTTCGTTGCAGAGTCCTCCAAGCCGTCGTTTTTGAAATTTTAACGGATGCAAGTCCTGCTAAAAAGCGATAACTCCTTGAAGAGTTGCTGGCTTTGTTCAAAATTTTCTTTTCATCTCTCGGTAAAAGCTGTTTTTTTCGTCCGGACCGTTTGATGGTACCGTAATTATTCTGATTATATAGGAAATTACGTATTACGCACCGACTTCTATTCAGAAGAGTTGAAATTTCACTTAAATTCTTATTTTCATCGGAATTAGCGATAATTCGACCTTTTCCGATGTCTGTTAATGCCGATCCACGTGGCATGTCGAATTTTTTTTAAGTAAAAGCACTGCACAGTGTTAAACAATTTTGAACTTAAAAACGCGTCTTATTTTCGCGAAATCAAAAAGTAAATGAGAGTGTCGTATAGATATGAAACGGTAAAAACAGCTGCATTTTTGACAATATTGCAAAAAATAACGGTCAACTGAAAAGCTTGAAGACAAATGTAGAAAATATAACAAATGTTATATTGTTATGTCTAAAGCAGAAGATCAAAGTATTATTGGGAATTAATTTCATTTATTTACATTTATTTTTTAAGTGTCTTATAAATATGTAACGCAATGTATTAACAAACGAATGATTCCTACAAAATAATATTTGTTTCGACCAAAATATGATTTGGTAATTATTAACAAATATATAATTGGTCCAATAATATTATTCAATTCACTGTAATATGTGACATTTTAACATATATCAAATATTTAATTCGCCTATATCAAATATACTATTTGTTAATTATTACCAAATATTGGTATATATAATTACATTGTTTTCTCATTGTAGCTATAAATCCAGCACTGTACCTATGTACATATTGCACTGAATACACATTTTTGTTAATCCTCATAATCATTTTGAATTATCAAAGTTAAACATGAAAAATGCATTTAAATTCAAAATATATGCTTTATTCTTAAAATAAATAAGATTTATTTTACATTTAATTCAAAATTAAAATTTTGATATGAAAAAAAACCAAAATATGTCAAAAATTCACACGACAAAACATATTGGACTGAACATTGCGATCAATATTTTGTAGAATATCCCTTGTTTTAATAACGGCTGGTCATCTCTTTGGCATGAAAGCAATAAGGCTGTCTATTGTCGTTTTTTATAAAGCGGCCCAAGGATTTGTCAAAGCACCAAAAATTTTTTCTTATCTCTGTCGTTAAAAAAAACATCAAAAAATGTCGTCGGTTCGCAAACGAAACACTTTTTCAAAAGCTGGGCTGTGCTAACCCCAGCAGGGACACCCATGTAGGATTGGTCAACCTTGAGGTGTCAGACTAAGACAGGTACAAGTCCGAACAATTCTTCCAAAATCCCCCCCCCCTGAAATGTCGTTAGATACCGGCCCTCAGTATCCGGCAAAAAAGGGTTCTAAAATCTCCGGAGACCTAGTCATTCGGGCGTTGGCTTCAGACCCGAATGATAGACCTGCTACGGAAACCCCGTCTTCAGTTGACTTTGTCTATTCGTTAGTGAAGGAAGTGTTTCTTTGTGTGGTTACTTTTATTTATTTATTTTTAGTGATTATTGTTGGTAAATATTTTTTTAACTAAGTGTCTACTGTTCTTATTTGTGCATGTGTTACAATTTTGTGTTTTTTTAGTTTAAACAATTGTATTATTTAATTAATATTTTTCTATTAATTTCAAAGCAAAGTAATATTGTTTCATTGCTGCTGCTTAAGCGCGCTTAAACTTTTCTATTCCTCTTTGTGCTTTGTTTGTTTACAAATTTAGTTTAGTTAACATTTTATTTTGTTGTTGCTCCGTAATAGAGACTTTATTTTGTAAACATTAACACGTTGTTTTATCTGCTTGCTAAAATATTTCTTTTTTAAACAACATTTTTTTTATTTTTTTATTTATTTGTTCTGTAATATTTTTTTTTGCTTTTTATTCAATTTTTTAAATATGAAGTATTTTTTTCCTGATAACTTGCTGGCTTGTTCCTTAGGGGATCTTTGCAAAAGTCAGAATATCTTAAATTCCATGTTTCCTTGTTCAAGGCCGTGTGAGCAAATGTTTCATGCATCTTGTGCAAATTTGACCACTAAAGTAGCAGAATTATTATGTTCTGACCGTTCGGGTCTGCAATGGTACTGTCCATCCTGCAGAGCCCTTTCCCCGTCGATTTTCTTCGACAAAATAAAACAATTTGCGGACAATTTGAACAATCTAAATACTAATTTTAGAGAAATTTTAAGCAATTATCTTGTCTTAAGTCTCCCAACTGAAAACAGTTTTAATGAAACTATAATACCTGACGATAGTTTGCCATCCAATAAAACTATAACTGATATCCCTATAGAATCTGTAAGATTCTATATATTTTTATTGTAATTTTATTTAAATTTAAGTTTTGATATTGTTTCTTTTTTTTAGATTTTTATTTTGAGTTTTATATTTTTACAATTTAGATTTTAGAATGAATTTGAATTTTAATTTTCTTAACATCTAAAACAAATTTATGAAATCTTAAAAATTTTATTATTTTATAAGTTGTTTTTGTGTATAGTGTTTCTTATGTATTGTTTTTTATGTTGTTGGTTAAGTCACTACATCCCTATTCCTTTTGCCTCCACTCCCTCGACCTCAAATGCCACCAAACAAGCTAATTCCCTTAGGAAAAGAAAAAAACCAAAGAAGAAGACCAAGCCAAATAAAAATACTAAAAAAACGATCTGCAAATCCAACATCCCTGAAAGAGTTTCTCCAAATTCTCCTCTAGAAACTTTACTTGAAGGATTAAATGCCACCAATCACCGTCTAGTAGATAATAGCCCCCTTGCCATAAGTTCTACTGTTCTTATTTTTTTGAAAGCTATGCCTAAACCTAAGTCCATTTTTATATCCCGATTACACCCTCACACAATAGCTGATACTCTTAGGGACTTCATAAGGCAATAAATGTCATTCCTGCTGACGCTTTTCTTTCCTGTAGGAAAATCGGTAACAAACCTACATATTCATCTTTTAAAATTACAGTGGGTTCCTGTCATTTTGCTGCTGTCTATGATTTAAATATGAGGGTTGATAAAATCTTCAAGTCTGAGTTTCAATCTAAAAAAAAGAAGGTCCAAAACGTCCGTTCTGGATCAAAAAACTAAATCGTTTATCCCTTTACTACCAAAATGTAAGGGGTTTGCGTTCTAAAGCGCATGACATTTTTCTATCTACTCAGAATTTTTCTGAAGATATTATAACTTTACCGAGACTTGGCTTAACAGCTCTTTTCTTAATCAGGAACTGTTTGATAATAGCTTTAATGTCTTTAGAAGGGACAGATATATAGGCGACTCGTCTCCTGTTGGAGGGTGCATACTAATTGCTATAAAAAATAATCACACTAGTTCTTTAATTGAAATTCTATGCGCAGCTAGCATTGAACTTCTTTGCGTTAATGTGATTTTTTGCAAATCCAATTTGTATATACTTAGCGCCTACATTCCTCCTAATAGTAGCATAGAAGTCTACGAGCATCTTTCGCGAGCCGTAGATAAACTTTATACTAATGACAACATTTTATTGCTAGGCGAATTTAATTTGCCTGACATAAAATGGACTATTTCGGACAATGGTACATATTACTATTCATCTAGTCCTAAAACTCGACACCAACAAATTTTTGTTGACGAAGTCCTACCTAATTTACAACAAGTTAGTTGTATTAAAAATTCCAACAATCGACAACTGGACTTAGTCTTGACTACAGACAGTAGCAATTTTTTTGTACAAAATGCTCCTCATGCTTTATCTGCGGTTGATGCGTACCATCCACCTCTGAGTGTGTTGTACCAATCAGATAGAGATAACGTAGTTACTGCCAATATTTCTAGCAGATTCTATGAATTCAATTTCAAGAAAGCTGACTTCTTGAAATTGAATAATATCCTAAATGATAGATCCAACATTTTGTTGAACTTTTTTAATCATAATGTTTTAGATGACTGCGTAAAGTTTTTTTATGAAGAAATTTTTTCGGCTATATCTCAGTCTGTGCTATACACTCTGAGATATGTTAATGATTCTTCGTACCCATAGTACACTAAAGATTTGAAGAAAATACGTAACGGCCGCAATAGGGCATGGAATAAATACGTTTGTAGTCAGGACCGCATTGACCTGGAAGCTTATCTGCGCCTTTTTCAGGAATTTAGGCTTAAATCAGATTCAGCTTATTCTGAATATTTGACTAAAACGAAGCTCAACATTCTTCAGGGCCTCAAAAAATTTTGGGGAT
This sequence comes from Meiosimyza platycephala, assembly GCA_963662105.1. NCBI lineage: Eukaryota > Metazoa > Arthropoda > Insecta > Diptera > Lauxaniidae > Meiosimyza > Meiosimyza platycephala. Next base: position 46,108,630 of record OY759209.1, read on the forward strand.
TCATTAACTCAAAGAACAGGTCAGATGGTTTCCCATCTGAATTCAAGACTGTTGATGGGTTCACCAGCGATCCCCAAATTATAGCTGGGTTATTTGCTAATTTGTTCAAAAAATCTTTTTCAACTGAAGTGTTTAGCCCTGAAGTCAACTACTTTGAGTATATGAATACTGATCCTCAGGTCCCATTTGGTGCAATATCTTTTTCCCCTGAACTTATAGTAAAATATATTGCATCCCTTGATGATGACTTTGGTTCTGGACCTGATGGCATTCCAGCCACAGTGTTAATTAATTGTAGTCTTATCCTGAGTCAGCCACTCTGTTTTCTTTTTAATAAATCTATTAATGACGGCAATTTTCCTAAATTTTGGAAGGAGTCTTTTATAAGTCCAATTTTTAAAAAGGGATTAAAAAATGATATTTCTAATTACAGGCCTATAGCCAAGTTATCATCAATACCGAAGCTTTTTGAATGAATTATTTATGGCCAAGTTAAGGTGTGCTGTAGTGAAGTCATAACAACTCGTCAGCATGGTTTTGTTAATGGGCAGATCTACAGTTTCTAACCTTCTTGATTTTACGTCTTTTGTTTTAAGTTCAATTGATTCTGGGTTGCAAGTAGACTGTATCTACACAGACTTTAGTTAAGCATTTGACAAAGTACCACATAGTTTGATTTTGTTTAAATTAAAGAAACTAGGATTTCCTTTAAACTTTGTCAGATTGATTGAATCTTATTTATTTGATCGTTCTTAACGAATAAGATTTCGAGGGGTGTTGTCATCCCCTTTTACAGTGTTTTCAGGTGTTCCGCAAGGAAGTCACCTGAGGCCGCTCCTGTTTATTTTGGCTATCAATGATGTCACTCATGTAATCAAAAAGTCTCATCTGCTTATCTACTATTATTAAACGAGCAATAATTGTATGTATTTATATATTTATATATAGTACCTGGAGACCGATCACTGTTCGGTTTTTCGTTTTGAGGTTGAAAAAATCGAAAAAATATCGAATTTGTTGAAAAAAGTTGACTTTTCACTTTCACGCTTCAACTTCTCTTTACTTTTTTCTGTTCCATTTTTTTCAACAATTTTGCTTCGTTTTTAGTTTCGTCAAATTGTTGTCTGATGCAAAAGTGTTTATAAAAAGAGTGGATTGGGACCAAGAGTGAATAGAAATGAAAAGGATAATGCAAAATGGCTCGATTTCATTTAAATTGGACACTAAATCGACTGAGATATCGCAGCATTTATATAAAAGAGCGCAACCGATTGTACAGTTAGTACGAGGGGTAAAACCTATAAGCTACTTTGGTACAAAAACTTATCGCACCTTATTACGTTTTGCGGTTGGTGCTATATTTTAAATTTTATTGCTGCAAGGATATTTTCCTTGTTCTTCGGCTTATCCCGGAGGTAATCACTCCATAAGTGACAACTCATGGAGGCGGTTCACCCCGAGTAACATTGGGTCACTTAAAGTCACTTTGGTTCACGAAATTCGTAAAAATCCAAAAAAAAAAAAAATTCCACGCACCGCAAAACGTAATAAGGTGCGCAACGTTTTTGCAACAAGGTGGCCTAAAGGTGTTATAGTGCAATTCTACAAAAATCGCACGCAAACCACAAAATCGCGATTAACACTCACCTCGGTGACTCCAAGTGACCCAAAGTGACTCGGGGTGAACCGCCTCGATGAGTAGTTAGTTATGGAGTAATTACCTCCGGAATAGTCCGAAGAACAAGGAAAATATCTTTCAGCAATAAAATCCAAAAAATCGCACGCACCGCAAAACGTTATTGGGTGCGCAAAGTTTTTACACCAACGTGGCCAATAGGTGTTATAGAGCAATTCTACAAAAATCACACGCAAACCGCAATATCGCGATTTTCACTCATCTCGGTGACTCCAAGTGACCCAAAGTGAGTCGGAGTGAACCGCCTCGATAAGTAGTCACTTATGGAGTGACTACTTCCGGGATACTCCAAAGGACAAGGAAAATATCCTTACAGCAATAATATCCAAAAAATCGCACGCATCGCAAAACATAATTAGGTGCGATAAGAGTTTGCACCAACGTGGCCTATAGGTGTTATAGACCAATTCTACCAAAATCGCACGCAAACCACAAAATTGCGATTTTCACTCACCTCGGTGACTCCAAGTGACTCGGAGTGAACCGCCTCGATAAGTAGTCACTTATGGAGTGACTACTTCCGGGATACTCCAAAGGACAAGGAAAATATCCTTACAGCAATAATATCCAAAAAATCGCTCGCATCGCAAAACATAATTAGGTGCGATAAGAGTTTGCACCAACTTGGCCTATAGGTGTTATAGACCAATTCTACCAAAATCGCACGCAAACCACAAAATTGCGATTTTCACTCACCTCGGTGACTCCAAGTGACCCAAAGTGACTCGGAGTGAACCGCCTCGAAAAGTAGTCACTTATGGAGTGACTACTTCCGGGATACTCCAAAGGACAAGGAAAATATCCTTACAGCAATAATATCCAAAAAATCGCACGCATCGCAAAACATAATAAGGTGCGATAAGAGTTTGCACCAACGTGGCCTAAAGGTGTTATAGATCAATTCTACAAAAATCGCACGCAAACCACAAAATCGCGATTTTCTCTCATCTTGGTGACTCCAAGTGACCCAAAGTGATTCGGAGTGAACCGCCTCGATGAGTAGTCACTTATGGAGTGACTACTTCCGGGATACTCCAAAGGACAAGGAAAATATCCTTACAGCAATAATATCCAAAAAATCGCACGCATCGCAAAACATAATTAAGTGCGATAAGAGTTTGCACCAACATGGCCTATAGGTGTTATAGACCAATTCTACAAAAATCGCACGCAAACCACAAAATCGCGATTTTCTCGGTGACTCCAAATGACCCAAAGTGAATCGGAGTGAACCGCCTCGATGAGTAGTCACTTATGGAGTGACTACTTTCGGGATACTCCTAAGGACAAGGAAAATTTCCTTACAGCAACAAATTCCGCAAATCGCTCAGGACGCACTAAGTGGTCAAATATTAAAAATGACCACTACAATATTAACACTACACCACTGTAATTAAGTCTATTGGAACAAAAATTTTTTTTTATTTTTCGTGCTTTCTCTATCGATTGGAACAAAAAATTTAAAAAAATTACTCCCATAGTACACTAAATAACGTTTAACGTTTTTCGTACGTATGGGAGGTGCCACGCCCACTTACGCAATCCCGTTGAAATCCATATAATTTCCAAGCTTATAGTAATCGACACCTCTACACCAAATTTAAAGGAAATACCTCCCATAGTGCACTAAATACAACATTCAACGATTTTCGTATAGATGGGACGTGCCACGCCCACTAACGAAATCTCGTCGAAATCCATTTAACTTAAAGATTTTTTGTAACCGACATCACTGTACCAAATTTTATTGAGATTACTCCCATAGTGCACTTAATATAATATTTAACGGTTTTTGTTTGTATGGGAGGTGCCACGCCCACTGAAGCAATCCCTTCGAAATGCATTTAATTTCAAAGCTTATATTAACCGACAACTCCTCACCAAATTTTAAGAAGATTACTCTCATAGTACAATAAATATAACATTTAACTTGTTTTGCTTGTATGGGAGGTGCCACGCCCACTGGTACTATTGCACCCATTTTTCGTCTTGAGGTACCTTATAGCAAGTATATCCACCACATGAAGTTTCAGAACAAGTGTGTTGTTAATTCTCTTATTATAATGTTTATAAATATTGTGGGCTGTGCCACGCCCTTCAGCGAATTTTGCCAGTATAGTGACATAGCATGTTATGATGACTGCTTTTAGTGGTATAATCTGTAAAATTTTTATGAAAATCGTCAGTGCGTTTTTGAGAAATATTGAATCAAAATTTTCAATTATTGAAAAGTGCCACGCCCACTTTTCCGATTCCACCCACTTTTGGCAAAATTTAAGACATTTATGATCTGCACCTGTGTACCAAATTTTAATACAATATCTTGAATGGTTTTAGAGATATGACGTTATGAAAATAAAAGTTTAGGGCTGTGCCACGTCCCTCCAGGAGTCTTTGATAAGTTAAAACCTAGCCCAATCCTAATTTTGTTCACATATGTACCTAGCCCCCAAGTTTCATAAAAATCGCTGTACCTGTTTTGGAAATAAAGTCTGAAAATATATATATAAATAAATAAATTAATAAATATATATACATATATAAATATATAAATGCATACAATTATTGCTCGTTTAATAATAGTAGATAGATAGAATATATTTATTTATTTATTTATATATATATATATTTTCAGACTTTATTTCCAAAACGGGTGCAGCGATTTTGATGAAACTTGGGGGTTAGGTACAAATGTGAACAAAATAAGAATTGGGCTGGGCTTTAACTTATCAAAGACTCCTGGAGGGGCGTGGCACAGCCCTAAACTTTTATTTTCACAACGTCATATCTCAAAAACCATTAAAGATATTGTATTAAAATTTGGGACACAGATGCAGATCATAAATGTCTTAAATTTTGCCAAAAGTGGGCGGAATCGGAAAAGTGGGCGTGGTACTTTTCAATAATTGAAAATTTTGATTCAATATTTCTCAAAAACGGCACTGACGATTTTCATAAAAATTTTACAGATTATACCACTATAAGCAGTCATCATAACATGGCATGTCACTATACTAGCAAAATTCGTTGAAAGGCGTGGCACAGCCCACAATATTTATAAACCTTATAATAGGAGAACTAACAATGCAGTCGATATGAAATTTAGTATGGTAGGTATACTTGCTATAAGGTATTTTTTAACCAAAAATGGGTTCAATAGTACCAGTGGGCGTGGCACCTCCCATACAAGCAAAAAAACGTTAAATGTTATATTTAGTGTGTTATTAATGTAATCTTTCTAAAATTTGGTGCTAAGATGTCAGTTTCCATAAGCTTTAAAATTAATTGGACTTCGATGGGATTGCATCAGTGGGCGTGGCACCTCCCATATAAGCAAAAAACGTTTTGTGTAATGTTTGGTGAACTATAAGAGTAATCCTAATAAAATTTTGTATAGAGATGTTGGTTGCTATAAGTTTTGAAATTATATGGAGTTCGACACGATTTTGTTAGTGGGCGTGGCACCTCCCGTTCAAGCAAAAAAACGTTTTGTGCAATATTTGGTGAACTATAAGAGTAATCCTAATGAAATTTGGTATGGAAGTGTCGGTTACTATAAGCTTTGAAATAAATTTGATATCGATGGGATTTCATCAGTGGGCGTGGCACCTCCCATGGATGCAAAAAATGTTTTTTGCTATATTTGGTGAACTGTACGAGTAATCCTAATGAAATTTGGTATAGAGATTTCGGTTACTATAAGCTTTAAAATTAATTGGATTTCGACGGGATTGAATCAGTAGGCGTGGCACCTCCCATATATACGAAAAACGTTGAATGTTATATTTAGTGTACTATGGGAGGTATTTTCTTTGAATTTGGTGTAGAGGTGTCGATTACTATAAGCTTTGAAATTATATGGATTTCAACGGGATTGCGTAAGTGGGCGTGGCACCTCCCATACGTACGAAAAACGTTAAATGTTATTTATTGTACCATGGAAGTAATTTTTTTTAAATTTTTTGTTCCAATCGATAGAGAAAGCACGAAAAATAAAAAAATTTTTTTGTTCCAATAGACTTTTAATTACAGTGGTGTAGTGTTAATATTGTAGTGGTAATTTTTAATATTGCATCACTTAGTGCGTCCTGAGCGATTTACGGAATTTGTTGCTGTAAGGATATTTTCGTTGTTCTTTTGAGTATCCCGGAGGTAGTCACTCATCGAGGTGGTTCACATCAAGTCACTTTGGGTCACTTGGAGTCACCGAGGTGAGTGAAAATCGCAATTTTGTGGTTTGCGTTCGATTTTTGTAGAATTGCACTATAACACCTTTAGGCCACGTAATCCAAAAAACCAGGAAAATATCTATACAGCAACAAATTCCGCAAATCTTTCAGGACACACAAAGTGGTTAAATATTAAAAATGACCACTATAATAGTAGCAGTATACCAGTGTAGTTAAAAGTCTGTTGAGAAAAAAAAAATTCTCGCGAAAATAGGACAACAAAAGTACTTTTTATTCGAACATTTGGCAAAATTTAATTAGTAGGAGTGGTTCTTCGCATTGTACCATACATATATTGTTTCCCAGCGAAATGCAATGACCAGGTACATACATATGAAACTAAAAATTTTAAATAAAGCTAGGCTTTACAGTAAATAAAATATTTTGACTAATTTTTATTTAAATTTTTGACCGATCAGTGGTCGGTCTCCAGGTACTATATGCTGATGATATGAAAACTTACAGGACTGTTAAGGTAGATAATGACACCTTTGCCTTTCAGTCTGACCTGAAATCATTTGAAGTATGGTGTTTTAAAAGCTTATCAAATATAAAACTATTGCAGAGGTCTCAGTCAAAAATACTTCGAACTATTTCCGGCGCACCTTGGTATGTCAAGAATATAAACATACACCAAGACCTTGGTATACCTTTTATTAACAAGCTAAAGGAAATCAAAAAGCGATCATATCATCTAAAACTACAGCAACATCCAAACACGCTGGCTAGGAACCTACTCCTAACATCGAATACATCTCGACTAAAGAGACAAGACTTGCCACCCCTGTAGCCATTATATGTATACACGTATACTGGTAACTACTTCAACAACTCAGGACTGTGTTTAAGTTGAGGAAAAACCACATTTCTTAGCAATGGCTTAGAAAAGTTCAACTCTCCATTAGTTTTTAAGATCTGTATACTTATTGTTAGTCTCCAAGCGAGTTGTTACAAGAAATAAAATAATAAGATTGAAAAAAAAAAAAAAAAATTTAAATCCTGATAAATGCCAAACTATGATCTTCTCTAGAAAGAAGAGTAATGTAGAATTTGATTATACACTTAATGATATGAAAATCTGTCGTGTCGATATAGTCAAAGATCTTGGTATACATGTCGATGCTAAATTGACGTTTAATGAACATATTAATATAATCTGTAAGAAGGCCTCGTCATTACTTGGATTTATTAAGAGGTGGGCAAAAGAATTTAATAGCCCGTTGGTAACAGTAACTTTATATAATACAATTGTGCGTCCTCACTTAGAGTATGCTAGCCAAGTATGGTCTCCATATTACAATATACATATAGATAGAGTAGAAAGAGTTCAAAAAAATTTTGTTCGGCTTGCTCTCAAGGGTTAAATTAGAATGACCTCTTAAACCTTCCTCCTTATGAGGATCGTTTAAATTTATTACGTATGCAGTCTTTGAGTACCCGTAGAAATATTGCGGGTATACTTTATTAGAATTATTTATACGGCTACAGCCCCTTTTAATCGCATGACTACTCTCATTAATAATTGTGATATATATAATATTAGCTTGTCAAAAGGTCAACTCAAGCTTAGATTGAAAAATAACTAAAGTTAATTTTGTAGCTTAATGGTTGTTGGTCTTTATGTTTGTGTTGTCCGAGTACCCGTCACGGAGGATGAATCCATACTCTCTCTGATCAAACGTCAGAACAGGGGCGTCAAGGCGGATGACCAATCGTCAGGGGCAGACCAAGGGACAAGGAAAATGGAAGATTAGCCCAGAATCTGAGCAACTACTCCGTCCCTTGAAAGGGAGAATTCGTTTCGGCATTGGCTATGTCACAATGGCCATTGCTGACAAGGAGAAGGAGAGCAGCGATCGCCCGGAACATGCTCAAGGTAGTGCAAATTAATTTGCATCACTGTAGAGTAACGACGGACAATTTGCTGCTGTTTATGGAGGAGGGTGACATCGACGTGGCCCTGGTTCAGGAGCCCTGGCTCTTAGGAGGTGGGGTTCAGGGATTGGGTTCGGGTCGATATAAACTCACCTCCCCCAAAAGGGAAGGTAGGATTAGATTCTGTATTTTGGCTAAGCGTAACATTAATGTTTTTCTTCTACCAAATTATAGTAACGAGGACCTGACCGTGGCAATGTGCGAGCAGAGGGGGCCAAATCTGATTCTCTCATTAGCATACTTACCCTACGAGGAGCGAGACCCGCCCAGCGAAGCTTTCAAAAGTTTGGTCCAAAGGACCAAAAACAAGGAGCTAAGCATGATCATCGGCTGTGATGCGAACGCTCATCACAGCATGTGGGGCAGCTCATACACCAACAGCAGAGGTGAGTTTCTTTCTGAATATTTACTGTCCACTAATCTTGTTGTATGCAATAGGGGTAATCATCCTACATTTTATAATAGGATTAGAGAACAAGTAATTGATATTACTTTAGCGACAAATTCAGACACTCTTAGGGTTGAGAACTGGATGGTATCTACAGAATGCTCTTTCTCAGATCATTACAGAATACTATTCAGTATTAATTTTAAAAGTGGGGCACAAATCGCATATAGGAACCCGGCAAGAGCTAACTGGCAAAAGTTCGAAAAACTTATGAGTGAGTTTTCTGCTCCGAACCTGGAGCGGAAAGTTGACTCCATGTATCTAGAGCGAGCGGTCATAAACTCGCCGGCATGCTGAATGAAGCTTTTCGGAAGTCATGTCCCTTAAGCCGCTCCAAGAAACGAAACCACACCATGGTGGGCTTCAAATCTTCGGCGGCTGACGACTGAAACTAGAAAGCTTTTAATAGAGCGAAAGTGACTAGGGAAAGTATGGATTGGGACATATATCGTCAAAGTTTCAACACTTTCAAAAGTGAAATTAGGAAGGCAAAAAGGGCCTCATGGGCTGAGTTCTATGAGGGCATGGAGGAAACGAGTGAAACCGCAAGGCTTCGTAAAATTCTGTCCAAGAGTCCAAGCACTCCCGGTCTTCTGGTAAAACCGGATGGCGTATACACGGAAAGCAGTAGTGAATCTCTTGAGCTCCTCATGAAGACCCACTTTCCTGAATGTGTTGTTGTACTAGTATTTTTCCCGTCCTGGGAAAACACTTAGTACTGTGTGTGATAATTGTATCTGGAAGTGAAACAAGTTTAAAGATTATCAGATTAAATATACTTACCAGTATATTTTCCCTTTTTAATGATTAACACCGTAGTCTTCAGCTTAATACCAGAACAAATTATGATTTTATTAAAATATCTTAAATACCTTAACACCTTGCTTAATAAAAATTACACTAACAATTCATATAAAAATACTTACACATAATTACAATAACAAAACTTCTTCTACTTAATTCAACTTTGTTGACCAAATTTAGTGGGGTGAAATGTTTTCCGGGTTGCACAAGTTGGCTTTTGCTTTGGGTTTTGTTGTTTCATTTAAGTTCATGGAGTTCTCATTCTTGTTAATTGTTGACAAGCAGAATTTTCCCATGGTAACACAAATGACCAACAAAACGACAACAGCCCGCAAGTATGCTGCACTTTTGCAACAATAATTACTATTATTGGATAAATTGCATTATTCAATAATGCAGTTTTAATGTTATACAATGATGTTAATCATCATCCTAGTATATATAATATGCTATTTATGTTAATAACATAGTATATTGTGCGGTAAGAAGATGCAATTATTTTTTTCTTAACACATTATTGTATATTATTGATTAAACATTATTTTCTACTCTTATTTTAATTGAAAAATTAAAAATATTAAAAATAAGTCTACCTAATTCATGGTCCTACTCTCCTCCGTTACTGCTTGTCCCCCTTGGTTGGAACTGCTTCAGCTCAACTTTAAGTGGCATTTTAGGTTGTACTTCAGATTCGATGACGAGGGTACTGATTATTCTGTTTTGCCTTGTGAGACTAGGCACATCATAATTCGGCATCTTGTAGAGTTTAGCTTGGTGAACCTGTGGTTACCGTTATTGGTGAAACGGCTTATGCCACAGTTTTCATTTCATCAAGGGAAGCTTTACGCTTTACTTGTTGCCCCCTCCCTTCCTTCATTTGGTTGTTTCCATATAGGGATTGACAACCATAATTTTTTAGCTATTAATGCTGGATTTTTCGGTTATAATTCTTGAAATATTCTTCAGCTAAGCTTTAGTAAAAATATGCCTTTATTTTTTCTTCTCTGCCTGAATCTTTGAATCTATGAAGCGGGGATTAAAGTTTGTTCCCCGCTTTTGGGTAAAATATAACAGCCCGTAAGCCCTATCAGGTTCATTAAATTGTCAACGTGGAGTCTATCTAGCCAACTCCGACTCTGCTACTACTTAACTGCCTCGGCCTAGGACCATGATTATAAATGGAAATCAATGTTAATTAAATTAAAAATCTATTTTTCCCTGTCACCAAAAACATACTTGTTCAATAAATTTACTATAAATTTTAATTTTGATATTATTAGAATATTTCAAATATATTTCGTAACTTAATTTATATACGTAATTTAATGTAAATGGTACACTCAAAAAATAAACCACCTGAAAATAAGTAAAAACGAGCTTGATTTAAGTAAAAAACGCCTCGAATGTGTATCGTGGTGGCAAATTCTAAAATCAAGTGAGATCATGCTAGAACCAAGTTCGAACAACCTTAATTTTTAACGGTAGAAACATGGCTGAATCAAGTAGAAAACAGCTTGATTTAATCCGGAACGTACTTAATTGAATCCGAAACGTACTTACTTTCATCCAAAACAACCTTGATTTAATCCGAAACGTGCTTGATTTAAGTATGATTTTTCTTATTTTCGAAATGTTTCATTTTCATCTCATTCCAAGTGTAGAATATTTCGTACTTGTTTTAAGCAAGAAATGTTCTTATTTTAAAACTATTTTAATACCTATTACACAGCTCAACAAAAAAAAATTGAATCGTGTTACAAAAGAAATCCTTACTGATTTAGGCTTTTTCGAAGTTGCTGAATCCGAAAATTTTAGCTTTTCAGCGACTAAAAAAACCTCTAAATAGGCATTTCTTTTGTAACTCAATATCACATTTTTTTTTGGTTGCGCTGTGTTATGTTCAAAAGAAATAATAACACATGTTTTATTTTTAAATCCATAAAATTTATTTTGTATGTTAAATTGTTAAACAAATTTCGGTCTTACATACGTTTGATCATATCTTGAATATCAATTACTTGTTTTCTTGGCATAAAATTTTGAGAATGCAAAGATAATGTTAAATAAAGAGCTCTTTTCCTTAAATTAGCAATTTTTTCGTGTTGATTAAATGTTTGAGGTGGCTTACTAAAATTATAAACTTGCAAACTATTGTCGGTTTGAGGTTCTGATTCTTTAGGAAATATGTTATCAAAATTTATAAGGCCTACAGTAGAGGAAGGAAAATGTGAAAAAACCGTTGACTTATGAACATCGCTTTTTGTACTATGCCGCTTTTCTAAGTGAAGCTGGAAAGTTGTGAATTTGGAAAAAGTTTGATTGCAATTTTCCTGCTTGCATTGAAGTCTAAGAAGCTTACCCGAAATCAAATGATCAACTTTAAAATGACATATCATATGAGAAACTTTGGAAAATTTTTTGTTATACTTGAAACAAATATACATTTTAAATTAATTAGTTACTTTTCATATAATTAAAGAGCGAAGTCAATTTTGCTGATTTTATATCATATACAGTATTTATATCAAAGAAATACTTTTGGATGAAAACCCAAGTAGTTTCACAGGGTTTCGGATATTTTAAAGAGAGAACTTGAAATACTTTAAAACAAATATCTAAGCTTTCAAGGAATGAGTCAAACTTGTATAACGTCTTATCAAAATAAATATAAAAGCCTTTCAGTTCCTCAATTAAGCCTTCAACAATTAGAAATGGCTGAATGGTAAGCCCAGCTGAATAATATTTACTCACAAGCTCTTCAAGCTCTTTTTTTTCGTAGTCATTAATATTAAGTAAATGCAATACGAAACTTTCCTGGGCATCAATTATAGAAACCTTTCTATTTAATGTTCCGTCTTTATTTTTAAATCTGAAGGCAAAACTCCATTTAAAAGTACTACTAGCAAATAATCTTGGGAATCTAAAACAAATAATCAGAGTAAATCTTTAATTCAATTTAATAAAATTACTTGACTGTAAATTACTTTTATCCGTTGATGACTTTGCTTTTGCAAATAGCTGCTTGCAGTAATCGTTCAACAAATTAGTTTCGTAAAAACGTTGAATTTTTGCCTGAAATGCTTCCCAATTTGAAAACATCAGATGTTGTTTTGATGGAAATAAAATATCGAAATCAATTTTTATCTGTGGGATAGAGAAAAATTTATTAAATTTTTATGTAAAAAAAAGAATAATTGAATTAAGAAATACCAATTAAGGTGCTCTGGCATCTGAGTATTTTGGCCAAGCCTTCAAGTATTCGATATTATTCTATTTCTTCAAATCGAGTTGTCGGAGGCTAAATGTTTTTTCCCATTTATCGCGCACTTCACTCCAATTGGAGCTGTCTCTACTAAGAGATGTTTTTAGCGCATTGGCAATTGACAAATCATTCTCTGTCACTTCCTCATGTTGGCGTGTCGATAGTGGGCTGTGCGTAGTTGATGTTGCACTTCTTGAACCTTCCATTTTATTCCTTTTAGCCTTACTATTATTGTACTTTCCATATAACCTTCCATTGGGGTTTTTCCGTCCACTCCGTGGAATAAAATAATAATCCTATAGAAAAGTAAATAAATTACGCCAAGATAGGATCCCCACTCTGATCGCATCCTTCAAAAAAGATTTATTTACCTGAGCATATTTCTCATTTGGAAAAATAAGACAAATTTCATTAACTAAAGCTACGAAATTGTGCGGCTTTAGTGTTATGTTTCCGCATATTACTTCTTCCATGATAATATTTACAATATCGTCCCGATTTGCTTGAGTTAATGCTTCATGGATCTTGTAACTATCTATGAGCGCCTTGCCCTTCGTCGTTTCATTTAACAGGGAGATTAAGCTCTAAATGAGATTCTATATAATTTTTTTTCTCAAACAGATTTAAATTTAAATAAATACCTTATTAAGGCAGCTAGTATTTGTGTCGGATTGGGTAATTGAAGTTTCTGAGGGTGAACTTTTTTTGTCCACGTTCAGCCAGTGGCTTACTTTGGTAGGCACAGACATCGTTTCGTCATCAATGTCAAACTAAATTAGAAGAAAAGTTTTGCTAATTTCAAAGTTAGCCTATTGCATATAAAACCTCTTTTTTCCTCCATAAAAACAATTTTTCACGGAACTCCACACGCAGTCCAAGATGCTCCTGTATGTTACTTGGGAAGCTAAATTAAGTAAATATAAAATTTTCAAGAATTTTTTAACTCAATGCTAAGAAGTAAAATTCAAAGAGGTCACCTATGTAACTCGTGGGACATTTATTTGGCGGTCGAAATGGGTTTTGTGCATTTACTAGAAATTATGGCTTATATTCGAGTAAATATCAAAAATTAAATAAATTTTGCCTTTAGTGCTAAACGATCGTCAGTGGGAACACCCACCGGATACAAATGTAACCTCTTCAGATATTAATTTATGGAACTAAGATAGAAATTTTGAACAAATTTTGTTCTGACACTAATTTTTGTGAAATCTCTAGCTTTTTATGCACGAAACAACGCAATTACTTGTAATTACCCTGCAAAAAAGGCAAAACATTTTCCAATTCGAACTCCTTCAGTAGCGCAGATAACTTTTGCTCGTCATTATTTTCATCGCTATTGTCAAATTCACTTTCACGATTATCACTAAGGTTAATTAAATCTTTATTAATATTTGTTGGCAAAGTTAAAACGTTTTCAACAAGAACAAATTCCATTTTTCACTTTTATCGATCACGAACCAAACAAAACTGAGCACGACGCCAAGCTGTATCACATATAACGGGACTTTGAACATTTAACATACAAACAGTCTTAACTTAAGGTTGTTTCAACCTTGATATTAGAATGCGGCATAAAATAAGTGCGTTGCATTCTTGATTTAAGAATAATATACCTAATTCAAGCTAATTTCACCTTAAATCAAGAAAAAACGTACTTAAAATACAATTATAAGCTAAAATGACGAAAAATCTTAAATTAAGTATGACCGTACTCGATTTTAGAATGCGATATTTTTCTTAGTGTATATATGTGCATGTATTCTTATGTAATGCATACAAATATATATGTATTTACGGCATTTACTCCGTTTTTGTTTATTAATTTATGTAAGTTTGTGTAAATGTTATATATGTGTATGCATTTTTATAATGCATATATATATATATATACGGCATTTACTCCGTTTTATTGTGCTTTTGAATCACTCTTATTTTTTTATTTATTTACTTATTGATTGTGTTGGCCTTGTTTACCAATATTTATGACATATTAAATTTTGCAATTAGGCAAAAACATTTAAGTCTTAAAATTTAAACATGTCAACGAACTGACTTGTTTAGCTTACGATGCAAAATAGTGCAACGTAAATCATAAATCTATATATGTATATACATACGTCTTAAGCGTATGAATACAAATATATATTATTATTCTATAGTAACTAATTTCTTGCTTATATTTTAAAGCTATTTATTTTATCAGAACAAAAAAGTTTTGCCCTGTTTTTTTTTTTTTTTTTTGTTTTTAATCAATTCTAATTTCAAAGTACTCAACATTTTTATTTTTAATTCTTTTGAGATTTAATTTTTATTATTTTAGTTTTTCTTAAATTTGTAACTAAAATTCAAATGTATGCTATATATGTGTATACATCTCTTGAATGTATACAAATACATATTTCGCTGTTTTGAGTTCAAATTTTATTTTTCCTCATCTTTCCCAGCCTTCTATTTCAAGACAATATAACTTAAAGTTATCTTCATATACATTTCAGCCAAATGCTGTTATTTATTAATACAAAGCTGAGCTCTAGTTGCATTTGCTTTTTATTATTTGCATTTCGTTCTATTTGATCGAAATGAATTGCTTTATATTTCTTTTTCGTTTTTTATTGTTATTATTTTTTGTCAAATTTTTCCGTTACCTACTGTTCAGGTAGGGAAGTTATATGCGACCGCGTGTGCTTATTGTGGCACACGTCATCTCATATTTCTTGTTAACAAGCAAGTATTTATTTACATATGTTTGTTTTTTACCATTTTTATATTTTTATTTAATTTTGCTGTATCAAATAATATGAGCAAATCATTCTAATTCAAAAGAAAAATATTGTAATTTTTATTTTGGTTCATTAAATAATTTTAATAAATTATTATGTAACTTCTTTTTTTTTTCATTTTATTACAACTTCTGTTGTAACAGGCCCTTCGATATTTAATACTTCAAATGGGCCTATCCATATGGGAGAAAATTTATTTTTCCTAGTTTGATTTTTCATCAAAACTTTATCCCCTCTTTTAAATATAACGGGGCTTTCTGAACCGTATTGTTTTTTTTAGACAATTCTTTTGCCTTTTCCTGGTTTTTTCTCACTAACTCGTGAGTTCTCTGAATCTGAAACTTTAGTATTTTTGATTGGTCCTCCGCGTTATAGAGCGGTGAACATTTTCGTTTCAAATCGAAGGCATTTCGAATTCAAAACCGTATAAAGTTCGGAAAGGAGTTTGCTTAGTAGAAGTATGTATCGTATTGTTATGGACATGCATGGCTGCCGTCAGCCATTGGTCCCAATTCGAACCATCTTCTTTAGCAAAACTTCTCAAGTATTCTGCTAGTGGTCTATGGCTTCTTTCCAAAGAACCATTAGCCTGCGAATGATATGACGTTATATGCAGTTTCCTAATCCCCAGCATTTTGCAAGTATCCGAAAATAGTTTTGCAATAAAATTTGTACCATTGTCAGCAATCAATACTTTCGGGATATTGTACCAGGCAATGATTTCGTCATAAAATTTTTTTCGATACTGTACTTGTTTCTGCGTCGGGCATAGCAACACGCCATATATTTTGAAAAATCATCCTGAAACGTCAATATATATTTATTTCCTGATGTAGTCTCAGGTAATGGGCCGACCATATCCATGTAAACTTTGTCAAAAGGTTTAAGTGGTGTATCTGTCAAAACCATTGGCATTTTTGAAAGTTTTGAACTCTTGTTAGTTTGACATTTGGCACACTTTTTAATGTACTCTTTTACATATTTTTCAATCCCTGGCCATCTATATTGCTTCCGTATCCTCAGAAGTGTTTTTACTACACCTTGATGCCCGCCTAGTGGTGTGCTATGAAAATCCCTTAGTATTATTTTTATTTCTTTAGGATCTTTCAGTATGACCACTGTTTTTCCGGTGTTGTTTTCAACCACCGTGTTCTTATCCACCTCGTTTGAAATGTTCACTTTTTCCTTTTCAGAATTTTTAGATTTTGATCTGGTTTGTACCACTGTTATTTGCTTATTTGTTTGTGGTAATCTACTTAAAGCGTCTGCATTTAAGTTTCTTTTCCCAGGCTTGTAAATGATTTCAAAATCATATTCCGATAGTTTATGTCAGAAACGTGCCAAGCGTGATGTTTGATCCTTAAGGTTGGATATACTACGTAACGGTTGATGATCGGTGTATATTTTGAAATGTCTGCCAAGCAAATATGCTCTAAAATTTTTCTTTGCCCACACTATAGCGAGAAATTCCTTTTCAATGGTCGAATACCTTTTCTCGGTATCGCTTAGTGCTCTACTGGCAAATGCTATTGGATTATCTTTACCGACTTCTCCTTGAGATAATATTGCACCAATTGCATCATTACTGGCATCCGTAGTTAACAAAAATTGCTGAGTAAAATCTGGATATGCAAATACAGGTTATCGCCTTTTCTAATTCCTCAAATGAATTTTGACATTCCGTTGACCATACGAACTTTGCGTCTTTTCTCAATAATTTATTTATTGGTAAAGCTAATCGTGCCGTATCTTTAATGAATTTCCGGTAATAATTTACCAGACCTAAAAATGCTTGTACTTCTTTTTTTTTAGGTACTGGTATGTTTTTCACACATTCCACCTTGTCTGGGTCTGGTAGGGCTCCATGTTCTGAACATTTATGTCCTAAATACACATCTTCACGACGCAAAAAATTGCATTTTTTCGTGTTTAATTTCAGATTATGTTGTCTTAATACCGTGAACACATTACGTAGCCTTTCCTCATGCTCTCGTAAGTTTTTCCTGTATATGACAATGTCATCTAAATAAACAAAACAGTCTAGACCTTGTAGTCCTGTGAGTATGTGATTCATGATTCGTTGAAATGTTGCTGGGGCTCCTGTTAGACCAAACGGCATTCGGTTGAACTCAAAATGCCCCAACCTTGTACTAAATGCTGTTTTTTCTCTATCATCTTCATTTACCAATACTTGGTGGTATCCACTTGCTAGATCCAGCGTGGAAAAATATAGACTATGTCCTAATTGATCTAAAATTTCATCAATTCGTGGTATGGAAAAAACTTGCTTGATTGTAGCTTCATTTAATTTTCTGAAGTCTATAACTAATCTCCACTTTTTCTCGCCATCTTTACCACTTTTCTTTGGGACAAGAAATAATGGTGAATTCCAAGGTGAGGTGCTTGGTGAAATAATCCCTTCATCTAACAGTTCTCCTACCTGTTTATTAATTTCCATTCTATGAGAATGGGGTAGTTTATACTGTTTTTGGTTTATTGGTGGTTGACCCACCAAAGTAGGGATATCATGCTTCAATACTGGAGTATATGATAGGCAATCTCCTTCTAACAAAAATATGTAATGGAAGGATGTACATATATTTTCCATGGAAGCCTTCTCTTCATTGCTTATGTGAGGATCTAAATTAATAGATCCAAATAGCTTATCTAATCTTCCCCTCACGTTTTGTTCCGATATCATATTTATTGCAGAACTTGTGTTTACTTTGAGTTCATTGTAATAACTGACGAGTTTAAAATTGGCACATAAACTATGCCATCTTTCACTTTTCTGAGTACTTCTCCTAAGTAAACTCCTTGTGAAAGTTCTTGTTTGTGCATAACAACTTCTTTTAATGTTGTTTTAACACATAAAGGTACTATTTTTACAGTTCGAGCTTCTATTGCTGTTTCTGTATTGTATAGTACTCTGTTAAAGTTATTCATCGGCTTAAGCGTGAATTCTATTATTTTCTGACGTTTTTGATTAAAAAACGTTAATTTTTTATCTATAGCGTTTATGGCAGTTCCGTTCCACAAATTGTCCCTACCTACTATTCCATCAGCTGGAACTCCTTGACCTAGTGACACTATGTGTATCTTTAAACTTAGATTTGGGTTCTGCTTGTGTTGAATAGTGGTTGTACCTAATGTGGTAACCTGTCCGCCAAATGCTCCACTTAAATCTTTTCGATTATTTGTATCTAATTCTGGGAAATGCAACATTGCACTTTCTTTGACCAAACTTTTGTCGGCACCAGAATCTACCAACAAAATAAGTTTTCCATATCTGGCCTCTTTACATGGCACTTCTATGAACACGTCATTTTGATTTGCTTGGTAGAAATTCTCGTTATGCCTGCCATACAAGATGTGTCTCCCAGTTTCAGTATCTTTTGCGTTTGATACGCATTCTATGGGACTTGCGAGGGACGCCTCAACTACAGTATTCTGTGTATGATT
Organism: Meiosimyza platycephala; assembly: GCA_963662105.1. Lineage (NCBI taxonomy): Eukaryota > Metazoa > Arthropoda > Insecta > Diptera > Lauxaniidae > Meiosimyza > Meiosimyza platycephala. The sequence goes on from OY759209.1 coordinate 46,127,249, forward strand.
TGTTTTCCCCGCATTATATTGCTTTAAGTTATTACCCAAAACTTTATAATTTTTACTTCTAGTAGTTAACGTATCAACTGCACTTTGTTGTGGTTGATTTACTGTTACTACTTTGTTAAAATTATTTATGATTTCAGATGTAGTTAACGTATCAACTGCACTTTCTTGTAGCTGATTTACTGTTACTATTTCATCTAAAATATTTTCTGAAACTTTATTTGTTTCATATTTAGTAGATAACGTACCAACTGCACTTTATCGTGGTTGGTTTACTGTTACTACTTTATTTGAATTATTTTTGGAAACCTTGTTTGTTCCATATTTAGTAGACAACGTACCAACTGCACTTTGTTGTACCAACCACAGTTGGTTTACTGTTTCTACTCCTTTTGGCCCTAATTTACTATGTTTTTTGGGTCCCCAGACTATTGGACGGTCTTGGGCCCCTCTCAGTTTCCCTGAGCTTTTCCATAGTCTCTTTTGGCAAAACAATTTCCAATTTCATGTCCCATTCTCCTACACCAACTACATTTATTAGAAGATTGCTGTCCCCATTGTTGGCGTTGTGAATTTGTATTATTATTATTTGTATTACTCTTATTTACGATTTTCGACGTTTCGTTTTTGTTCTGTGAACACTTTATACTGGTCATGTGACCGTATTCTGAACATTTGTCACAGAAATGTGTGTTTTTCCTTACATAACAGTCTTCCCTTGTGTGACCATTTTTATTGCAATGCGAACAAATAATATTTGGTTTTTTATTATTTGAGAAATTATTTTTTATATGTTTCCCTGAATTTTGTTGGTATGGTCTAGCCTGCCTTTGTTCCAATGGTCTATTCAAATTTTGTGGCTGAGCATCATATAAAGCCGGAGTTAGTTGAGCGACATTTGATTGATAGGTGTTGACGCCTAGTACTTGTTCTGAATCCTCTCGCAGATCATCTTCTGCAGAGATTGCTTCACCCAGTAATTCTTCTAGAGTACTTGCATTTTTACCGATCATTAAAATTTTCAGGGTTGGATTCCTTAATCCCAATCTTAACTCTGTTACTACAGAATTTAATAGTTCGTGTTTATACACCCGATCTTCTGGTGCCGAATACCTCTGTTTTAGGATATCCAAAATGTATGTTTGAAGCGGTTTCAGCCGCCTAGCGTATGCGCGCAAATCTTCAAAGGCCCCTTGACGAGCGTTACTTAATTCTTTTTGAACTGCTTCCAAGGGTTTTTCTCTTATGTAGGTTTCTTTTAAAATATGGTATTGGTCTTGCATTTTTAAAAATTGAGTCGCCCTGACCAACTCGTATGCGTCTCCATTGAGATGAAGTCTCACTTTAGAAATTAATTCTTCTTCATCAGCAGGGTCGGTAGTTCTCCTCACCGACTCGCAAGCCTCTATAAACCTATATAAGTCTGCCTTGATAGTTGGTGACTCTACACCGGAAAAATAAGGTACTGTGTCCCGTACCCATTTGGCTATTTGACCATAACTTCTTGAGCTAACTAGATTGAGTGTGCTTTCAGGCTGATCCGTTTGTTGTTCATTGTGGATAACTGCACTTATTGTATAAACATTATTATTTTGAACCTCTCTTTGCTGACCTGCATATGAATGTCCTTGTTGCGACAATAATTGGACTGCCCTAGTCTCTTCTAAGGTGGCTAGTTTATTACTATAACATTTCGATAGATCGCAATAACTATTTTCTACCTTACTGTAGAAATTCTTTGTGAAGTAATCGTGAGTAGAGTAATCGGATCGGTAATCCTCAATAGCGTCGTTGTTCAATGAAAAACCCGACCATAACCTTTCTAACTCTTCAATCCTTTTTGAAAAATGTTCTACGGTTTCTCTCTGTGCTGGAGTTTTCTTATAGTTGATGCACATTCTCTGTAACTGTTGCGAAAGTTCCGCTTGTTTGGTGGTCAGTTCAAGAAATTTGCGTTCTTCTGCCATAGTGTTTGCTGAAGTGTGGCTTTTGTTTGCTAAATCAAAAGTCACCTTTTGTTCTTTTTTCCTTAATTTCTCGGCTTTAAGTTCCTTGGTCAAACGATTGTTTGCCTTTTCCAGGTCCTGAACGCGATTCCTAAATTCTATTATGGACTGATTTTCCTCGTCCAGTTCCTGACCCACTGGTAGTGAAAAATTTAATTTCGATAAATTCCTTTCACTCAGTGTATCGTTTAGTATACAATTTTCCTCCTCCAAATCCTTTATTTGCTCAGCGTTTAGTTTCAACTGAGTAATATGTTGGTCGTATCTTCTTTTTAGGGCGTGGAATTCCTTCTCCCAGGTATCTCCTATTCCTTCGTCACTAAGATGCCTTTGTTCTATAAGGCTTAAAATTTCATCTAAAATTACATCCGCTTTTTCGACCGCTGATAAATTATGGAAATTTTCAACTTTTTCTAGTATTAGAATAAGTTGTTCTTTATTGTTAATTGTAATTTCTAAATATTTCCACAATTTATCTGTAAATCTACACAACTCTCCTAACAATTTTTCGTGGGTGTATTTGTTAAACTCTAAATCGTTCATTACCTCATTTAAAACACACAAAAAGCTAAGTCAGCAACTTTAAACGGTTGTTAACTCCAACAAAAAGCAAGCGTTTTATGTTACGTGCTTTTTATTTGTTTCTTTTTGCTGTACATATGCTCAAGGTTTCATATTTTCATAAGTGAATGAACGACCTACTGTCTTAATAAATTTTTGCCTACACATCTGTATACAGAAGTTTTGTGGGTTTACGCGACCTATCCCAAATTTTTGTTTAGAAAATTAAAATTTTGTGTATATACCACTCATTAATTAGTGATACGAAATGCAAATTGTTAAACTTTATTTACTCCTTATTTGGAATAATTTATACTTAATACACACGGACCTCTGCAGAACACGAATCTTTGGAATATTTGAAAGTATTTCTCAGAACCAACATTAAAATTCTGCAAGGTTATATACGATTTATGAAGAAAGGAAAAATTATTTATAAAAACGCGAGTCCTTAAGATACAAAATCTTCTTTGGAACCCGATATACATTCAACAAGACTTTTCTCTTTACGACAGAACCAAACGTTTTCCCGCGAAAATAACGTTTTTCACATAAACAAACGAAACAAATTTTCCAAATTGGCAATAAACTTGTTCTTGTACAAGTTAAAAAATTTATAAAGTTCAAATTTCAAAGCTCACTTAATTTCAAATTTATAAGTGTGTTTGTTTACTTTCCCAGTACAATTGTTACGAATTTGTACTAACTTTCAGTAAACAAACAGACCTTATATCAAAGTTTAAAAAGTTTCAACAAAATTTTATCGATTTACATCGATTCCAATAAAATTATACTGTACTTAATGAAGTTACTAATTTGTAAACTTCCAATAAGTTTACAAATTATGCAAAGGAATTAATGAAGTCTACTTATTGATGCAGAACATGGACTATGAGGATCGCTCATAGTTCATGCTCGTAAGTTCGTTTTGATGCTGCCAAAAAATTGGATGCGCTTGATTTGGAATTGGCTGAGAACCAACATGTTTTAAGGATTTTATGGTTAGTTATATGTTGCAATGATACTCACCAATTTTATTTCCAACGCTGTCGTACAATTCCTTGATGTTGTTGAAATTAATGTTTAATCCTCTAGACTCCTTTTGTGGTTCGGTAAACCGGCTGCGCCAATGTTGTACTAGTATTTTTCCCGTCCTGGGAAAACACTTAGTACTGTGTGTGATAATTGTATCTGGAAGTGAAACAAGTTTAAAGATTATCAGATTAAATATACTTACCAGTATATTTTCCCTTTTTAATGATTAACACCGTAGTCTTCAGCTTAATACCAGAACAAATTTTGATTTTATTAAAAAATCTTAAATACCTTAACACCTTGCTTAATAAAAATTACACTAATAATTCATACAAAAATATTTACACATAATTACAATAACAAAACTTATTCTACTTAATTCAACTTTGTTGACCAAATTTAGTGGGGCGAAATGTTTTCCGGGTTGCACAAGTTGGCTTTTGGTTTGGGATTTCTTGTTGCATTTAAGTTTATGGTGTTCTCATTCTTGTTAATTGTTAACAAGCAGAATTTGCCCATGGTAACATAAATGACCAACAAAACGACAACAGCCCGCAAGTATGCTGCACTCTTGCAACAATAATTTACTATTATTGGATAAATTGCATTATTCAATAATGCAGTGTTAATGTTATAGAATGATGTTAATCATCATCCTAAAAGTATATATAATATGCTATTTATGTTAATACCATATTATATTGTGCGGTAAGAACCCACAACAGTGTGGACGCGGCTTCGAGTGGTTCAGAAACCATCCCAAACTCGAGCATGACCAACAATCACATAACTGGGTTTATCAAAGAATTAACAAGCGAATCAAAAATTGTCTGTGCAGTACAATCATTCAAACCGTTTAAATCCGCGGGACCAGATGGTATTCTACCACCAATGCTGCTATAATCCTTGCCCACCACCATTCCTTGGTTGACTAGGATTTTCAGGGTGTGCATAGCCTTAGGGTATATTCCTAGGGAACCTAGGGAATGGAGAGAGGTTTGGGTCGTCTTTATCCCGAAGGCGGGAAAGGCGAATCATAATTCAGCCAAGGACTACAGGCCAATTAGTCTATCATCGTTTTTATTAAAAACACTAGAGAGACTGGTAAGTCTGCACGTGGAAAGCATTCTAAATGAGCACAACTTCAGTAAGGCGCAACACGCATACCTGAAAGGTAGGATATAGAGGGTGCTTCTAACAACGTGGAATTAAAGTCAATTAGTACCGCATTGGAACGCATAGGGGTAGATAGCAAAATAACTCTGTGGATCAACAACATCCTGAGTCACAGGGTCATCAGCTCCACCCTGGGGACATCAAAGAGCAGGAAAGCAGTTAAAGGAGGTACTCCACAGGGCTGCGTTATATCACCACTCCTGTGGAATCTTGTCATTAATGAAATTTTATGCTCGCTGGAAAGATCGATCGCAGATGATGTCGTCATACTGATAAAGGGAAAGTTTATTTCTACGATCAGTGAACTGATGGAGTCAGCTTTAAGGAAACTGCTAGTTTGGGCAAATAGGAACGGACTTGGTATCAATCCAAGCAAGACCGAACTCGTTTTGTTCACTAGAAATTATAAAATACCAGTGTTTAAACTACCAATGTTAAATGGTACCACACTGGCTCTCGCCAAAGAAGCAAAATATCTCGGAGTCATTCTCGATTCCAAGCTATCATGGAAGAAGAACGTGGATGAAAGGGCTAGAAAGGTATTGAGCGCTTTCTACTCGTGTAACAGAACATTTGGGAAAAAATGGGGTGCAAAACCGTACATAGTACACTGGATGTGCAGCAAGTAAAATCCGGACGTGTTTCGAAGATGCAGTGACGTCGGCTTCTGGACTTGATGAAGGAGCACCGGCACGTCGGAAAGGGTCGATTTTCAGGAAAAGAAGGAAGGAAACAGCACAACGATGTTTGGGAAGCTGTATCCAAAGAACTAAATGCACTCGGTGGGTCGTTTAAGAGAGCTGACCAATGGAAGAAGGTTTGTGAGCAATGTTTGTATATTTGCAGAGTTGGATTGATTGGAAATCCTCAGTGAAGCAGCAGTACGGGCGTCACCGGGCATTTACCAATAGAACTGGCAATTTTCCTTCTTCCGAAGGTCCCAAGGAATTAAATTCAATTGACGTGGAAGTGCTGGAGTTTTTTTCAAGTGACGTTGTAGACGGTGATGGACATACGCCCGAAGGCGGAATTGAGGTAATATTTAATCTGTTATATTCCGGTTTTAGTTACTGTAATTTTACTATTTTTACATATAAACTTTAGGCCGTTGAGCCTGCCGTCGATGACTATGTGGTTTGTTTGGATGACAGCGAAGTAGAACCTGTCGAACATGTTTCCATCCAATCTTCAATAGAAACACGAGGATACCGTCGCGAGCCTTCATCCCAAAGGTGTTTGGAAGAAGTAACAAAAATTTGCAGTGAGGACCAAACTGAAATTGTAGGTGCCCTAAAACGAGTTATAGAATTAATAGAGGTCCAAAATGTAACGCTGGCACATATGCTGCTTTGTCTGCAAAATAAAAATTAAATGTAAGCATGTAGCTTAAAATTAAAATAACTTTCACTAACTTGATTTCCATTTAATGTAAATTGTTTTTTTTAACTTTATTTTCTTTTAAACTTTTAAGTATACACATATGTAAAATATGAAGTAAAACCCAAATATTAAATGAATTTTTCAATCAAAACTTAAATTTTATTGTATTTTTTTCAGTTTTATATTTTAAACTTTGTTTTTTTTTTTTAACTTTATATCTTTTTAAACTTGTAAAGGGTGTTTTCTTTAGAGGTTTGTTTTTCGAATAGAGATTTGTGGTCAAATCTGGCAACTCTAATGTCATTTATATTCAGTTTGGTTTGCCATTTCATCATGAACAGGTTGACGCATGAACAACGCGTCCAAATTGTGCAAATTTATTATAGTCTCTAAAATTTCAACTTTATTTTCACTCAAAATTCACATGAGTTTTGCAATTATGAAGTCAAGAAGGCCGCCTAGATCTTGTGATATCACACCTTAATTTTTTTTTTTGGGGTTATGTGAAGCCAAAAGTATGCGTCGATAAGCCAGCTACGATTCAATACTTCGAAGCCAACATTACTCGCGTAATTCGCGATATACCTTGAAAATTGGACCTCCATTTTAGACTACGTCCGAGCTAGCCGTGGCGTTCATATGCCAGAAGTCATATTTAAATTATAATGCCAGAAGATTATCTTTCGAATAAAGTAATTTTCATGTCTATTTAAAAAATTCATCTTTGTTTTATTCCATTTTAAAGTTCTATACCTCTAAAAAAAACACCCTATATATGTCGGAGTTGGTATAGATATGTCAAGTAATAATACTTGAGCGAAACAAAGGTGGTACACTTGTTAAGAAAAACACTTGATCAGTAATGAATGAAAATGTAGAAAGCTACGAAAAGTATGTTTTTGAAAAGTAAGTTATTAGAAAATGTAGTTTGGAAAATTAATTATTATTCTGATTTTCAAACGTAAAACATTGAAAGTAATTAAGTGTAGCCACCGGCGGATCGCTACAAAACTATACGATGGATCCGATATCAGAAGTGGGATATACTCAAAACGCCGTCGAAAATCATGCAGAAAATTGGAAAATGTTATATGAAGAACAAAATAAGTAGTTAGTGGAGTTACTGAAAACGTTTAAGGTTCCAAAAAATGATAAGGTTCACTTGCCTGAATTCGATCCAGGGAGAGAAGATGTAAACACACAAGCATGGATATCAACGGCAGATATAGTAATGGAAGAGCATTCATTACAAGGCTCTGTTTTTATGATAATACTCACTCAAGCGTTGAAAGGAGCAGCAGCGACTTGGTTGTCACAAGTTGCATTTCCGCAAATGTCATGGAACGATTTTAAGGAGTTATTTATTTCCAGATTTAGTTTTTCTGAAACTCCAGCTGCATTCTTGTTTCAACTCCAGAGCGGCAGACCACGAGATAGTGAAAGCATGGTGTCTTATACAGCAGGGCTAATGAGTTCATTAATGTTAAAGATGGAAAAACTAAAAAGGAAAGTTTCAACCATTAATGAACAAGAGGAAGGAAGTTTCAAGCGACAAAAGATTGCTGATGGAAATTTGAAGTGTTACAACTGTGGCAAATTGGGACATAAAGCTGCTGTATGTCGACTTTATGTAAAAAGGAATGCTCATCAGAATGTTGCAATCAACAAACCCATAAGTAACAATTTTTCCACACCAAAGCCGACAAATATTACTTGTTTTCGTTATCAAGAAATTGGTCACTACGCTTCAAGATGTCCAGCTAAAGTAAAAGAAAAGGAATTGGGTCACAAATCAACTGGCTCCTCTGATCGACATGTTGATGTATGCGTACTAAATACACCTTCAGGTATTTTGTGGCAATCAGGTGAGCAACATTCATTTTATTATGATTCTGGGGCAGAGTGCTCATTAATGAAGGAGTCAGTAAGTTCCAAATTTTATGGCAAACGATTAAATAATGTAGTTACAATGAGTGGCATTGGTCAAACAAGTGTAAATAGTACTTTACAAATATTGACAATTGTAGAAATTGATAATATTAAATTACAAATACTTTTTCATGTTCTACCAGATAATTTTCTTAAATACGACATTATGATTGGTTGTGAAGTTTTGACACAAAATATATGTGTGACAATGACTGTTAAAAGTTTGCAGTTTTGTAAAGTAGACAGCGCTAAAGTAAATGTATGTGAGGTCAAAAGCGCCAACTTCAATTTTTATGACATTGAAACTGACATTCCCATTGAGTTCAAACCTAAATTAATAAAAATTTTAAATAAATTTAAAGATCGATTTGTAGAAGGCACTCCATGTAATGTTTCGAACATGGACCCAATGCAAATCAGACTTAAAGATCCAAATAAAACAGTTTGCAGACGACCATATAGGTTAAGTGTTGAAGAGCTTAAAGTTGTTCGTAGTAAAATTGACGAACTATTAAAAGCAAATGTAGTTCGATCTAGTTGTTCACCCTTTTCAAGTCCCATTTTGTTGGTTAAAAAGAAAGATGGATCAGATCGCATGTGTGTTGACTATAGGGAACTTAATGACAACACAGTACCTGACAGATTTCCTTTGCCGTTGATATCGGACCAAATTAATAGACTTCATGGAAGTTTTTATTTCACAACATTAGATATGGCAAGTGGATATCACCAAATACCTGTCCATCCTGATGCAATTGAGAAGACAGCATTCGTAACTCCTGAGGGTCATTTTGAGTATCTGGCTATGCCATTTGGGTTACGAAATGCTCCTGCAGTGTTCCAACGAAGTGTTATTAAAGTTTTAGGTGATCTTGCTAACACTTATGTTGTGGTTTATATGGATGACATTCTTGTGCTAGGTACTAAAGACATTGATGAAAGCTTGGAAAGGTTGGAAAATGTTTTGAGCACGCTTTCAAAGGCTGGTTTTTCTCTTAATAGTAAAAAATGTCATTTTATGAAACAAAAAGTAGAGTACTTAGGATTTGAAGTAAGCAGTGGTGAGATAAGACCTAATCCTAAAAAAATTGAAGCATTAGTTGCTTTACCTCTACCACAGTCAGTAACACAGTTGCGCCAATTTATAGGATTGGCATCGTATTTCCGACAATTCGTCCAAAAATTTTCTGAAATAATGGCTCCATTGTACAAGTTAACAAGTGCTAATTTTTCACATATTGATGGGAAACCTTCCCACGAATTTATTAGACAAAAACTAGTTTCTATACTCACAAGTCCCCCTGTTCTCGTCATATTTAATCCAAATTTCCCCACCGAATTGCACACTGATGCGAGTGCTATTGGGTATGGTGCGGTACTTATGCAAAAGAACAATAATAAACTTCATGTTGTTGCATATTTTAGTAAGAGAACTTCAGCCGCAGAATCAAGATATCACTCCTATGAGTTAGAAACTCTTGCAGTTGTTAACGCAATTAAACATTTTAGGCACTATTTGCATGGTCGAAATTTTACTGTAGTAACAGACTGCAACTCTCTTAAGTCATCTCGTACTAAATTAGATTTGACCCCCAGGGTACATAGATGGTGGGCTTTTCTTCAAGCATTTGACTTTGATATAATTCATAGGAATGGAAATCAGATGTGCCATGTTGATTTCTTTTCAAGAAATCCATTGCCTGAAACGTCAGTACCAAATTTTTCTAAGGTAGAAAATAAAGAAGTTAATTTTATGGATGTTTCTAAAAACTGGTTGCTTGCTGAACAGCAACGTGACCCTGAAATTTTTAAGTTAATAAATGATTTTAAAGAAGATAAACTTAACACTAATTTGTCTAAAACATATGAGCTACGTCTAGGGGTATTGCATCGTAAAATACAACGTAATGGCAAAACCAGATGCTTACCAATTCTTCCTAGAGCACTTAGGTGGTCTTTAATAAACTCAACGCATAAATCATCATCTTGGTTGGGAGAAAACTCTTGAAAAATTGTATGAAATGTATTGATTTGAAAATATGGCAAAGTTTACAAAAAAATTAATTGAAAACTGTATTATATGCAGTATTTCAAAATCATATTCTGGAAAAATTCAAGCAGAACTTCATCCAATACCTAAGATACCTATACCTTGGCATACAATACATGTAGATGCGACTGGAAAGTTAAGTGGAAAAAACGATAAGAAAGAGTATGTTTTTGAGTTTATTGATGCATTCACAAAATTTGTGACATTACATCATACATTACATATCGATACTTCTAGCAGCATTTCGGCTTTAAAAAATTGTGTTTCACTGTTTGGTGCACCTGTTCGTATCATAGCTGATCAGGGAAGGTGTTTTGCTAGTTCTGAATTCCGTGAATTTTGTAAAATACATGGTATTAATCTTCATTTGATAGCAACTGGTAGTGCGCGTGCCAATGGACAAGTTGAGCGAGTAATGAGCACGCTAAAGAATATGTTAACAGCTGTTGAAACAAGTAAGGGATGTTCATGGCAGGATGCATTGTCTGATGTACAATTAGCTTTAAATTGTACTATTAATCCCGTCACAAAATCTAGTCCCCTTGAGTTGTTGATAGGTAAAGTTGCTAGACCTCTAGATCTTATGTTGTTAGATGGAAATGAAGAAAACGTTAATATTGACGAAGTAAGACAAAACGCCACAACTAATATGAAAAATAATGCCAATTATGAAAAAATTTAATTTGACCAAAGTAAAGCCAAAATTAATAAGTTCGCTCTTGGCGACTTTGTTTTGCTTCAAAATGAGGAACGTAATCAAACAAAACTTGATACAAAGTATAAAGGCCCATTTAAGATAGTTGAAATTCTAGATGGAGACAGATATGTTCTTTCGAATCTTAACTCTAAAAGAACTTATAAATACGCTCATGACCGTTTACGCAAAATGCCTGAGGGTGAAGTTGGTTTAGACATTGTTGATGCTGAATAAAATTTATTTTTTTTATGATATATACCTATGATTTATTTTTGTTGAACTGAATGCGTGTAACTTGTTTACTATCAAAGATTTGTAATATTTAAAAAAAGAATCTTTGTAATGAGTGGTATACATTAACACTGGATGGAAGTGGTTATTGAAAGTGAGTTTGAATTGTTTATGTTAATGCTGGATGGAAGCAATAAATGAATGTTTAAGTGGGTTTCTCTAACGCTGGTTAAGTGTTAGAATGATGTTGGTTGTTCTAGAAGGAACTGCAAATTATTGTAATGAGCATCACACGGGGACGTGTGATATGCCAGGATGGCCGTAGTAATGAATTTGTTTGTTTATTTGTTTTTATTAATTTGAGCGGTGTATTCAAGAGTGCACATGTATTCAGTTCAGTTCCAATTGATATTTTGGTAATTTAATTTTGAATGTATTTGCAATAATTTAACTCTATAACATGTTATTAACGTTTTATGAATTTAAATAAAGATTTTGTGAAATTGTCGAACTTAATAAAATATGGTTTTGTTAAGTCAGGATTGATCGAGAGTAAAAGAAATCACACGGGGACGTGTGATCTGTCAGAATGGCGTGTCGGAGTTGGTATAGATATGTCAAGTAATAATACTTGAGCGAAACAAAGGTGGTACACTTGTTAAGAAAAACACTTGATCAGTAATGAATGAAAATGTAGAAAGCTACGAAAAGTATGTTTTTGAAAAGTAAGTTATAAAAGGGAAAATGTAGTTTGGAAAATTAATTATTATTCTGATTTTCAAACGTAAAACATTGAAAGTAATTAAGTGTAGCCACCGGCGGATCGCTACAAAACTATACGATGGATCCGATACATACATAGTATATGTAAAATATGAAGTAATATGTTATTTTTAATTAAAAACCAAATATAAAATGAATTTTTCAATCAAAACTTATATTTTATTGTATTTTTTTAACTTTGCTTTTTTAACTTTATTTTCTTTTAAACTTTTAATTTTAAGTATACATATATGTAAAATATGAAGTAACATGTTATTTTAAATTAAAAACCAAATATAAAATGCATTAACATGCCAGCGAAAACTGGCGAGACCATTAAACCACGATCTGCTGAAAGGCATGCAAAAACTTTTTTTAAAACGCCATTAAGTCTTTCAACACAGTTTCTGGCTGCAATGTGTGCAGTATTAAATTTCTCTTGGCTTGTACTCTCAACATTCCTATATGGTGTCATCAGCCATGGTTGCAAAAGGTATCCCGAATCACCAGTCAGCCAACCCTCAGACATCCCATTATCAGTGTATTTGCTGTGAAGAAAGCTTTTAACTCTAGGAGGTTCAACCAGGTCTGTGCAGACCTTTTGCATATAAATGTGTGTATAGCTTTTTTTTGCGTGTTACAGACGAATCCGTCCATGACTTCCTAAAATCGGCTACGGAGAACCTAATGATCACAAAATCGGACTGCTTATCTGTTTGTGTTCGGTTTTATTCGTGTTTACAAACGAAATGGTTCATACGTACCAACCAGGTCTGTGCAGACCTATGTAAATAAATGTGTGTATAACTTTTTTGTTCTGCTTGTTAGAGCAGAATCCGTCCATGACTTCCTAGAAGAGGATACGGAGACCTAAAGAGCACAAAATCAGACCGCTTATGTGCTTATGTTCGGTTTTATTCGTGTTTACAAACGAAGTGGGTCATGTTTAAAAACGAAATGGTTCAAACGTACCAACCAGGTCTGTACAGACCTTTAAATATAAATGTGTGCATAATTTTTTTGTTTTGCGTGTAAGAGACGAATCCGTTCATGACTTCCTATAAGCGGCGACGGAGAACCTATTTTTCTGAGCTTTTAGCACATTTACCCATACTTTCAGTACACCTGCCTATACAAATCCCACATAGGTCTGCACAGACCTAGTTGTACCTGTTAGCGCCAAAAAATCCCTGAACCTCCTAGGGTTAATCTGCTGCTTTCCCAAATAAAAGCATCGTGAGTGCTTCCTCCAAATCTACCATAGCATCCCAAAATTCTTAAATTCAAATCGCAAACCAATTGGACGTTCTTTGAAAAAAATCCTTTGCGATTTATGTAGCAATATTCAATTTCTTTTGAAGGTTTTTTAATTTTGACATGCGTGCAATCAATTGCACCTAAGATACCGGAAAATCCAGTGTGTTCAAAAAATCTTAAATATATAAAGAAATAAATTGAAACGCCGTGATTCTTTATTCATAAAGTACATTTCGGCATATGTATATGTAGTTAAGCACCGAACGCCCGATAGTCTTAAAAATTATTTTTCCTGAAGTGGCTTTTAATTTTAAGAAAAGATATATAAAAAATATATTACTTTACTATACCTCTGAAACTAGATCAAAACGAAACTTTTTTTAAATATTTATTTTTACTCTTAAAACCCTACTACTCCTAAAAACAAAATCGGTCGTTGGCTGCTGAAGTACGCTTGTGCCTACCTTTCCTTCACCAAACGTTAATCCTCGGATGAGGTCGGAAACACGATATATTTTTTCATTAAATGATTTTGAAATATCATCGTAATTTGATGAACTATGCGGCAGACCATAGTCTTGCTGATTGAGCACACAAAGTCCTGCCCTATATCACGTAAGAAGGATCCGGTGGCGTAAAAGTGCAAAACTGCACAGAGCCGAAGTGGATTTGGAATAAATGTACTTCTCTGTCCCGTTTCCATATAAGGCCGTACCTCACTAAGTAGTTCGATTGCTGCATCTTTGGAAAACCTATATAGTTCCATATACCGCGCCTCAGGAATATGCAAAGGATCCGTAGTGTCTCTCAAGTGGCGCCTTTGAATCAGCAACATATTTCTGCGGTCGTGCCTTATTGCGTACATTACAAGGAAAATGGCACTCATATTGTCTTGAACAGTAATTTATGTAATATTTAATTTCTTTAAACTTCAAAAGAATCACTATTTTCTAATTTAATATATTAGTGCACATAAAAGAAAACAAATGTAAATAAACAGCTGTCATTTGATTCAATTTCGCAACGTCTCTTCTCGATTTGTGTTCTTTTCCATCACGGACCAAATTATTAATGATTTGAACGTAGAGAAACATCAGTTGTCACGAAATCGGTAAATCTGGATCTGAATCGGTAACTTGCCGATTTTTTTTACAGAAACGAGCTTCTGGTCGATAGAAAAGTTGCTAAAGCTATTAAATCCAGTAACTGATCTTATTGACTTGTTCCAGCAAGGAAGTTTTGTTTGAAGTTTGGATAGATTTGTTAGCAGAAGCTTCGTACTCTTCAGTTGAGCTCTACAGACTAGCTACCGAACGATGTGCCCGAAGCAACGTATTTAACAAATTCGCTATTATAGAAAGTTATCTTCATGTGGTGTATCAGGGAAGCAAATTGTCTTGCGAACAAACGCAACAAGTTGATGAGTTTTTAATCGATCAGCTCGTTGGCGAAGGATTGAGTAATTTGGTTGAATTCCAACGAAAAGACAGGAAACAGCAGATCCAATTGTGTTCTGGAAATTAGTAAAGCGCAAAGATTCGTGTGAATCTTTTGCAAATATTGCTATAAAGCTGCTCAATATACCTACATCAACAGCGCAAATTGAAAGAATTTTCTCTAATTGGGCGGACATTCATTAAGACAAACGAAACCGTTTAAGCGAGGAGCGATCGAAGAAATTGCTTGGCGTCTATTTTTCACTGAAAATGAATCATTCGGTTCTATTTGATGACATTACCGATGTCGATACTGAAGATGAAGAATAAATTAAAAATTTTATAAGCTACAGCTTTCAAATGATATCAAATCTTTTTTCATATTCCAATTAGTTTGAAAGTTAGAGAGCATTGAAATTAAAAGTATGCACTCCATGAAATAAGCTGTGAGCCACTGTATACATAAATATATATATGTATATAATACATATGTACATATGTCGTATTATATTTATATGTATATATGTAATTACATAGAACAAAAAATGAATAAAAATTTAAAACGTGCTTTTGTACTGTTTTGATGTAACATAATTCAAAAAGTTGTGAATATACAATTTTTCTCAGTTTGAACTTTAGAATTCGTATTGTCGTAAACTCAATGTTTGTCACAAAGGCTCGAAGGCTTACGTCGTAAATGTCGTGCGACATTTGTGACATGCCAACACTAGTGCTGAGTAGAGGGAACTTATCAAGTTTTGGCGAAAAAGGTTTCAGTTATATTTGTGTCACTTAGTGGAACAGACCGATACTGATTAGGGGAAGAACAAGAAAGAAATGGTCAAAAATGTAAAATTACGGCAACCGAAGCTATTTAAATTTTTGACAAAGCGATCTAAAACTAATTCACTTGAATACTTTATGGTGCTGCGAAATATCAAAGATATACACTGTGGTTCATCAGGATAGAACCAACTGAATTTTATGCAAAAAATCTCTATAAATTATGAATGCAGAAACAATAAATACTCAAACTTTTCAGAAATATAAAAGCACTTGCAATGCACTACTTAAAGACTAAAACTCAATTCCAAATGCATTAAAACGGTTCTTATCTTTAATTGCTTATAATCATGTATGAAATTCTTCTTTTTTTCTTGGTTCAGCAGGATAGAACCACTTTTTAATTGATCTATAAATGAAACAAAAATAAATTGTTTATATTAAAAAATTGATTTCATTGTAATTGTTTTATCTGAATATTTATTTAAAAATGAATACTTTTACCGTTATTTGCAACAACTTTATGAATTCTGTATTTCATTGACTTGAATAGAGATTTTATTTAATCAAGACAAAAAAGCGGTCCATTCTGCTTTTATTCCTTCAATCTTTAGAAAAACTTGTTCCAAAAGATTGTTGTTATGATCTCTGATCATATCGTACAAAGTACCCGATAAACAAAACATCCGAATTTGGTAAAAATAAAGAAGCATACTTCCAATGTTTAAAATGTACTGTTGCATGTTTCAAGAGCCAATAGTTAAGCTTAGTCTTATATTTGGAGAAAAATTTACTTGGTTTTCTCGCATTTTTTAGGCTTCAATTCTTCTGACGAAATGACAACTTTTAGTCTTGTGCTTGAACAAACCCACTTCTTGTTTTTGTGTGAAACGTAGTTACATTTAATTAAATAATTCTATCGTATAGCATTTCAAAGTTCTTGCTTGGGGAAACTTGCGCAATTTCAGTCCAGAGTTTGTACGACCCATTTCTAGTGTTTGTGTGAAATATTGTTGCAAGATCTTAAATAAATCCTTCAGTGTAGCGTTTTGTAATTTTTGCTTGCATGGAAAGTGACACGCCCACTTGTCGAAATACACTTAATTTATGTCTAGAGCTTGCCCGAACTTTCGCAGTACATATTTGTGTGAAAATTTGGTTACTCTGCCTACAATAACTCCGTCAGTATAGCACTTTAAAGTTTCTTGGACGGGAGATGCCACTCTTTCTTGTAGAAATTCGCCTTATTGTTTTCCAGCGCTTCTCTAAGTCATATCAAGTATTTGTGTGAAATTTGGTTGCATTACCTTAAATATTTCACGCACTATAGCAGCTTACATTTAATTTGAATGGGCGGTAGGCGTGTTTTCGGATTTTCGAAACGGCGGTCATTTCCAATGTGTAAACTTTTTACTTTATGGCATCAGAAATCCAAATAAAAAAAAAATATTTCAAATCCATTCTTATAGCTGGGTTCCAAGGTATAAACCTAATTGCACTCGACTAATGGCACATGACATGACTTCCGAAAAGCTTCATTCAGCTTGCCGGTGAGTTTTTTAACCGCTCGCTCTAGATACATGGAGTTAACTTTCCGCTCCAGGTTCGGAGCAGAAAACTCACTCATAAGTTTTTCGAACTTTTGCCAGATAGCTCTTGCCGGGTTCCTACATGCGATTTGTGCTTCACTTTTAAAATTAATACTGAATAGTATCCTGCAATGATCTGAGAAAGAGCATTCTGTAGATACCATCCAGTTCTAAACCCTAAGAGTGTCTGAATTTGTCGCTAAAGTAATATCAATTACCTGTTCCCTAATCCTATTATAAAATGTAGGATGATTACCCCTAATTGCATACAACAAGATTAGTGGACAGTAAATATTCAAAAAGAAACTCACCTCTGCTGTTGGTGTCTGAGCTGCCCCAGATGCTGTGATGAGCGTTCGCATCACAGCCGATGATCATGCTTAGCCCCTTGTTTTTGGTCCTTTGGACCAAACTTTTGAAAGCTTCGCTGGGCGGGTCTCGCTCCTCGTAGGGTAAGTATGCTAATGAGAGAATCAGATTTGGCCCCCTCTGCTTGCACATTGCCACGGTCAGGTCCTCGTTACTATAATTTGGTAGAAGAAAAACATTAATGTTACGCTTAGCCAAAATACAGGATCTAATCCTACCTTCCCTTTTGGGGGAGATGAGTTTATATCGACCCGAACCCAACCCCTGAACCCTATCTCCTAAGAGCCAGGGCTCCTGAACCAGGGCCTTGTCGATGTCACCCTCCTCCATAAACAGCAGCAAATTATCCGTCGCTGCTCTATAGTGATGCAAATTAATTTGCACTACCTTGAGCATGTTCCGGGCGATCGCTGCTCTCCTTCTCCTTGTCAACAATGGCCACTGTGACATAGCTAATGCCGAAACGAATTCTCCCTTTCAAGGGACGGAGTAGTTGCTCAGATTCTGGGCTAGTCTTAACCCAGAGATCCTTGCCGTTTCCCTTGTCCCTTGATCTGCCCCTGACGATTTCCCAGTCATCCGCCTTGACGCCCCTGTTCTGACGTTTGATCAGAGAGAGTATGGATTCATCCTCCGTGACGGGGGGAGGAATCTACACTCTCACTACCACGCATTGGGGAACCTGGTCAACTGGAACCACGTCAAGTTTAGCCCCCGGCCAAGGTTCACTCTGGTTGCGGATGCAGCTAGTGAGGAAGCTTAATGCCTCGCTTGTACCGCATCCCACAACCTTCACCACCCTTAGCCACTTAGCTCCATCAAACATACGAATAGAATCACAACTGGTATGCTCCATTTCACTAAGAAGTGCCCTCATGATTTTTTCCTCCAGGATAAGCCAATTGGCGTCCGAGATCTTCCCATCTGGATGACCCCGATCGACAATTGCCACCTGAAGTTCAGGAGTTGAATGCAAGCTAGCTGAAGGTTTCAGCCTCTTACCCTCAGTAACCTGACCCTCGCTGGAGTGTTGCCTCTTGTTGCTTGGCTTAGCAGAGGTCACTTCGCCGCCGCCCATGGCACCCTCCGATCTGGAAAGTAGTGTGGACAGAGGCTTGGCGACTTGCTTTGCCTTGCTTTTCGAAGCCTGTGCTTCTTGAACGCGAGCGGTGGTTGTTGACCCTGAAGGACCTGTCTTCAAGCAGCCAGAGACGGCCGAGGACATCGCTTCCTTCACTCTGGACTTGTTCGTGGCGATGGCTGCTGGATCCGAGAGTTCAGCCTTCTTCTCCACGACCTTTCCAGAACAGCTAGAAGCGGTGCCACCGGTGCTTCCTGCTCTAATCTAGCAGCTTCAATGTCGGCTGCACCAGAAACACCATCTTCGGTATAGCGCCTCTCATGCAGTCGCACATTGAAGGTGTGCTTTTGATAGATAGCCTTTTCCTTCGGAGTAAGGAAGGATGAGCTACGCAATCCCAGTTTCTTAAGAAACTTAAGGGAACTTTTGTAGCCCATCCTTCTCTTACTCTTTTGGTCCTTGGCCTCTTTCTGCGTCAGTGTCTTTTGAACACTCACTCCCGTCTTCTCCGCTGGAGGACCCAAGGAGGATGTCACATTTTCAGAGGATAACAATAGATCCTCCTCGTCTGTGTCACACAACTTTAAACCCTCCAGAAGATTCGATGAGGAGAGAGTGTCCAAATAGTCTTCAATGTCCATACTCAGTTGTCTGTGTAGCGTCCTGTCTTTGTCCTCCCTACTCTTATCTATACCTATGCTTTTGACTGCAATAGCTTTACCGCCTACCGAGCTTGCAGCTAACACTCGAGTAGACGGGGTTTCAGTAGCAGGACCATCATTCGGGCCAACGCCCGAATGACTGGGTCTCCGGAGATTTTAGAACCCTCTTTTGCCGGATACTGAGGGCCGGTCTCTAACGACATTTCAGGGGGGGGGCGGGGTTTGCATTTTATCCTGCTGCCAGAATTTGAAAACTGCCGCTGGATTCTGATGCAGACCAGGAGCCGATCACTGTGATGCAGACGCTTCTTCTGAATTTTGGAAGAATTGTTCGGACTTGTACCTGTCTTAGTCTGACACCTCAAGGTTGACCAATCCTACATGGGTGTCCCTGCTGGGGTTAGCACAGCCCAGCTTTTGAAAAAGTGTTTCGTTTGCGAACCGACGACATTTTTTGATGTTTTTTTTAACGACATCAATGGATGCCCTGGCAACCCATGCATACAAATTTTTTATATGGGAATATACTAAGGAAACATTTGGCCACCGATTATATCAAAAATTTTCCGCTGAGATGGATTTTCCAGCTTGATAATGGCCCAAAACATTGATCTCCACTTGTCAAATCCAATTTTATAGCAATTTCAGCAGGACAACGATCCAAAGCATACTTCACGGTTTGTGAAAAATTGGTTTAAAAGGAAGGAATTCGTTTTATGAAGTGGCCAGCACAATCTAAATCTGAGAATCTGTGGAAAATAGTCAATAAAAGGATCAAAAGAGAAAGTGTAGGAAGAGATAAGAAAAAACTTTTTGAAGCTTTGACAAATCCTTGGGGCGCTTTATAAAAAACGATAATAGACAGCCTTATTGCTTTCATGCCAAAGAGATGACCAGCCGTTATTAAAAACAAGGGATATTCTACAAAATATTGATCGCAATGCTCAGTCCAATATGTTTTGTCGAGTGAATTTTTGACATATTTTGGTTTTTCTCATATCAAAATTTTAATTTTGAATTAAATGTAAAATAAATCTTATTTATTTTAAGAATAAAGCATATAATTTGAATTTAAATGCATTTTTCATGTTTAACTTTGATAATTCAAGATGATTATGAGGTTTAACAAGAATGTGTATTCAGTCCAATATGTTTTGTCCGACACTGTACATAGGTACAGTGCTGGATTTATAGGTACAATGAGAAAACAATTTGGCTTAAGTTTACTTTAGCTGACATTGTCCAATTTTATTTATTTTTTTAGGGGTAAAAGAGGGTTAAAAATAAATAAGAATTATGAAAAAAAAAGTGTCGCTCGGATCTAGTTTCGGAGATATAGCCATCGGAAGTTCTGGATATAGCTTTTGTAAAAACAATCATAAGTTGGGAACCCCTGTATGGATATCAAAAAAATTGGTGCCATAAGAAAGACAATTTAATGGCTTTCAATAATGGTATGTAAAGTATTGAAATTCAACCTATATTTTTGGAGATATGACGATTTTTCTGAAATTTTGACCATTTTTTTTTAAATATCCATTTTTTTTAAAACCTTTACCCTTTAAAATGGTATATAATTTGTTTTAAATTTTTAATTATTTACCCCCTTTATTACCGGAAAACAAAAAATTATATTCAATGAATCCTTATGAAAAGTATGTATTTATGGACAAAATCAATAAAAACTCAGTTACAACAACAACAACAGCAGCAACAACAACAACAATAACAGCAGCAACAACAACAACAACAGCAGCAATAACAACAACAACTATTATTATAAGGCGATTATCATTTTAAAATTTAAAAATTTTTATTAAAAATCGAGCGCGCCTGCGACGCTCTTTTTCTTCAATATAAACTTAAATTTTAAGATATTATTTATTCATAAAATAACACTATCATTATAAAAGGAAATCGCGCGCGCTATTTTTAATAAAAATTTTTTGCCTGCGGCGCTAAATATTTTAAAAGTTATGCCAAGGTAAGTCTTATACATAGTATAATTCCACGTTTTTTCCTTTGTTTTCAACTAAAAAACGGTACTTTTGAATTTTATTGCTATTGTTTTTAACAATAGCTTAAAGTGAAGAGTGAATTAAAGTGACTAATAAAAATTTTTAAATTTTATAATGATAATCGCCTTATAATAACAGTTGTTGTTGTTGTTGTTGCTGTTGTTTTTGTTGTTGTTACTGAGTTTTTATTGGTTTTGTCCATAAATACATACTTTTCATAAGAACTCATTGAATATAATTTTTTGTTTTCCGGTAAAAAAGGGGTAAATAATTAAAAATTTAGAACAAGCTATATACCATTTTAAAGAGAATAAACTAAGCTTTTTTATCATACTAAAAAAATTATAGGTCGTTAACACATTTTTTAAAAAAAAAAACGTTTTTTTAAAAAAAATTGGTCAAAATTTCAGAAAAATCGTCATATCTCCAAAATTATAGGTTGAATTTCAAAACTTTTCTTAACATTATTGAAGCCCAATAAATTATCTTTCCTATGAAACCCATATTTTTGGTATCGAGACAGGGGTTCCCAACTTACGATAGTTTTTACGAAAGCTATATCCGGAACTTCCGATGGCGATATCTCCGAAACTAGATCCGAGCGACACTTTTTTTTTCATAATTTTTATTTACACTCACGTTCAAACGCAGACTTGATTTTTGCAAGAAGTTTTATATTTTGATGCGTAAAATAATATCTACTCTTGTTTAACGGTTTTAAGTTTGTTAGATACTGTTACAAGGGACAAGTTTTGAGTATTTTCAAAACTGTCCACCTAACAATAATAAATTCTAGGAACCCCCTGCCGGAGTGAAAAAGTCAATTGCCAAAAAACAACTAATTTAAAAGTAGTTGAAAACAATTAGTTTAAAAGTAGTTTAAAATACATGCGGAATGCGTCAGTTCGATATTTTTTATGCTGTAGTACTCTTTATTTCGTGTATGAATTCTAAAATATTTATATTTTCCAATTTTGTCAAATAATTTTTTAATTTTTAATTTTTCAAATACATATGTATATTAAAATGTTATAAAAATTTTTAAACCAGAGACCAGACCTATCATGCCCGAAGGACTTTAATGCGCTGAATCCGAATCCGAACTCAGAATTTCACCTATACGTCAGGTGCAAAAAACACGGTTTTTGGCTATATTTGAGCTTATTTTGCATCGTGAATAAATTTTTTTTTTTTCAAAACTGCTTACGGGAGTTAACGAAACAGATGTTAACGATTCCTACCGAGCTGGCACCACACATTTCGGTGTCGCAATAAACAAAAATATTATATTTCTTCAGAATTTACAGCAGCAAAATGCTGACCAAGCGTCTGCTACACATCCGTAGTACGATTTGCTTTGAGTATCATATCACTTTGATATGGTACGAATAAAAAAAACAAAGAAAATAAAACAAAAAGAAAATTATTAAAAGTCACTCAATATATTCTTCAAAAAGAACAGATTCAATCTAACTTCAGTAGAGTTAAGTTTTGTTTTAAATTTAGCTTGTAAAATTAGTTTAAAAATAAAAAAATAAATAAAAATAAATAGTAATTAATATAAAGTTAACTGGCGCCCAACTAAAACAAAAAGGACACAAAATCTTTTGGAGCTTATCAGCCCTTAGGAGCCACAGCATTAACGATTTTCAACGAACCTGAGTCACCGTCAACCAGCGGACAAAAAGGATTATTCGAAGGAATCGGTGTGGAGTCCAACAAAGAATGTTACTTCTAATGTAAGGAAAAATACAATTTTTTATTTCTTAAGAGTGAAAATTTAGAATTTAAGTAATTTCAATAAAAAAAATATAAGAAAAATTTGAATTTAAGTGAACTATCCAAATGAAAAAGAATAATTAAGAATTTTTAAGTGAAACTAAAAACTAGAGTTAAAATTAATTAAAATTTTTAAGTTGAATAAAAGTGCTTCAGACAGCACCAAATTTTTTAGTGATTTCATCAAAGTGAATTATCTAACAACTGAATTTAAATTAAATTTCCTTGATTAATTTTTTTTTAAAACTAAAAGCTAGAGTTAAATTTAATTAAATTTTTAAATTGAGTAAAAGTGCTTCAAATAGCAATAAATTTTTAAGTGATTTTAGCAATGTGAATTGTTTAACAACTGAACTTAAATTAAACGTCTTTGATTAAATTTTTCAAATATAGAATTGCCCTAGTGATCATCTGGTTTAAATCGAATCGGAATCAAAGTTTTGAATTTAGTTAAAAAGAACAAAGAGCAATATGGCTAATCAAAACAATTTATTGCGGCCACCCATCCTAAACCCCAATCCTCCTGTTCCTCAGCAAAACCCTAATCCGCCTGTAGGAAATCCTCAACAACCCCAAGATCAACCACCTCAAAATCAACAACCACAACCTTTAATAATGTCTCAAGAATTACAACAAGCTATAGCAAGTATAGCATTTGCAACCTTACAAAGAGAAGGTAGACAATTAGTTTCGTCAATAATAAACCCAAACGCAGACCAATTTAGCGGCGTTGATCAAATTATTGATGTAGAGCATAGAGGAAATATGGGAGACTTAGACAAAATACCAGACATTGTCCGAGGCCTTAGGGGATTCGCAGGAAATGAAGGTGAATTCACCTCATGGAAAAAAAGCGTTGAACGAGTTCTACAACTATATGAACCAATTAGGGGGACAAATAAATACTATGGAATACTGAACGAAATTAGAAACAAAATCACAGGACAGGCAGACAATGTGCTAGAATCGTATAACACTCCATTAAATTGGAACTGTATTATAAGATGTTTGATTACCCACTACGCAGACAAGAGAGACGTCACAACTTTGGAATATCAAATGACATCTCTTGTCCAAAATAGGCAAACTGTGCAGGAATTCTACCAGCAAGTTTATTCATGCCTATCTCTTATTTTAAATAAACTCGCGTCCCTTGAAGTAGGTACCGAAGCTATGAATATTTTATCAAAGACTTATAGAGACAAAGCCCTCGACACTTTCATTAGAGGTCTCAACGGAGACATGCCCAGACTTTTAGGAATGAGAGAGCCTGCAGATTTACCTCAAGCTCTTTATTTGTGCCAAAAATTAGAAAATCAAGATTTTAGAGCGAATTACGCCCACAATGTAAACACTAACACAAAGAAATACAACACACCTTCTCAACCACCATTACCCCCACGACGTAGCCACCAAATCCAACGCACACCATTCTACCCACAACTCACATATTTCCCACAAAATTCTATTCCAAACCAACATTATCCAGTTAACCAAATCCAACGCACACCATTTTATCCACAACTCACATATTTCCCACAAAATTCTATTCCAAACCAACGTTATCCAGTTAACCCAATCCAACAATACCATTATCCCAATTTTATACCACAACAAATAAGACAAAATTATGCTTATAACCAACCACCACCACGTCCTTTTGCACCCAAACCTCTACCTAGACCCGAACCTATGGAAATTGACCAAACTATTAAAACCCGAAATGTTAACTATATGAACAATCCAAGACCTAATCAATTTCAAGGGAAAAGGCCTTTACAACCTACGCAACATTTTCAGCAACAACCGAAGTTGCAAAGGAATTTCCATGTTTATCCACAACATCCACTCCCAATTCCAAACAATTACATTTATGAACAAACCACACAAAATAACTTTCAAACTCAACAACAGCATCCATCAAATCTGGTGGATAATAACAACGATCAAATTCATCATGTCGAAACAAATTCAGAATATCCACCGCAATTGGCAAATACCAATAATTTTTATGAACAAAATTTAGAAAGTTATATGAGAGAAATTCCAGAGCAAGTTGTGCAACAAGTTCAGGAAGTCCAACAATTGCAAACAGAAGAATATACAGATATACATTTTTTAGGTTAAACCAATCATCATTACCCTTTATAAAATGCAAGCTAGATAACGGAAATATTATAAAGATACTAATAGACACAGGTTCCAACAAGAACTACATTCAGACAAATTTAATAAAAAACCCAAAGGAAAATGATGAAATATTTTTTGCCAACTCAATAGGAGGGCCAATTCAAATCTCACATCATGTTTATGCAAATCTTTTCGGTGAACCTAGCACTCCAATTAAATTCTTTTTACTCCCAACACTTAAATCCTTCCATGCAATAATAGGAAATGACAGCCTTAAGCAATTATCCGCAATTATATACACCGAATATAATTATATGCTTATTAAAAATGGTAGAAAAATTAAAATACATCAACAGATTTCACAAGATGTTAATAATATTTCTATCAAAACGGATCATATGACGGAAAAACAAAAAGAATCAATTAAGGAACTCACAAGAAGATTCCGTAAATTATTTTTAGAACCAGATGAAAAACTGACGTACACAACCAGAGTAAAAGGTGAAATTAGAACTTCAACGGAAGATCCCGTTTATTCGAAAAGTTACCCTTACCCAGTTGCCCTCAAAGACGAGGTAGAGAGACAAATCAATGAATTACTCTCTAATGGCATTATACGACCTTCTCGGTCGCCATATAACTCTCCAGTTTGGGTTGTACCCAAAAAAATAGATTCTTCCGGAATAAGGAAATTTAGGCTCGTGATAGACTATCGGAAACTAAATCAAGTAACGATAGCAGATAGATATCCCATACCCGAGATTAATGATGTTTTGACACAACTTGGGAACAATAAACTATTTTCGGTCATCGACCTCAAGAGTGGATTCCACCAAATACCATTAAAAGAGAAGGACGTTGAAAAAACTTCATTTTCCGTGTGTAATGGAAAATACGAATTCACTAGACTCCCATTCGGACTCAAAAATGCTCCCTCCATTTTTCAACGAACTCTAGACGATATTTTACGAGAGCATATAGGGAAAATATGTTACGTCTATATAGACGACATACTCATTTTCGGAAAGAATGAAGAGGAACATCTTCAAAATGTAGCGAAAGTATTTCGAACTTTGGAGGAATCAAATATGAAAGTTCAACTAGACAAATGTGAATTTCTCAAAACACAAGTTGAATTCTTAGGTTTTATTATATCAGATAACGGTATTAAGACAAATCCGAAAAAAATAGAAGCTATACTTAATTTCCCGAAACCAAAAACCGTCAGAGATCTTAGATCATTTTTAGGTCTGTCCGGTTATTACCGTCGGTTTATACAAGATTATTCAAAAATAGCAAAACCCCTGACAGCCCTTTTAAGGGGGGAAGATGGCAATATGCCTAAGAATCAATCAAAGAAAAAAGAAATCTTTCTCGATGATGTTGCCATTGAATCATTTGATAAAATAAAAAACTCATTAATCAGTCAAGATATTATACTAGCTTATCCCGATTTTCGCAAAGAATTTACTTTGACCACGGACGCATCAAACTATGCAATTGGTGCTGTCTTATCCCAAGACGACCGACCAATAGCTTTTATTTCAAGAACATTAAATAAAGCCGAAGAAAATTATGCGACGAATGAAAAAGAAATGCTCGCGATAATTTGGGCTTTGAATAACTTAAGAAATTATTTATATGGTTCAGCTAGAGTCAAAATAGTAACAGATCACCAACCATTGACATATGCTCTTAGCAATAAAAACAATAATAGCAAAATGAAAAGGTGGAAAGCGACATTGGAAGAATATAATTATGTTCTTCAATACAAACCAGGCAAAACAAATGTTGTTGCTGACGCCCTTTCCAGACCACCGCAAATTAATTCTTTGACAGCTACCCAACATAGTGATGAGAGTTCATCACATAATCTAATTCAATTTGCAAACGCACCTATAAACGTTTTCAAAAACCAAATATTTTTGAACTTAGACAATGATCCTACTTACAAATTTGAAATTGTTTTTCCTACATATCATAGGCACACTATAACCCAAACAGAATATTCACAACAAGATCTTATTAGTGTTCTAAAAAAATCCTTGAACCCATCTGTAGTTAATGGAATCTACACTGACGATAGAACTTTGGGAAAAATCCAGGAAATTTATCCAACTTATTTTAGGAATTACAAAATCAGATATGCACGAGATAAAATTATTGATCTCACTGACGAAACAGCACAGGAGACTGAAATATTAAAGGAACATAAACGAGCCCATAGGAATAGTAGAGAAAACAAAGTACAACTCTTAAAGAAATTTTATTTCCCCAATATGCAAACAAAAATTAATAGACTAGTAATGCAATGTAGTATCTGCAAAGAGCAAAAGTACGAAAGACACCCGAATAAGCCAATACTTAAAGCTACTCCAATCCCTCAATTCCCAGGACAGATAGTGCATATAGATTTATACTATATGGACAATAAAAAGATATTAACAGCTATCGACAAGTTTTCAAAATATGCAATGGCAAAAATAGTAAATTCACGAGCGGTGGAAGATATTAAAGAACCTCTAAGAGAATTAGTTACAGCATTTGGTTTCCCAAAAAGTATTGTTATTGACAACGAGAAATCATTAGCAGCAGCCCCGATAAAATTTATGCTAGAAGACCAATTTGGAATAGAGATCTTTAGAGCCCCTCCATATGTAAGCACTGTCAATGGACAAGTGGAAAGGTTTCATTCTACCCTTAGCGAAATGTTACGATGCGTCAAGGCGGAAAAAACATTTTCCTCATTTTCTGACCTTTTACACCAAACACTCTATAAATATAACAATTCCATTCACTCTACGACGCATGCAAGACCTATAGAAGCATTTTTTGGCACAAGAGTAACAACTGACCAGGAACTTTTAGAGCAATTTAGACAAAACAATATAGGGAACCTAACGAAAAAACAAGAAGCAGATTTAAACTACCACAACAGAGATCGGGATTCATATAAAGATTATATTGAAGGACAAGTCATTTATGTGAGAAGAGATAAAAAACCGAGAAATAAAGGTTCAGCGAGATATAGAAAAGAAATAGTTAAAGAAAACAATCCAAGCACAGTTTTAACAATGAAAGGGAACATAATTCACAAAAGTTTAATTCGGAATTGAATTTACACATTTCAGATTTTTGTTCGCTCTATGCAGAGCTGAATATCGGATTTTGGATTATACGAATTCTCCAATAGTAACCTTCGAAATCGGAATTTCTAAGATCCAAAAGGGAACTTTTAAATTAATCCACGTTATAGAAATGGCAACCTACGAAGAAAGTTTAAAAAATTTAACAAGTTTTGTCAACACCGATATCCACATCAACAATCCCTTCCTTCCTTTCATCCAGCAAGAAATAACTCAAATTGAATCCTGTATTAATCGCATCCGACCAACAAAAACCAATAAAAGAGCCCTAGATGAACTAGGAAAGGCATGGAAATGGTTGGCAGGAAGTCCTGACCACCATGACCTTATCGTTATTCAAAGTTATATAAACAAGTTGTTAGACAATAATAACGAACAAGTTGTTATTAATAAAAATTTAATTGAAAGAATGAATAACATAACAAAAAGTAATAATAGAATTATATCATTTTTTAAGAGCAGTGATACTGCACAATTAGTTATAGGAATGAATTTGAAATTTAAGTTACAAATGTTAAGAAATGAAATAACAAACATTGAAAATGGAATTAATTGGGCAAAGGCCAACATTATAAACTCATTTTTGTTATCAAATAAGGAAATCTTTGAATTGGAAAAAGTTATTGAAAATGATAAAATACCCATTATAAATATAGAAGAATCACTTCAATTTGCCGAAGTAAAGGTTGCATCAAATACAACCAATATAATGTTTCTTATTAATTTGCCTATTACAAATAAAGAAAATTGTAAGGTAATAAAATTAAAACCAATAAAAAGAAATAAAATCATTATGAAAATACCATATGAAAATATCATAAGATGTAATAATGAAATTTACGGAATAACACAAAATTGTAAGACTTTTAATAATTTATCTATTTGCAACAAGAATAGTATTGTTACATTAAATAAAGATAGCTGCACCGTACAACTTTTACAAGGAAAAACGACTTCATGTTCGATAACGAATAACCAGCATATTCCAATGATAGAGGAACTTAGCCCCGGTACTCTTCTTTTAAATAATTTTAATGGATCAATTAAAATTGACAACGAAAGCATTAATCTGACCGGAACATTCATCATACAATATGAAAATCTCACAGTAATTGTAAACAATGAAGAATACATCTCCTCCAATAAAGTGATGCTCGAACCAATGCCAGCCGTTGTTCAAACAAAAGAAATCTACTCATCAACTCAAGAAATACTGTCCCTCGAACTCATGAAGGAGTTAAATATGAACAACACAGAAAAAATAGAATTGATAAACGAAGATATAGAGTGGAAGTTTTATACAAATTCATCGCTCATAACAGTGGTTATCATAATTCTGGGATGCCTCCTTATAAAGCGAAAATTATGCAATATATCAAAAACAGTAAATTTAAAATCTACAGAAAATGATCATAAGGAAAGATTTCAAGAAATACTAACGGAGAATTCCAAAGGTGAACGAGGACGTCCACATTTAAAGGGGGAAGAGTTAACGAAACAGATGTTAACGATTCCTACCGAGCTGGCACCACACATTTCGGTGTCGCAATAAACAAAAATATTATATTTCTTCAGAATTTACAGCAGCAAAATGCTGACCAAGCGTCTGCTACACATCCGTAGTACGATTTGCTTTGAGTATCATATCACTTTGATATGGTACGAATAAAAAAAACAAAGAAAATAAAACAAAAAGAAAATTATTAAAAGTCACTCAATATATTCTTCAAAAAGAACAGATTCAATCTAACTTCAGTAGAGTTAAGTTTTGTTTTAAATTTAGCTTGTAAAATTAGTTTAAAAATAAAAAAATAAATAAAAATAAATAGTAATTAATATAAAGTTAACTCGGGCTCTGAAAGTATTACTCTTACCCTTCAAAACCTCTTTTAGGTTATATCGATAACTTTTTTTGTCTCCAAAATATTGTAACTTGAAATTTATTGCATAGGCCTGCGCACTTTGTGTTTTAAAATGGCCCAAACATTCACAATGGGATTGAGGTCGGGGCTGTTACCGGGCCATGGACTGACTCAATTCTCAAAAAGTCCATATATTCCTTTACCTATGCAAAAATAAATAGTTCATTATTGTAAATCTATGAAAAACAAATGTAAAAAATAATTATTGTGAGTGGGACACTTACCGATTTCGAGCGATGACAAGGTGCAGAATCGTCTTGAAATATGACTTTTGCTTTGGTCAAATGGGGACAATAACAAGATTTGGGGTGGGAGAGATTCTTCTTCTGGAAGGTTATGTGAACTCCGCAGCTTATATTGATATTATAAAAAACAGCGTTTTACCTAGCATCGCCCGACTAAGCGAGCAGGTAGCAAAGTCATATTTCAAAACGATTCTGCACCTTGTCATCGCTCGAAATC
Organism: Meiosimyza platycephala; assembly: GCA_963662105.1. Lineage (NCBI taxonomy): Eukaryota > Metazoa > Arthropoda > Insecta > Diptera > Lauxaniidae > Meiosimyza > Meiosimyza platycephala. The sequence goes on from OY759209.1 coordinate 46,157,707, forward strand.
GGTAAGTGTCCCACTCACAATAATTATTTTTGACATTTTTTTTGATAGATTTACAATAATGAAAAATTTATTTTTGCATAGGTAAAGGAATATAAGGACTTTTTGAGAATTGAGTCAGTCCATGACCCGGAAACAGCCCCGACCTCAATCCCATTGTGAATGTTTGAGCCATTTTAAAACGCAAAGTGCGTCTACAAAACCCTTATAATATTTCAAAGTTAAAGGAAATAATTGAATCCACTTGGTACAACGATATTTTAATGGAGTTAATACGGAAACTTTATGAGAGCATGCCTTTTCGAATGAAAAGCGTCATCAAGGCAAAAATAGGCCCTACGCGGTATTAAAATCAATTTTACAGTATTATTTAAAATAAATAAATAATAAATAATTAAGGAATATGTGAGAAATTAAAAATGCGTAAAAAAAACTACAAAAAACAATGTACTTTTTCATATAAATAAGTTGTAATTTCTGATTATAAAACTAGCAATTATGTGTTTATTTGGAAAGGGTTCCTAGAATTTATTATTGTTATGTGGACAGTTTTGAAAATACTCAAAACTTGTCCCTAACAAACTTAAAACCGTTAAACAAGAGTAGATATTATTTTACGCATCAAAATATAAAACTTCTTGCAAAATTCAAGTCTGCGTTTTTTTTGACCGTGAGTGTACTTTTAACGCCCTTTTACCTCTAAAAAAAAAAAAATTGGACAATGTCAGCTAAAGTAAACCTGTTCCAACAATTTAATTATATATACCAATATTTGGTAATAATTAACAAATAGTATATTTGATATAGGCGAATTAAATATTTGATATACATATGTTAAAATGTCACATATTACAGTGAATTGAATAATATTATTGAATCAATTATATATTTGGTAATAATTACCAAATCATATTTTGGTTGTGACAAATAGTATTTTTTGTAGCAATCATTTATCTATATCGGTCATTCTTTTAATAAACGCACACTTTGTTTTTTTTATGTTTTTGAACATTTTGTGAAACCAAATATCTCAAAAACTATTGGAGATAGGATAAAAAATCATTTAATCATTTTTGTTAAGAAATACTATTACTTTATAAAAAAAATTAAAAAGATTTTAATAAATTTGTTGAAATACTAATTTTTTTAATTAAAAAAAAATTTTCTCAAAATATTTTCAATACACAGTGAAAGCTCGTTAATCCGAATTAATGATTGCAGACCCTAATTCGGATTAACGATATATTCGGGTTACTGGATAGGCTGTTTTTATGCATAATACATATTTGAAATAACTCTATATTCGAAAATACAAGTCAAGATTTCAAAACAAATTTAATTTTATTTTTATTTATCAAAAATAAAAAATATAACGCATTTTACAAATTACATATGTACATATGTATTATATTTTTTAATAAAATTTGTGATGTAGGTTTGCTACTCTTTCACTGCACAAGCTTCTAATGCTTTATTTCGTAATTCTTGCACGTTTTTTGGCCATATTACACGAAATTTAAATTGAGGTTTTTGCTACAATGCCAATCAATAACTAAACGCAATAAGATACAAATATTACATATGTACTTATGTACATTACTTAATTACTTACTTGGGTGGCCATAACAACCCGTTACCGGGTTACGGCCGACCTCAAAAGCTCTCTCCAGGCGCCTCTGCTTCGCGCGCGCCTTCTCCAATCAGGCACACCAAGCGTGGATAGGGTTTCTTCGGCTTGGTCTTTCCATCGGAGGCATGGTCTTCCTCTCCGTCGTCGCCCAGCGGCTTCCGCATCAAACACCTTTTTCGCCGGAGCTTCTTCGTCCATACGCACAACATGTCCCAGCCAGCGCAGACGTAGGATAGTGATGCGCTTGACTATGTCGATGTCATCGTAGAGCTCGTACAGTTCATGGTTCATTCGAATACGGTAGTCGTCGCCGACGCGAACAGGACCGAAGATTTTGCGAAGAATTTTTCTCTCAAACACCCCAAGTGTGGCTGCATCGGTCTGCGACACAACCCATGCTTCTGCACCGTAGAGTAGCACGGGTAAGATGAGCGTCTTGTAGAGTGTCAGTTTTGTCGGGCGAGAGAGGTCTCTACTACTCAATTGCTTACTGAGATCGTAGTAACACCTATTAGCAAGAGTGAGTCTTCGCTTTATCTCCAAGCTGATATCGTTTTGAGTGTTCACGGCGGTGCCAAGATAGGTGAATTCCTTGACAACTTCGAAAGTATAGCTGTTCGCAGCAATGTTGGATCCAATGCGCCGCGTCTCCCTGCTTGTGGACAGCATATATGTACATACATATGCAATATCAATCATAGTAGGTGTTGGGAATTAAACTCCAACATTTAGTTAAGTTATCAATTTGGTTTCAAAATATTAAAATTAAAATTAATTTAAATTCACTAACATTTTTAGTTGAGTGTAACATAGTGAACAAGTTGTTCAAACATTCTGCTGAGTTGCACTTACTACCTTAACATGACATAGTTTAATAATTATTTAGTTCCTGATTGCTTGCTAAGCATTATTTCGTTTATTTGTTTTTATTGTACTTTTCACATTTTTGTTGTTATTTTTAATAATTATTGTTAAGCATTTTATTTGTATATAAACTTGAATATTTTCACCAATAAATCAGATGCAATTTAAAATTCAATAAACCGTTTTTGATTTGCTTCTCTACTACACGAGATCTTCAGGTTAAAGTGCTTGAAGGTTTCAATACACAATTCCTCTAAAGAACACTAGTTTAGGTTCATGTGCCCAAACTAGAATTACACAAAACATTTTTTGACATAACATTTGGTGACCCCGACGGTCCGAGCCAGGAATAGAGTCGCATCAGGACATTCCAGCGAGGATTATTATTTAGTGGACACAGCAGCCACAATACAGTACAATCAACCACTGGAGCAGGAGCCAGATCCCGACGGTCCGAGCCAGGAATAGAGTCGCATCAGGACATTCCAGCGAGGATTATTATTTAGTGGACACAGCTGCCACAATACAGTACAATCAACCACTGGAGCAGGAGCCAGAACCCGACGGTCCGAGCCAGGAATAGAGTCGCATCAGGACATTCCAGCGAGGATTATTATTTAGTGGACACAGCAGCCACAATACAGTACAATCAACCACTGGAGCAGGAGCCAGAACCCGACGGTCCGAGCCAGGAATAGAGTCGCATCAGGACATTCCATCGAGGATTATTTAAAAGTGGACATAGCAGCCACAACACAGCAACTTACAATCAACCACTGGAGCTGGAGTTGGCAGTCAACAATTCTGACGAAATGGAAGCGTTAGTCGCCGAGCAAACTTCAACCGGAGGCGAGATACAGAAAATCATCGCAAATTACAAGAAAGATCCTGCTGACAGGAAGAAAAATATAAATTATTTTGAAGAGCGTAAGCAGCGTTTGCAGAGTGCTTTCCAACAATTTGAAGCCACAGATGATCAGATTCGGTCACTACAAGGAGTTCCGAACCATCATGATTATTTCACGACCGGCTACTACGAAAAAATTGTCGAGTTGAGTAAGCAGTATGAAGAAATATTTGACAAGGCTATACAATCGCTGATAGAAACGCTAGGATCCTCGCAGCAGAACCAAAAGAATACCGGCATATCGACTGCTCAAAACAACTCTGATGACAGATTCACAACCATAAGAACGGATTCATCAAAAGCTCAAATGAATGCTGATGACAAAATTATTGCGATGGTAAAAAGGCAAAAAGGGTTACAAGAGTCACTGCAACGTCTCTAGTCAAACATATCCACCAAGCCAATAACCGAGCAAAATCGTTACTTGGAGTCACTGAACAATTTGTGGCTTCAAATAGAAAACATTCATCTAACCATTTACGAGCAGTGCGATGATCTGCAGAAATATTGTTATGATCTTGAGGCTTACATAACACTGGAACAACAGGTTCAAGATCAGTGGGCTACTTCCGCAGAACAGAACGTCACTAGGCGGCAGCAAGGTGCGGCTACAAATAACAGCCTCAGCCTTCAACTCCCAAAAGTGACAATACCAAAGTTTGACGGCAATTATGCAACTTGGCAGCAATTTTCTGATTTATTTACGAAAATTATTCATGAACAAGAGCTGCCGGACATACAAAAAATGTGGTACCTAAAGACGAATATTTCAGGGGAAGCAGAGAGATTAATACGACATCTCACGTTGAGCGAAGCCAATTACTCAACAGCATGGAGATTGATGCAAGAGAGATTCAACAACAAAAGGGTCCTTGTATCGGTACTTATTCAAAAATTAGTTGACCATCCAACAACAACCTCTGACGCTAAAGCCATTAAAAACTTCCACGATTGTATTCAGGAAAATTTATTGGCCATCAACAATCTACGCATCAGGACAGATTCCTGGGATCCACTTTTACTTCACATATTGGTAAAGAAGTTGGATCGTCATACTCACATATTGTATGAGCAGGCCCTAGAAAATCCCAAAGAACTGCAGACAATTCATATATTTCTGCATTTTCTAGAAAATCGGTTTCAAACGCTAGAAACTCTGGGAAGCAACCAATCGTCAACTCATGCTAAGCCAAATTTCGGTACACCAAAATCATTGACTACGTTTACAAAAAATAGTCAAACAACGACTTGCCCAGCATGCAAGCAAAATCATCCAATTTTCAGTTGTGAAATGTTTCTGAAAATGACTGCCAACCAACGACTCAATTTGATACAACAATCAAAAAGATGCATTAATTGCCTTAAGGTTGGCCATTCTGCGAAAAACTGTTCTTCAAGAAGCTGTTTCAAATGCTAAAAAAGACATAACACTTTGCTACACTTAGACCTGAAGCAGTTTACAACACCACTAAAGGATGGTAATACAGAGGCCACACAGCCAGGGAAGGCGCATACAAAGCAGGATCCTATGGGAAATTCAGTGGCACTTACAGCATCAAAAGTTGAACAAACAATAAACCAACAGAGTTATGTAATGCTTGCCACAGCCAAAGTAAAAGTGACAGCGCAGAACTGGACTTGCTGCGAAGTGAGAGCAATTTTAGACTCAGGCTCCCAAGTAAATCTGGTAACAGAACAGTTGGTACGAAAACTAATGGTAAAACCAGCTCGTACGTCATTATGCATTGAAGGTATAGGGAAAAGATTTCAAAATTGTTCCCAACGAATAACACTCAACTTGCAATCAACTAAAGGCTCGTACACAACAACAATGGAAGCTTATGTTTTGCCTCAAATCGTGCCAGTACAACCAGCATGCAAAGTAAATACTACAAAATGGCACATTCCTGATAACATTTTGTTGGCAGATCCAACATTCGGCCAGCCAGGACGAGTAGACATTTTACTTGGTGCAGAACTATACTTTGACTTATTAAAAAGTGGTCAAATTCATTTATCTACAGAGCTACCCACTTTACAAAACACAGCACTTGGATGGGTAGTCGGCGGCAAGATCAGTCATCAGCAAGTTGACAAGGCAGTATGTGCAGTTCTAGATGGAGAAAGAATAGACAACTTGCTACAAAATTTTTGGAAGTTAGACGAACCTGAAGATTCTGGGACTAACCTGTCGCATAATGATAAACAGTGCGAAAATTACTTCATGAATACAACAAAAAGAAATGATGATGGACGACTTGTGGTTCAACTGCCATTTCAAGAAAACCCATCAGCATTAGGAGACTCAAGCTCTCCGCAGGTTCCTTTCGTTAGAAAAACGGCTAGAAAGGGTACCATTCATCAAACAAGAGTACTTTAACTTCATGACACAATATGAAGACTTAGGACACATGATTAATATCAATTCAGAAGAAATTATGTGTCCACAATACTTTATTCCTCATCACTATGTACTTAAGCTGGACAGCAGCACTACAAAGCCACGCGTTGTGTTTGACGCATCAGCAAAATCGTCATCCGGGCGATCATTGAATGACCTATTGCACAATGGTCCTACAGTTCAGAGTGAACTATTTACAATACTGCTTCGTTTTCGATTACCCAAATATGTTTTCACGACTGACGTGGAAAAAATGTATAGGCAAATTATGATCGACGAGGCCGATCAAAGGTTTCAATTAATTTTTTGGAGAACGTCACAGAACGATCCATTAAAAATATACAAACTGAAAACTGTCACATATGGAACTTCAGCTGCTCCATATTTAGCGACCAAATACTTGCAACAGCTTGCAGAAAAGAATAGAGCTACTTACCCATTGGAAGCGCAAGTTTTGCATGAAGATTTTTATGTTGACGATGGCCTTAGTGGTGCAGACAACCTCAGTACAGCCATAGAAATGCAGCAACAGCTAACACAGCTCCTGGGTAGTGCAGGTCTTAAATTGCGCAAATGGTGTGCCAACCATCCTCAATTACTTCAAGGGATACCAGTAGAAGACCAAGAAGTCAACCTGGACTTTGAAGAAACATCAATAAAAACACTTGGACTCACATGGATGCCAAAATCAGACGTTTTTTGCATAAAAACAGGCAGCTTGGACAATTCGAGAGTCACAAAACGCACAGTAATATCAGACCTCGCAAAGATTTTCGATCCGTTAGGACTGGTAGGCCCAGTTGTTGTGTCAGCAAAAATATTCATTCAACAACTATGACAACTCTCACTAGACTGGAATGATGAACTGCCAGGAGATTTAAGTACGACATGGCTAAAATTCAGAGAAGGACTGAGAACTCTCAACAAAAAGAAAATAGAGCGGCATGTTTTCAGCCAAGGAAAACCCGAATCTATTCAGCTTCATACTTTTGTCGACGCATCAGAAAAGGCATATGGTGCGGCAATTTACATAAGAACATTGTGCAAGAACAACAGCGTCATCGTGAGACTTTTATGTTCAAAAAGTCGTGTTGCTCCATTGAAAAAACAAACTCTACCACGGCTAGAGTTGTGTGCAGCACTTCTTGGTGCACAATTCACAACAAGAGTACGCAAAGACTTGAAATTGGAAAATAATTCATCATTTTTTTGGACAGATTCCTCAATAGTATTATCCTGGATCAATTCCAAAACAAGTTTGTTTCACACATTCGTAGCAAATAGAGTGGCTAAGATTCAGGAAAGCACCACAACAGGACAATGGCGGCATGTAGGGACCAAAGAAAATCCAGCCGATATCGTACCACGGGGACTTACATGATACATGATAAACCTATGTGGTTTTATGGTCCATTATTTTTAAGCGGAAACGAAGCACAATGGCTAAAACCACTTGATCACAATTTAGCAATTGAATGTGGCACATAACGCAGGCAGCAGAAACCAATTGTCGCAGTTGCAGCCGGTATACCAAGCAGTGCAGGCATCATTTACAATATCAGATCAGGAAATTCGTTCACAAAATTAAAGCGAATTGTTGTATATGTTCTCAGATTTATCCAACACGCAAGGGATCCAAACAATAAACAGTCATCTTTGGTTCTAAGCGCAATCGAACTAGAATCTGCACTGAATATTATTATAAAGTCTGTGAAACAAACCGAATTTAAGGAAGAAATGCACCAGATAACAAGCAATGGAACAGTGAACAAAAACAGTACTTTAATAAGTTTGAGCCCTTTTATAGATGACAATGGGTTATTACGAGTCGGAGGACGATTACACTCATCAAGTCTATCTAACAATGCTAAACATCCTATGCTGCTTCCTTACAATGACATAATTACAAAGTGTATCATGCAAAATTTACACGTAAGACACATGCATTTTGGACCACAGACGTTATTGGCCCAAGTAAGATTACAATTTTGGCCAATTAAAGGAAAAATAATGGCGCGTTCAATAGTTCAACATTGCGTCAGATGCACTAGAAGTAAACCTGTAACCTTTCAACAACTTATGGGAAATCTTCCAGCCACACGAGTTCAACCTGCTCGCCCATTTTTAAATGCAGGAGTAGACTTTTGTGGACCAATATGGGTACATTACAAAGTACGAGGAAAACGGCCTCAAAAAGCGTACATTGCAGTGTACTGCTGTTTTGCTACAAAGGCAGTTCATCTAGAAATTGTCAGCGATCTCACAACCAATGCATTTATTGGATCACTCAAAAGATTTATTAGCCGACGAGGGCATTGCCAGAATTTATACTGTGATAATGCCACAAACTTCGTTGGTGCCAGCAATAAACTAAGTGAATTAACACAAATAATTCACTAAAAATCAGCACATGACAATATTATAAAGGAATGCAGCGAAAGAGGTATGACCTTCAACTTCATTCCACCTAGAGCACCACATTTTGGAGGACTTTGGGAGGCAGCAGTCAAATCAGCTAAACATCTTTTGATCCGCAGCGTATCAACCGCTTCTTTGACATATGAAGAATTGGAAACAGTAATAGTTGAAGTGGAAGCAATACTTAATTCAAGGCCAATAACACCAATGTCATCCAATCCAAATGATCTTGCAGCCCTTACTCCTGGTCATTTTCTTATTGGACAACCACTTACAACTCCAATAAATCCAAAGCTCACGGAAATCAAGATGAACACGTTGACCAGATGGGAACTAGTACAACATATTAAGCAAGAGTTTTGGAGACGCTGGAATAGTGAGTATTTGACTGAACTCCAACACCGAAATAAATGGAAAGATATTTGCAAAAACATCAAGGAAGATACTATGGTCATCATCAAGGAGGACAACATACCCCCGCTTCAATGGCCCTTAGGACGAATCCTTAAGGTGTACAAAGGAGATGATGGAATAGTGCGTGTAGTGGATGTTAAAACATCAAAAGGAACCATCAAGCGCCCTATAACTAGATTAGCTCCACTATTTCCAGCAAACGAAGAAAAAGTCTCGCAACAAGCACTAAGACGACCGCATTCAGATCCAGATCCCTGTCAAGATGACATGACAAATACATCACCTAAAAAAAGAGTCCGAACAATCGCAAGCCCGATTTTACTAACGATTATCATGGCCCTGATGTTGTTACCTCTGGCGCTATGTAATCCAATAAATGTAACTAAGTTTGGCAGCAATCTTGGCATATTCTTTGAGTCAATTGGATCCACAAAAATTGTGACAGCTGAATGAAAAATGATAGTCTATTACGATCTTAAACCTTTTTGGACAGAAATGGATGCTCTTCATAATGGAACCATAGCCCTTCAGCAATTGTGTAAGGAATGACAGCAACAATCAGCTTGCGATTCCCTTATCTCACATTTTGAGCATGCAAGTAATGAACTGCTTCAGGATAAATTATTAATGTCAACAAAACGCCATAAACGAGCTGCAGTCAATTTTATAGGAAACATAGCACCCTCATTATTTGGAGTATTAGATTCAGATTACGCAGAGGAAATGTCAAATACCATTATTCAATTGAAGGATAACGACAACCACGCAATAAACCTCCTTCAAAACCAAACATCAATTATTGATTCTACACTCAATATCATCAAACGGGATGAAATTCAAACTCAATCTAGAATGACACATTTTCAACGGCAAATTGATGAATTCAGAAACAGAATTGGATAAGATACAGAACAAATTCGAGTGACACAACTTTTGTTATCTTTAGCCGAAGAACTATCACTAATAACAGGAAACCTTCAACGTACACAGTCTGAAATTCTAAATGTACTCACAGACACACATCATGGAAAAATTAGTCCAATGCTGCTCTCACCTCAACAACTAAGAAGTGAAATTATTTACATCAGGACCCATCTTCCACCATCACGATCACTGCCGATTGCAGAAGAAAATCTTATTGAACTTTATAAGATTATGAACGTTAAGGCAGCAATAAGTAGTCATCATGTTTTATTCCTTATGGAAATACCTTTAGTAGACCAACAACACTTCAACTTGTTTAAATTGATTCCCATTCCTACTATAATTAATGAAACCATGGTACATGGTACGTACAGAAATAGCATTTCTCGCTGTAAACATGCATCGTGATCAATATATTCCATTTACCAGCGAAGAACTACACGAGTGTTCTGTGACCAGAGAAGAAATATACATCTGCTCAACCAAACAAATTAAATTCAGCAAAGAATCATCACAGCATGCCTGCGAAATTCAACTATTCAACAACAAAACATCTCCAAATTGCCATGTTTCACGAATTGAAGGAAACCTTATCCTACAACAATTAAAGGACCCGAATAAATGGATCTACACATCGATCAAGGATAACGAAATGACAGCAGTTTGTGGTTCCGAACTCACTCAATTCACATTATATGGATCAGGACTACTCGCACTACATCCAACATGTACCATTAAAAATGAAGAAATCATGTTACACGGTCACTATGCAGTTTCCAACACAGTTACAATTTCATTCCCATGATTTGGCAACATTCTGTCCATCACATCTCCGATGGAAAGAAAAACAATATTTAACACAACTGATACCAAGATAGAGACACAATTGGATCAACTCACTGCACTACAACACCAATTAAACGACGAACAATTTGTCTACCTTCCGACACAGTTGCGGTCAAACAGTATACACCACCATACTATTAGTTATGTTTCTCTGTTAATTTCTTTGGCATTATTAATATTTTGCGCATCAAAAATCAAATGCCAACAACAAAATCCAATATCCAAGGCCAAATGCAGCAATATTGAGATTTCCAGCCACGATCATGAAGTCACAGTCAACGCAACCGATCAACCAATTGCTCCAGTACCATTACCTCGCCAGCAAAATAACAAATTCGCAGTAATCGTTTAGAGGTTGGTCGAATATATGCCCAACGGGGGGGAGAATGTTGGGAATTAAACTCCAACATTTAGTTAAGTTATCAATTTGGTTTCAAAATATTAAAATTAAAATTAATTTAAATTCACTAACATTTTTAGTTGAGTGTAACATAGTGAACAAGTTGTTCAAACATTCTGCTGAGTTGCACTTACTACCTTAGTAGAGCAACGATTGACTTACTACCTTAACATGACATAGTTTAATAATTATTTAGTTCCTGAGCAATATTTCGTTTATTTGTTTTTATTGTACTTTTCACATTTTTGTTGTTATTTTATAATTATTGTTAAGCATTTTATTTGTATATAAACTTGAATATTTTCACCAATAAATCCGATGCAATTTAAAATTCAATAAACCGTTTTTGATTTGCTTCTCTACTACACGAGATCTTCAAGTTAAAGTGCTTGAAGGTTTCAATATACAATTCCTCTAAAGAACACTAGTTTAGGTTCATGTGCCTAAACTAGAATTACACAAAACATTTTTTGACATAACAGTAGGCTCTGAATCTCCATGATGTCCCTTTAGTTTTTTAAATTTCATTCTTAGTTTCGTCAAAAAAAACTTTGCAAACCTAGACACAGCAATAAAAAAACAGAAAAATAAGAAAAAAATTAAGATTCGGTTTACAGATCTTCAATCAATGCGGACTATAGAATACGTAACGCGTCATAAATTCAATTCGGATTACTGGATAATTCGGATTACACGCCTTCGGATTAACGAGCTTTCACTGTATCACCTTTTGTTTTTTTTATTGTTTTATATGTTATTCCTTAATCAATCCTAAGAATGCATTTGCTTTCATATCGAATTTCCCGCCATAACTTTAGAAACTACGAATTTTTTACTGCGTCATCAGTCAGCACAATGTTTTTTCAACATAAAATTCGGCATAAATTTTTGTTTTTTATATTTTTTTAGTAATATTATTTTCAATCAATCCTAAGAATGTATCTGTATTCAAATCGAAATTCCCGCCATAGCTTTGGAAAATATAATTTTTTTAAGAAGTCGCGCATCAGTCTAATTGTGTAAATTGTATGATAATTTCAAAAGTTTTGTCTGGAATATCGATTTGAATGCAGATAATTCTTAGGATTGATTAGAAATAACATTACAAAAAAAATAGCAAAAAAAAAAATTTCATATCAAATTTTTTGTTGAAAAAACATGGTGCGTGTCTTCAGTAAAATATTCTTAGTTTCCAAAGTTATGGCGGGAATTTCGATATAAAAGCACATTATTTCTAAGAATTGATTGAGGAATAACATATAAATAAATAAAAAAAACAATAGGTGTTATATTGAAAATATTTTGAGAAAAATTTTTTTAATTAAAAAAATTAGTGTTTTGACAATTTTTTTAAAACCTTTTTAATTTTTATTATAAAGTTAGAGTATTTTTTAACACAAATGATTAAAAGATTTTTTGTCCTATCTCCAATAGTTTTTGAGATATTTCGTTTCAAAAAATGCTCAAAAACGTCAATAACGACAAAGTGTGCGTTTATTAAAAGACTGACCAATATACATTAGACTGTGCCACCTTACAGGCAAAAAAAAAAAGATCACCGTACACCAGCAAATCCGAAGCATTTTTGCAAGGTAATTTCGAAAAAAATTTTTTTTTTCTTTTTGACGAAAATAGAGGCATTTACAGTACGATCTTAAAGTATGATATAACAGTGTTTTTGTCTTGACTAGACCAACTTTTTGATCTAATGATCCTTGACATCAAGTGCCCCGTTTTTGAACTTACCCACCATATCTCAGTTTTTACCATCCTAATGTACCACCCTAATGTCAGAAAATTAAAGCTTGCGAACAATCATTAAATTTTTCCAACTGAAGTATTTCGATTACTCCATTAGAACTACTTTTAAAAATGTTTTTAAAGTTTTTTAACGAACGTTGGGGTCCCCTTATTAAATTGTTCGTCATATCTTCGGTATTTATAGTTAGTAGTGCTAAAATGATTTCTAATTATTACTCTCTTAATGTATTTTATTATTGCTGTTCATTTTACCTGTGAGATACATATCAGTTGAAAATGCCTATATTTTATTCCTCTAAAGTTATAAAATTTGATTGAATGTTTTGTTATAATGAAAACGAACCCAAATCTAATCTCGGATTTAGAAATTTTCCGCCCTAGGCAGTTGCTAAAATTAACGCCTCACCCCCTCCTCCTTCAAAACTTCTTCAATAGTGGAATAATTTTGGTACGAAAAGCTTTTCATTCAATAAAATGCACTTTTCTGAGAGCAAATATTTTATTTTATTACAGTCAGTAGCCTTATTATCATGAAGTATGTAAGTATATGACCTATGTTATTCAACAATTACTATTATGTATGAGATTGTTTTTTATGGAAAAATTATTGCTTATTGGTTTAAATTTTTGGGTTTTGATTTTCGGATGACAGAGTCATTGATAATGTCATCACAATCTGAAGACATGAGCAAATCTGACTCTATTGTTAACAAAGCAAGTGCGTTCAATCGTTCTGCAACCAGTTTTGATCTAAAGTAGTTTTTCCCTAGCCGATCGATCACCAATGTTCAGTTATAATGACATTTTTCCCTTATAATGTGGGTAGGCGTGGCAACGAAATAGGCGAGAAATTCAATTCCCACCAATAAAATAATTTTTTCAAAGTTTCCGCCAATATTTGCGCCTGTATGATAAATCCGGGCCTGCCCAAATCCGCAAGTACATTCAGATAGCTATGAGAAGATTTTAGCCGGCCGCAAAGAAGCAACAGGATGCATTCGTTAAATGTTTGGTCCACAAATAGATCATGCATGCAGTTCTTCACGCAAGACCAGCTGGAAGCATTACAATATTCAAAAGAAATAATCAAATTTTGGGCCGTTCAAGTACATATCGCACTTAGGGGGGGGGGGGGGGTTCGAACAACGCGTTACGCTGCGAGTTAAAAATCTCTTGTAATATTTATTAACGCGACTAAAACATAACAGAAGTCGCTAAAATGACTTTCCGGTACATAATTGTGACTTTTAGGTAAGCATGGTCACTTGGGTGATACGGAACGTTTAAGGAGAGGGGGGGGAAAGGTCTTTTAGCAGGTTAGTGCAAGAAAATAACTTTATTTCATAGCTTTCTTTGCTAAACTTAATTGTTTTCACAGCTTATCCATTCCTTTCTCAAAACACAAAGCGTTTTGTTCAAGTAGTACATGAATCTGCAATGGCGGTCACCGATGAACATGATGTTTTGTATGGGCCATATTTTATCTAAGTTCGAGAGCCGCCAGAAATACAGCCAACTTGAATATGGTCGATTAAAATTCTATGCTTTTTATAACGAATTCGATGCCACTGTAAAACTAGATAGAAAGACAACAGTAGAGCTTAGAGAAAAGTAACTTGATAAATAAATTAAAGTTTCAACATAGATAAATACGTTTTCTCACTATAACACGCTCCATGTTTTGTTTAAATGATAAGAAGAGCGAATGAATTTGTACCGTACGGTGAGCTTTTTCGAGATGCTGGGCAACGGCTCCAATACACTTTATTTAATTTTTTTAATTCATGTAGTAGATCTGGTGTGTTCTTAAAGTCAATGACCTTTGGAGCAAAAAAAAATTGGTCTCCTTGAGACAAAAACATCATAATTAAGATCCGATTCTAAATACCGAAGATATAACGAAAAATTTAATGAGGGGACCCCAACGTTCGGTAAAAAACTTTAAAAACATTTTTAAAAGTAGTTCTAATGGAAAAATTTAATGATTTTTTGTAAGCTTTAATTTTCTGACATTAGAGTGGTACATTTGGACGGTAGAAACTGAGATATGGTGGGTAAGTTCAAAAACGGGCACTTGATGTCAAGGATCATTAGATCAAAAAGTTGGTCTACTCAAGACAAAAACATTGATATATCATACTTTAAGATCGGACTGCAAATGCCGAGATATGATGTTTTTCTCAAATGCGCGACCTCTATTTTCGTCCAAAAAAAAAAAATATATATTTATCTAATTCTATACACTTGGTTTGGTTCAAGTAAACTAGACTTCATATTTTTGAAACAGATTTCCACATTAAAATTTATATTCCCTGTTAAAACATAGCTTCAATATGAAAAAAATCCTTTGTTCAATTATATTTATATTTTTAAGTACAAAAATAATAAAAATTTGCGGTTACCACCATCAGATAGAGGAGAAATAAATGAATTATTCAAAATAATAAAAGCAAAAAAAATCCAAAAATTAATACCTGATTTTTCATTTTAAAAAAAAAAATTTGAATTTTTGACAAAATTTCATGATTATTTTCAGTTTTTACCACTGAAGAAAACTACATAATTAAAAAATAATGAGAAATTCGAATTCCCCACTCAAAACTACTCCGAATGTGAGACTGAATGAAAAGAAAAAAGCTCACCTCAGCGATAACCACCATCGTTTTTAAGTTGTTGGTGAATTTTTTTTTTTATGCGAAGTTTCAAGAGTAATATGAAAATCGCTAATCAGGAGCGCAATATTTAGAAAAAATTGGTAACACATCCCACTCGGGACACTTATGGGAATAGGAAGCTGCCGGTGCCTCTAAATTTCAGAGACTTTCTTTTTTGAACCGGTCTAATGTTATATATATATATTTATATTTTCAGACTTTATTTCCAAAACGGGTGCAGCGATTTTGATGAAACTTGGAGGTTAGGTACATATGTAAACAAAATTGGCATTGGGCTGAGTTTTACCTTATCAGAGACTCCTGGAGGGGCGTGGCACATCCCTAAACTTTTATATTCATAACGTCATATCTCGAAAACCATTCAAGATATTGTAATAAAATTTGGTACACAGATGCAGATCATAAATGTCTTAAATTTTGCCAAAAGTGGGTGGAATTGAAAAAATGGGCGTGGCAATTTTGAATAATTGAAAATTTTGATTCAATATTACTCAAAAACGGCACTGACGATTTTCATAAAGTTTTTATAGATGATACCACTAAAAGCAGTCATCATAACATGCTATGTCACTATACTGGCAAAACTCGTTTAAGGGCGTGGCACAGCCCACAATATTTATAAACGTTATAATAGGAAAACTAACAATGCAGTCGATATGAAATTTAGCATGGTAGGTATACTTGCTATAAGGTATTTTTTAACCAAAAATGGGCACAAAAGTACATGTGGGCGTGGCACCTCCCATACAAGAAAAAAGCGTTAAATGTTATATTTAGGGTGCTATGAGAGTAATCTTCTTAAAATTTGGTGAGGAGGTGTCGGTTACTATAAACTTTGAAATTGTATGGAGTTCGACACGAATTTGTTAGTGGGCGTGGCACCTCCCATGCAAGCAAAAAACGTTTTGTGCAATATTTGGTGAACTATAAGAGTAATCCTAATGAAATTTGGTATGGAGGTGTCGGTTACTATAAGCTTTGAAATTAATTGGATTTCGACGGAATTTCATCAGTAGGCATCCCATAGATGCAAAAAACGTTTTGTGCTATATTTGGTGAACTGTACGAGTAATCCTAATGAAATTTGGTATAGAGATGTCGGTTACTATAAGCTTTAAAATTAATTGGATTTCGACGGGATTGATTCAGTGGGCGTGGCACCTCCCATTCAAGCAAAACACGTTTTGTGTTATATTTAGTGTGCTATGAGAGATATCTTTTTAAAATTTGGTGTAGATACATTTTTCAACCTCTTTCAACTTTTTTCAACATTTTCCGAGTTTGTCAACCTTATTCAACTTTTTTGACCTTTTGAACCTCATTCAACTTTTTTAGAGTTATTCAACTTTTTTCAACCTTTTAACAATTTTCTTAGCATAGTTTGGTTTGAAAAAGTGGGCAATGCCACGCCCTCCCATATAAGAGAACAATTAAATTCATCATATCTCATAAACTATGTGACGCAGATAAATGAAGCTTGGTGTGTGTGTATAAAAAAGAGACGAAAGTAAGATTTAATGAAAAATGGGCGGTGCCATGCCTCCATATGAGAAAATCAGCTTTTTTACATTTCTGCAACTATTGGACGCAGATGAATGAGATTTGGTATATATTTTTGTCATCGTTTGGTTTGGAAAACTGGGCAACGCCACGCCGTCCCATATAAGAGAACAATTAAGTTCATATATCTCATAAACTATGTAACTCAGACAAATGAAACATGGAGTTTATATATAAAAAAAGAAAGGCAAAAGTAAGATTTAATGAAAAAATGGGTAATTCCACGCCTCCAAAATGAGAAAATTTATATCTCTGCAACTTTTTGACGCATATGAATGAGACTCTATATATATATAGAAGACAAGGACTTTAACCAAATTAAACTCATTCGAAGGGGGTGATTTCACGCATTCCAATGATTCCCACCAAATCAGTTGTTCATTTATGCACCAAATAGAAAACCAAAAACATTTTTATTCACTTGCATTAAGATTAAATTTCAATACAAAAAATTTTTTCTTATTTAGTCCAACTTAAAAACAAACACTACATTTTATTTGATGAGGCGTAGCAACGCGCGTCGGGATTTGCTAGTTTTTAATAATCACTAAATCATGTATTTGACTAAAAATACGTTGGTATTTATACAATCATAAAAACCTAAATTGCGTACCAAGCAAAATATACTTAAGTAGTGTTTTAGTTGAATATGTTGTGAATTGCAAAGTTGTCATGTTAATGAGAAGTTTTTTTTTTAACTTCATTTCTTTTTATTGAATTTTCTCTTTAGAGACTAACAATAAAATTTAAAATCTTATACTAAGTAACATTATTATAGATTAATAAATAATTTAATACAGAACTCGTCTCCAGAAACAAAAAGTTAGCAGGGACTTATACTTTTTGTATATTGGTGGTAGCCGAGACGAACTAGGTCTCTTGTTGCTGCACTCTCCAATTCATCGGACAGCGGCTGAGACGAACTAGGTCTCGTTCTCGCGTCCGCGTGCCGAAGTCGGATTGTTTGGAGGACTGTGCCCAAGGCGAACTAGGTCCCGGTACAGAGTCCTCATCTGCTTCACGATGACGTTAGAGCTGATAAGTTCGGTTCGGTGCTGTGCAGTATGCACAACTTCCATAGAAGGATGATCCTTTATTTTCAGTCTGGAGTGATTCTGTATGTGTATTAAATTACGAGCTAATGGGTTAGGATGATGCATCAACCTTATGGCGTAAGTTTGTTTATTTTTATTTATTTCATCTTTTACCTATGGGATGTATAGATCTCGGTGAATATTTTCATTCCTTATGTACCATGGTGCACCTTTAATTACTCTTAATATTTTGGACTGAGCCCTTTGTATTAGTTCTATGTTTGAAGAGCTGACGTTACCCCAAAGTTGGACACCATATAACCAGATTGGCTTAAGAATTGATTTGTATAAAAGGATTTTATATTCAAGCTTCAAAGGGAAACTATGATTAATTAGCCAGTGAAAACTGGAGGTTTTTAACTTTAACTGAGTTTTTTTGGCTTCAATATGCCTACGCCATGTTAGACGTCGATCTAATTGAATACCTAGATATGTTACAATTTCACTTTGTAGGACTGAAGTATTATTTAGAACAATTGGAGGGCATTCACCACGCCTAAGGGTAAAAGTAACTTGCTTACATTTTTGCTCATTTATTTTTATGCGCCACATCGACAACCATTCTTCTATTGATTTTAAATGAAGCTGGAGCTTTCGAGAAGCTTCTAATGGGCAACGGTTACAACTTAAAACTGCCGTATCATCTGCGAATGTTGAGATGGTCGTTTTAGCATTTACTGGTAAGTCTGAGGTATACAATACATATAGAAACGGTCCTAGTACGCTACTTTGAGGGACACCTGCTCTTATATTGAAGTGAGTTGAAATAAAATCTCTGTGGTTTATTTTAAAGAGCCTACTTTCGAGGTAAGAAGTAAATGTTTTGTGAACATTGAGAGGCAATAAGTGTTGAATTTTATTGATAAGGCCTTCGTGTCATACTTTATCGAACGCATGTGCGACATCGAGAAATATGCAGTATTCACTGCGCTCATAAGCCTTTCTTATTTCATTTGTAATCCTATTAACCTGTTCGATTGGGCCGTGTTTCTTTCGGAAGCCGAATTGGAAAGGCGGAAATAAATTGTTATCGATAACATAAGGAATTAATTTTGCTAGAATTAGTTTCTTAAATAATTTTGACAAGCAAGGCAAAAGACTAATGGGTCTGTACGATGATGGTAATGTACGATCTTTCCCAAGTTTTGATATCATGGTTATCAAAGAGTGTTTCCATTCTTTTGGGTAATATCCGTAATGAATTATTGCATTAAAAAGTCGGGTAAAAAAGATTATGCCTGAATAAGACAATTCTTTAATCATTTTGGGAGAGATGTTATCACACCCTGGGGATTTTTTAAGACACATTTATTGAAATAACTGATTAAGTTTCTGCTTTGGAAACTCATTTGGATAGTATCGTTATTTATTGGCAGTTGGAGAGGCATGAAACCTTGAATGTTCGTATTTGGTTGAAAAACTGTACTCAAGTGATTTGCAAAAGCCTTAGCTTTTTCATCATCACTTCGAGCTCAATTTCCGTGGGAGTCTCTAATCGGTGATTCATTTTCAGTGGGGGCTTTTATTTTTTTGCTGGCTTTCCACAAGGATTTTTTCCCATTACCATTGGGGGCGAGTTTCGAGACATACTTTTGCTGCTCCAAGTCTTCTTCGTTTTTTAACGAAGACCTAAGTTTAAGTGTAGCAATTTTTAGGATTGCTTTAGAAGCTGGGGATCTATGGACCTGCCTCTCTCGCCTTAGCCTACGCTTTTCGGCTACGAGGATTTCGATTTCACTGTTAGCAAGGAAACGGCTTTTTGCATTTTTTTTTTACAGCCTGATCAGAAGTTGAGTGCTCTGCTGCTGAATGCAGTATTGAGTTAAAAACAGCAACAGCATCGTCAATATACTCGATGTGTTCTATCGAATAGTTTGAGTGGATGTGTGAGCTTATGTATTTTTTGTACTTAAGCCAATTGGTCTTATGTGTTGTTAGTCTCATAGGGGGCTTAACATCAGCTGATTTTTCTAGAAGGCAAAAATAATTGGAGAATGATTAGAAATAAGCATGTTATATAACTGTTTACCTTTGGGGATTATAAAACGAGATCCCCAGTATGTATGTTTGGAGTTATTGTCTCCAGCAGCTAAGAATCTAATTCCCAAGGAATCAAAAATTCTTTGAATTTTTTCTCACTGATTGCGAATCGAGGTGGGCAATAGACTGCCGAAACAGTAAGTTCTTTGGAATGGTTTAGTAGGCAAATAGAGGTAGCCTGGAGATAATTTCTGAAAAGGGTTCTAAGCAGTAGTGTTTGAAGCGATTTCGAATTAAAATTCCTGTGCTCCCGTGAGCTTTGCCATCAGGATGATTGGTTTTGCAAAATTTATATCCTGGAACATGAAAATTTTGCTTGTCTGTTAGATGAGTCTCTGAGATAAAGCATTAAGTCAATATTTCCTTGAGTTAAATAATGAAAAATTTTATTTTTATTTTGGCTGATGCCGTCTGCATTCCATACAGTGGCGGATCTAGAATTTTTGATTGGGGGGGGCCCAAGTTTTTAAGTGCATCCTCTTCCCTGTTTACCAACATTCAAACCTGCACAACATTCGGTTTCGGTCGCCATCTAATACAGGCTTTACTAATCGCCCAACCTTCATTAAATCAAAGACTATAGCAGCAGTTTTTTTTTCATTCAATCTTTGATTCTACACCTAACCCCCGTTTTACACGCTACTTTTTAAACACGTTTTTTTTTATATCAAAAATTTTACTTAAGATATTGGTCAAAATTAACATTTAGGCTTCACATGTATTTATTTATAATCAATTTTAATCTAGTATTTTGTCAACCCTGTAAAAAAGCACACTTACATATATACATCAAATCTAAAATAATGAATTAGAATGAATTAAGTTTTTTTCATTTTGTTGCCTTATAAGTAAGTTTTGTAACGAACCTCGCGCCGAGGTTTTAACTCGTCGGTGTCCAAGGTTTGGCTACAAAAATTTATATTTTTGCAGGTGACTGACGAGAATTTATTTTCCAACAGAAATAAATAATAACAATACTGATCCTTTTATACGTTATAATTTTATTCTCTTAAATCCATATTACTTAAACTATTTCTTAAACTACCGACGAAAGTTTTAATGTTCGGACGCGTACTTCGTGTTTTCTCAGGCGCACGGTCGCATAGGTTCCACGCTGATTGCCTCTGCTCTACTATAGCCCCGCCGTACGGGTTTTGGCACGGCTCAGTCACGGTACGACAGAATCCACAGATTCTGGACGCTGCTCTACTCACACGAGTGTCGGCACAGCGCAACAATCGTGTAGCAGAATCCCTAGGCTACAATCTACGCTACCCTTCACGGCTTCTGCTCGGTCTCAGTCGCACGGTTCCCGGCACAGCTCAGTTGCCGTACGATAGATCCCACAGATCTTTGGACGCTATTCTGTTCACACGAGTGTCGGCACAGCTCAACAAGCGTGTGGCAGAAACACCAATTAGCTACTTTCTATTCTACTGCTAACTACAACTAACTAGGGCTTACCAACTGCAGAGTTGTTTCCTCGCTGAGATCACCAGCCGACTGCGTACCTCCTACTGGTGTGCTACCGCTTTTATAGCCCTTTGTGCTGCGTGGTGTAGAGTTTGAACAGCTGTTTGTCAAGTCTCCACAAACAGCTGTTCCCTAAGTGTTGCCGTTCTACTTACTATATGTTACACAATTTTCTTAACCTAATTATTTTTAATGCGTAATTTATTTATAAGTAAATTAAATTAAATAATTCATAGGTTCCTTTTCTCTTTTAAATAATTCAAACTATAATTCAAAATAAAAATATATTTCACGCGATTTTTGTGGGCGGAAACGCGGGTACCAACTTTCGCCTTCACACTTCCCCCTGACCTCGAACGAAGACTCTTGCGAAGCCGGCTTTATTCATCTTTATAATTCGGAGTTGATCGTCTGTCTGCCTCGGAGGTTTGCGTTGCTGTGGAGTGGAAAAGAAAAACGCGATGTTAGTTCCCTCGTCATACTAAGGTAGAGCTATGTGTGGAAAGGTTTAATTTCGTTTAAGTGAGCCGTCCGAGTTAGTCTGTCATTGTCTTGTTTTAGCTGTACGATCACCGGGGAGATGAATCCTATCACTTTGTATGGTCCCACGAATTTCGGGGCCAACTTGGCTGCAAAGCTCTCAATAGCTTTGGACAGGGGATGTTGTCGGACTAGCACCAGTTGCCCCACTGTCGGTTTCCACTGTCTTCTCCGTAAGTTATAGTGTCTTGCTTGATCTTTGGCAGCCTTAGACAAGTTATGTTTCACGATCTTGAACACTTCTTGAAGTGCAGCAGCTCTAGATTCAGGGTTTAGTGCTGGTGTTCCCGTGCCTTTGGTGACTTCGTCATACAGTGCTCTTGGTAAACGTGGCTCGCGTCCTTGCGTTAGGAATGCCGGGCTGTATCCTGTGCTCTCTGATTGGCTGGTGTTGATGGCCAGAGTAACTTCTGGTAGCTGTTCGTCCCAGGACTTCTGGTGGTTGCCCACAAGCTGCGCTATCATCGTCTTGACTGTTCGGTTGACTCGTTCCGTAGGGTTTTCTTGTGGGGTATATGGTGCGGTAAATCTCTGCTGCACCCCTATTTCCTGGAAATATTTCTTGACGCTCCGACTAGTAAACTGTGACCCATTATCGGTGATGAAGAGCTTAGGTATACCATATTCTGTCAGAATTCTCTCTCGGAACGCCTTAATTACCCCATCGGCAGTAGCTTTGCGCAGTGGGACTAACTCAGTCCACTTTGAAAATTTATCAAAAAAAAAACCAGCATCATGCTGTTTCCATGCTTTGATCGTGGTAGCGGACCGACGAAATCAGCACACACCGTTGCCCATGACTCATCTGGGACTGACGTTAGCTACGCGTGCAATGGTTTTCCGTATACCTAGATGTCCGGCACTTGGACTGTCATGGTTCTCGGACATTACGCGTTTCCGGAGTGCTGTCGCCACGCACAGCTTCCATTGAGCGCAGTCCTCATCGCCTGTGTGCTGTGGAAGATGTCTATAAAGCTGCCCTCCAACTTCTGCGAAGTCCGGAAATTTCTCGGGCTCCTTGAGGATCTCCGCCCTCTTTTTTTTAAGCCAGGTACAATCTGCAGCATCACCTTCATTCACGGCCGCCAACTGCAGGGTTTCTCTAGGTTGCCGGGACAGAGCATCTGCAACGACATTTTGTTTTCCTTTCCGGTATTGGACAGTAAACTGATATTGCTGCAACTCAAGCGCCCAACGCGCAATTCTCCCGGTTGGGCTTTCGATGGAGTTCATCCACTTCAACGACAGGTGGTCTGTGATTACGACAAACTTGTATCCTTCCAAATAAGGTCTCATTTTTCGAATACCCCACACAATCGCCAGACATTCTTTTTCTGTGGGCGAATAATTCCTCTCCGCATTGTTCAGGCTTCGACTGGCATAGGCTATCACACGTTCTTCCCCCTTTAAAACTTGCGTCAACACTGCTCCTAGTCCGTGATCACTTGCGTCAGTCTGCAACGTGAAAGTCTGACTGAAGTCGGGGCACGTTAAAACTGGGGCCTCTGTGAGTTTCAGCTTCAATGCTTCGAACGCTCGTTGTTGATCTTCCCCCCATTTCCAATGTTTCCCTTTCTTCAACATGGATGTTAGCGGCTGCACGACTGCAGCGAAGTCAGGAACAAATCGCCTATACCAGGATGCTATGCCGAGGAATCGTCGCACACCGCGGATGTTCTGTGGGGGTGAAAGTTCTCGGATCGCCGCGACTTTGTCTGGATCTGTCTGAATCCCTTCGCCACTGATTACGTGACCCAAGTACTTTATCTTCGTTTTGAAAAATTCACACTTTTCAGGGTTTATCCGGAGATTAGCCTCTTGCAGTCGTCGGAAAACCTCCCGCAAATTGTCCATGTGTTCTTTCAATGTGCGACCCGTCACAACAATGTCATCTAAATACGCAAAAGCAAATGGCTCCATATCCGCCCCGATAACTCTGTCTAGTGCGCGCTGAAATGTTGCGGGCGCCGAATGCAATCCAAACGGCATCACTCGCCACTGGAACAGACCACGCCCTGGAACGGTGAACGCCGTAAACTGTTTGCTATCTGCTGCCATTGGAATCTGCCAGTAGCCGTCTTTAAGGTCCAAGCTACTGACCAATTTCGCATCCCGTAGTCGGTCTAGTATGTGGGTTATGCGTGGGAGAGGGTATGCATCGGGTACCGACTTACTGTTTAACTGACGGTAGTCAATGCACAACCGCCATGACCCTGTTTTCTTTTTGACGAGCACTATTGGTGCGCTGTATGGGCTGTGGGAGGGCTCAATACATTCCTTTACCAATAATTTATTGATCTCCTCATCGATTACTGCTTGCATGGCAGGATTCCTGGGTATGTACCGTTGTTTGACGGGTCGGTCGTCTGTCATCACGATGCGGTGCTCTGCAATCTGTGTCATTCCCTTCAGTCCCTCAAGCCTTTGCAATTCTTCTGACAGAAATTGATCAATTACCTGCTGCGATTCGTCAGCTCCCGGAATTTCTCCTGATTTATCTCCGAAATCAGCTGTGCCCACTATCGCACTTTCGGCCGCGAGACCTTCTGCGGGTTCTGTCGACAGCTCACGTGGTTGTTCTTTAGACACTCCATCTACTTGCTTTCGATGCCGTCTACGTTGGTTTCTTCGTGGTTCTTGCTGCCTCTTCTGTCTTGGTTCCAGAGATGAGGGAGGAACCTTTTGTGGGTCGTTATTAGGATTCTGAACGGGAATGATTGAACTCACCATACATCTCGCTTGCTGCTCGGGGTCCCTTCCGTCTAACGTAATCATCTCGCCAGCAATATGAATGGTTGTACCACTTTCGGTCAAGAAGTCCAGACCCAGGATGACATCTTCGGTGGCGTCTGGCATAATGACGAATCGAAACCTCCTCTGGTGGCAGCCAAACTGGATGATGGTGTCCACGCGGAATCTAGTGGTCGGGTTGTTCCGTCTGCCAACACTACTTCTCCTTGATACCTCACCTTTGTGGCCCTTTCTCCTAGTGTCTCCGCAAATGACTCCCGTAGAAAGCTCACCGTTGCCCCTGTATCGATAGTTGCCGCCACCTGCTCTCCGCCAACCATCATGTTGGCGTATACTCTTTTGCAGTTATTGTAGCTCGGTTTTAATTGGTTCGAGAGGCGTCTTCTGGAGGATGCGCCTCCTCTCGATTCGCGCGCCCTCCTGTGCCGTTTCCCGAAGACCGACAACAATATATTGTGCGTACTCCGACTTTTCCGCAGTCCCAGCAAAATAACCGCGTGGGACCTTGACATACTCTGGCCAGATGTCCGTCCTGTCCACAACGTCGGCAGGCGGTTCGTACGTTAATCGCCTCCGTACTCGTCTCCGTCATCATTCTGTGCTGTTCAGCCCGACCTTTACTTCTGAAGGGTTGTTCGGCTTCCCTTTCCTGTATGCCCTCGAGGTCCTCCGCCAACCCGATCAGGTCTGTAAGCGTGGCAAAGTCTTTCCGCTTAATATACCAGTGGTACTCGGGTAGGCAATTTCTGAAAATCCGTTCTAAGCGTTGTTCATCCGAGTAATTTGCATAACGCATCATTGTCTGAAGTGCTAGCAGGAAGTCCTTGAATTTCTCTCCCTTCCGCTGGAATCGTTTCCTGATGTTGTCATCCAATGTTTCAAAGTAACGGGGTGGTAGGAAGAAATCTAGGAAACTGTGCTTGAATAACTCCCACGTGGTTACTTTTTGGTTATTATTACGGTACCAAGCGAGAGCTTTGTCCTTTAACAGCTCTGGCATAGTCCGCGGGAGGTGATCCATTACTAGTCCGTCTGCCTCAGCCAACTCCTCTACCCTTTCAATAAAGGCCAGTGGTTCACTGGAGCCGTCATATTGCAGTGTCCATTTTCTCACTTGATTCATTATGGTGGGATTGTATTGCCTAATTTCGCCAATTTCCGCCTGCTGTAGAGGGTATGTAGCTTGATTGCTCGACTCCATGTTGGGCATTGCTTGGTCCTGATTTACGGCCACGGCGGTAATCTTGGTGTTGATATTCTCCTCTCGTTGGTTTACCATACCTGATTCCGGATTATCTTTCAGTGTTCCTGCGTCGAACATGGTATCCGCCTTTAGCCTTGTCGTCTGTGTGCACGGGGAGGAAGGTCGCCTGTGTTGCTTCTGTAGCTCTAGCAGTCGTTCTTCTATTTCGGGGTTGTGTCCTTCGGCCAGGAATGCTTTAAATCGTTTCCTAAGGTCGTCTACGGTTCCTGACACCTCAAGATTGAACTCCTCGCAGTACGTTATTAACTCTTCTTTTTTTAGAGTGTGACCCCAAGATACGGTTAACATTTTTCTCGTTTTTTTTCGTGTGTCTTTTTTTTTCCGTGTGGTTTTTTTTTCACTTTCACTTTTTCACTGTCACTTTGTTTCAATGTTTTCTTTTTCAGACTTTGTTTGGGCCTTTTTTCAAGGGTTGCCTCTTTTCTTTGATTTTTTTCTTTGCGTCACTGTTTATTACTATTTTTATTTCGCACTAATGGGCTTTTAACAAGGGCCGCCTCTTTTATTGTTTTTTTTCTTTGCTTCAGCTTAGTTTATTCGTTTTTAGTTCATGTAAAGATAATACGATTTCTTTTTGTAGTTACGCCGCGTACCGCACTCGTAATAGGATTAAGGTATTATGATTGTTATTACTATTTCTGTCTTTTAAAACCGTTTTGCCAGCCAAGGTCCCTGCTCGGGCGCCATTGTAACGAACCTCGCGCCGAGGTTTTAACTCGTCGGGGTCCAAGGTTTGGCTACAAAAATTTATATTTTTGCAGGTGACTGACGAGAATTTATTTTCCAACAGAAATAAATAATAACAATACTGATCCTTTTTCTTTTCAAAAACGTTATAATTTTATTCTCTTAAATCCATATTACTTAAACTATTCCTTAAACTACCGACGAAAGTTTTAATGTTCGGACGCGTACGTCGTGTTTTCTCAGGCGCACGGTCGCATAGGTTCCACGCTGATTGCTTCTGCTCTACTATAGCCCCGCCGTACGGATTTTGGCACGGCTCAGTCACGGTACGACAGAATCCACAGATTCTGGACGCTGCTCTACTCACACGAGTGTCGGCACAGCGCAACAATCGTGTAGCAGAATCCCTAGGCTACAATCTACGCTATCCTGCATGGCTTCTGCTTGGTCTCAGTCGCACGGTTTCCGGCACAGCTCAGTTGCCATACAACAGATTCCACAGAACTTTAGAACGCCGCTCTGCTCACACGAATGTCGGCACAGCTCAACAAGCGTATGGCAGAAACTTTAGACTACAGTCTACGCTACCCTTCACGGCTTCTGCTCGGTCTCAGTCGCACGGTTCCCGGCACAGCTCAGTTGCCGTACGATAGATCCCACAGATCTTTGGACGCTATTCTGTTCACACGAGTGTCGGCACAGCTCAACAAGCGTGTGGCAGAACCACCAATTAGCTACTTTCTATTCTACTGCTAACTACAACTAACTAGGGCTTACCAACTGCAGAGTTGTTTCCTCGCTGAGATCACCAGCCGACTGCGTACCTCCTACTGGTGTGCTACCGCTTTTATAGCCCTTTGTGCTGCGTGGTGTAGAGTTTGAACAGCTGTTTGTCAAGTCTCCACAAACAGCTGTTCCCTAAGTGTTGCCGTTCTACTTACTATATGTTACACAATTTTCTTAACCTAATTATTTTTAATGCGTAATTTATTTATAAGTAAATTAAATTAAATAATTCATAGGTTCCTTTTTTCTTTTAAATAATTCAAACTATAATTCAAGAAAGTACAGTATAATACAAAATAAAAATATATTTCACGCGATTTTTGTGGGCGGAAACGCGGGTACCAACTTCCGCCTTCACAGTTTATGATATGAAGAACAATTTGACGAAAATTCAGCTGTGAAACTCAATTTTACGTATGCCAAATTTGGATTCAGCGCAAAAAACTACTTCGGAAAACAGCCCTCAGCAGCTCAACATTATTAATCAACTATTCATTTAGATACCTTTTTAATAAAATATAGTTTTTCCATACAATTTACATGTAAAACTAAAAAGCTTCGGCGCCACCTTATAAAATTGAGTTAGAGAGCTGCATTTTCGTCAAATTTTTCTTCATACCATAAACTTACTTTAAAGATAAAGCACCTTAAAAAAAAAAAGAAAAAATTTAATGTACATCATATCTGAAAAAAAAAAACTGAAACACTTAAAAAAAAAGGTGTTTTCCCATCCTATATTCGTAATAAAATTACATGTGAATCAGTTCATGTGAATCATTGACATACAGTCAATGGACGGTGTCGTAATAAAATTACATGTGAATCAGTTCATGTGAATCATTGACATACAGTCAATGGACGGTGTCGTATGTCAAGATATTTTTGTAACTCTAACCTTTTTTAAAATTTTTTATAATTTCATATTTTTGGTGTAAAAAGTTCTAAGTAAGTGAACGACAACTATGGCTTTGTAGCATTTAATAATTTAAGTAAATTTTTTTGCTAAATAAATGACTGAATTCAGTACATTTGAGGTTGTTTTCGTTTCACACGGTTTTTCATGTAAAAGTTTTGTTTTCCATTGACACGGTTTTCTGAGGAACCGACACCATCGAACTTCAATTATTTCCAAGATTAAATATTTTTAAACTTCAAATATTTTCAAGCTTCAAATATTTTAATGTCATTCACATTTTTCAAATATTCTAATGTTCAATTCAATTATTTTAAAAGTCATCCGAATCTAGCTTGTCATGTATACACATAAGACGTGTTCAAAAAAATCTCATGTTCTAGAATTCTTGGAGAACACTCGAAATTTGAAAATTTATTAATATTTGAGTATATCCTCAATTAAAAAAAAAATACTAGGGTTGATACCAAAGCTGCAAAATTTGCATTTTTGGGAATTTGAGTAAAAATATGAAAAAAATTAGGCTTTTTTCTCATATAAAATTTTGAATTTTTATTTTTTTTTTTCGATTTTCCATATGCACAAATACATTAGAAAGTATCGGAATAAAATTTACCGCTATTTCTTAAGCCTATATGTAACGCAAAAATGTATTCTCTCTGCGCAAGTATTGGTATTTCTTGTGTAACAGCTCAAATCCTGTTTTTATTACATTCACCTTAATATGTACACTATAATTGGAAATTGTCAATGCTACTACAGTAACTTCTCTTAAAAAAATAAATGAGACGAATAAATTTAATTTTTGAGATTGTTTTGAACATGTCTAATGCAAAAACACTTGTAATATTAAAATTTTAGTCGTTTTTCTTTTTGAGATTCAAACGCGATATACATATCTATATATAGATACATAGTTGTGTTCTGTGAAAGAAATAAATAAAATCAATTAGTTAGGTTTTTTAAGAGAAGACCTGTCTTTAAATCCGCAAATCATTATTTCATTATTTGAGTGATTCATCTTGAGTGCTTGGGGGGGCACGTGCCCCCATGGATCCGCGCCTGATTCCATACACAAATTTTTAGCTTATTTATTTTTGCACAATCAAAATTTGAAGTAATTGGTTTTGCGTTTTAACTAGATCTTGTAGAGTTGATTGCATTGAAATAAATTGATTCTAGGTTTGAGTTAAGCTTGTGATTTGTTTTTCCAAGCTATTTTGTTGAGAATTTGTTGCTCCTGATTTGTGCGCACTTGCATATGAAATAGTTGGATTTACTGGATATGCTTTGCTTTGTTGCTGGACAAAGTTATGGGTTGCAAATATATTTTGATTTGGGTTTCGGTTTACTTGCCTTTTTTCAGAGATCTTAGCTTTGAGCTCTTTATAAATAGGACAACCCCTGTAGTTAGCAGTGTGATCCCCTTGACAGTTAGCGCACTTTTTTAAATTAACATCTTTTTTCAACTTGTTAATGCATTTAGAAATGTGGTGAAGTTCTCCACAAGCAACACATTATAGGTTGGAGGGTACAGTAAGCTTTTGTGTGCCCATACTCTTGGCAGTTAGTGCACTGTACCGGACCGTTCCGTTTATGGGGTTCCTCTACTACCACACGACGGTGAAGCAAGAATTCTAGTTTATAAATAGGGTGAACATCATTCTTTTTTAATTTAGTTGAATCAGGATGACGGTCAACCTTAAACATAGGTTGGGGAACCTTATCCTTGTTAAATATATTTATTACTGCTTTAGCGCTGAAAATTTTCAGCTCCAAAGCTTCTTTGATTTCAGCAGGGTCAACAGTGGATTCAATTCTCTTAATAACAACAGTAATACCTTTGCTGCTTTTAAGCTGGTATGTATAATAAGATTTTTTACTGTCGTTAAATTTTTTGCAACAATGCGGAAATATTACTCACTTTTAACTTGAATCTTCGTTTCATGAAGATTACCTCTAGTTAAGGGGACAATGCAGGCCCGTACCTACCATAGGGGCTAGGTGGGACTTAGCCCCCTAGCGCTTCATTATCCCCCCTAGCACTTCATTTGTCCCCCTAGCGCTTCATTTGCCCCTAGCGATTCATTTGCTCTTCACGCGTTTTTTAGGAAAACTTCAAAAACAAAAGAAATTAGAAAATTATATTTATAGTTTATACTACTTAGGTTTAAAGTTTATTTTTTTTTAAACAATAACAATTTAAAATAGCTGTACTCTGCGATCTTTCAGGGCATTGAATCTTTTTAAAACCATGTCTATATCTATAGACTCAAGGCGTTTGTGCTCGAAAGCCAGGAACGATAAATTACAATGGTTTACAAAAAAAAAAAGTTGCTGTCCATGTGACCGGACCATACTTTTCCTAGGTAATTTGATGCCCTGAACTCGAATTTGAGGTCCACATAGCTCTATCACGTCAAGATTTTTTTCATAATGCTCCTCACGAACCCTACTGCCCCATTCGCATGGAAATTTTGTAGAACCACTTTGTTGTCCCAGTATAATCGTTACGACTTTCATTTCTGTAATTTGGGTTAAAGGCATCTACAACTGCTGTAATAAAGCACGGGTTCGGATTGAGTGACCCTAAAAACATAAAAACTTTTTAGTTGTATATATTGCATTATTTTCAATTTGACCTTGAAATGACCTTAATCTTGACGTGATAGAGCTATGTGGACCTCAAATTCGAGTTCAGGGCATCAAATTACCTAGGGAAAGTATGGTCTGGTCACATGCACAGCAACTTTTTTTTTTGTAAGCCTGTGTTATTCAGCCTATCAGTCAACATGCCTATTCGTTGTGGCCGTATAATTCGTGTGAATGCCGAAAATGACGATTCGCATACTTCCGTTCCAGCCGGGAAAGTTTCGATGGTTGCAAAAAGATTGTACACTTTTTCCAATACTTGACGCACCTTATACAGCTCCGTCAGCACCACCGTCTTAATTTTTTTTTTCCGGCTTTTTAAATTTGTTTAATTGACCATTCTCCGAACGAATTCTATCTATATATTCTTTGGATATTTTGAGCTCAACTTCACTTTGTAACTGGATGCCCAAATCGCCCAATGGGTGCAGCTTTTCCAAATCCATTTCATCAGCTGTATCGATAGCTATGAAAATGCCATTGTTTGTAACAAAGCGATTGGCCATTTCAATTAATACGATATCGATTGTTTCGTAGAATGTTGATTTCAGCATGATGATCGATTCGCTTCGTTCACCCAGTGTTTCTTCAACAACTGACTGCTGCCTATTCCGAATTGGACGATTTGAGACGTGAGCTGATTCTGTGGGCTTTAATTGTTCCAACAGATCTATCGTTTGAAAATAGAATTGATCGAAACTATTTTGTAATCTCATTTTTTCAAGCATTGTAAAACAGCTCTAATGAGTGGCATAGCATCTTTGTATCCCATTGCTCGGCCTTGAATCGCTTTCGTTACTGGTTCAATCGATTGCAATAAATCCTTCATAAACACTAATGTGAAGACAAATTCCAACGATACCATCACGTGTGACAAACCGACTGCTATTGCTACGTCATCACCATCGAATCGTTCGCCAACCATTTGAGGCAAAGTATTCATAATATGGATTTAGTTTTCAAAGATGAATTTAGAAGCACGTAAATGGCCAACCCAACGAGTTTCGATTAATTTCAAAATGAAATGGCCTTCATAATGTTGTTGTACTTTGTGGCGACGGAAAAATTTCGCAATATGTTTTGCCCGAAAATATTAAAATACGCATTAAGCACACTAGATATTCATATAGTTTACACAAAAAATAATCTTATTTCTCAAATACTTTTTTCTATGTATTTTGGGGCGTAGATTCCAAAAATACCAATCATTTTTTTTCTTCTTCAGAATCGTTTCGAGATATCCACAAAAAAAAATATACATATGCATATACATACATATATAATTAAAAAAAAAAAAAAAAAAAATAAGTATGCACCGTCTCAAAAGTCCAAGCCTAAGTTTAACAGCACTTTATCTTTTATAGGGAACCATTGAACATATAAGACAATAGAATATCTTTTACGAATTAGTTCCTTATTTAATTACATAGTCAATAGCCTATATGCGGGAATGCATGAAAATATGGAAATTACCCATTTTCATTGATTTTAGAATAGCACTCACAGATTTTGTCCGACTTGGACAAAATTACACTTCAAATATTTTTAAAATAGTATTTTTGTGTTCAAACGGAGTAATTGAAATTTAGTGACTTTTAAAAAAGACCAAAAAAGTAGCTTTTTGTGAACTTTGATCGCTTGTAACTCCATCCAAAATTTTTCAAAAAAAACGTTATATATAGTAAAATTTTTTGTGCCCCCCAAGCAAAGTCGGGTAGGTACGGGCCTGGGACAATGAAAAAGGTATCTTTCCCTATTAGCTGTGTAAGCTTTGTTACCAAAGCATTTGAACTTCGCTCACGCAAATAAATTGGAGGCGGTTTAAAAGTTTTGGGTGGCTCACTAGCGTTGTTTTCGTTAAGTTCGCTTAACGCTGCAAATCGATTGCTAGATAAAATATTTGAAGGTGTTGTTAATTTGTTAGTTTTGTTTAACTTTGACATTCCTACATTCCCTATTTGAGGGCTGAGCTTTCTCTTTGAGTTCAAAGTTATATAACGATCTATACCTGTTTGAACTTTTTTATTTTCTTCGATTGTTCGTGCTTTAGGAATAGCGCCGGTAGAAGTTGGTTGTAATGCTGAGATATTAATGGCAGGAGAGCTAATTTTTCCAACTTCTTGCCTTTTCTGTTGCTGCTGTTCTTGTAGCTGTAGCGACTGCTGTTATTGTTGTAAAATCTGTTGTTGTTGTGGGAACTGTTGTTGTTTCGGTGGTAGTGGTCCTTGGCTCCCTCCGGATGGAGGGGAGTGACCGAAAATCATTATGTAATAATAATATTAGTTTATTATATGTAATACAAAATAATAGCAATTTTATAGTTCCAGTACCCAATACTATGTGATTTAAACTTTTTTATTAGCCACTAGTGTCATCCACACAATTTGTTGCCGACTTTTAAGGTCCGTCAACAAAATATTGCTTTCCCTGACCTTGCCTGGAGCTTTTATCCCACAGACTACCAGCTGTTTTTGACGGAACGCAGACTCGCAATATTCTACTAATATTGTTGTTGTATCTTGAAAGTAGAAAATACCTGCTTGTTTGCTATTTTAGCACCACAGAATCAGCTAACTTTCAGTTTTTCTGCCAACCGCAGTCTCCGCGGACGATAAGTTTCGTAAAACGCGCTTTAAACTTTATATTAATTACCGAAATTAAATTTACAAAATTTTCTTCGCGAAAAGAACTGTCACCACTTACAGTGTTGCCGAACTTTTTTTGATGATGAGAAGTGAAATCAAATGAAAATAGGATTAACAAATTATATTCAACCCAAACAAGTTCTTTCAATTGACTCAAACTAATATAACCATTTAACCAACCATTTAAGGACATGGTAATAACTACCAAAATTTGTTGATAGTTAACAAATTTTTTAAAAATCTATCAACCAAATACATTTATTAAAAGGAAGCATACTCTTTTCTCAGTGTATAAATTCTGAATAATTTAATGAATTAAATATGTTTTTGTGCTATATTTTGTGTTTATTTTTTTGAAAATATTTAGCGCTTAAAACCAGTTTTTTTAACCTTAATTTTTTGAGCCCTGGTGGTGACAAATTAAGAAAAAACTACAACGTTGGTTGAGCTTATTTACATTGTGGGAGGGCCCCATACACGGAAAAAACACCAGCTCAAATTTTATTAAAAATTAATAGGAGATTATAAAAATTAAAATCTGAAAACAAATATTACTCTTATATAGTAATAAATAAAAAATCATTATAAAAAATTCTATTCTAGTTTGTAATTATTTTCATTTTACATTTTTTAATATGTGCATATTAAAAATTAATTTCTTCATTTTAATTTCACATAAAAACTTTGAAATTTTACAAGGATTTTATTAAATTTCAATAATTTACGACATTAGAATTTTTACTTATTTCATATTGTAATATATGATTCCCGCTTTATAATTTTTAAAAAGTAGTTATAGAAAAAATATTTCAAGATTAGTAATTTTTATTATATTGAATTTTGTTTTTAATTTGTACTCTGTTTGAGTTCTCAACATGTTCATGCAAAAAAATAAATATATAAGGCTGGCCAAACTCTTACTAATTGGCTTTGAAGTAATGTGTTGAACAGAATTGGAACGTGGTCGGGAAAGCGGCAACGGAAACTCGCTGGCCGTCCCAATTTTTTTCAACACACAAAAAATTTTAAAAATCAATTTCAGTTATTATGTCATCATAAAAACTTTATAATGTACTTTTTAAAAAATAGTACAGTCCTTTTAAAATATAATAAATTATTGCAGAAATTTTAATATCTACTTTGTAAAAATTAAAAACTTGCATTCGAAAAATGAATGCCCGATTGATGCAATTTTTATATTACGCTTAGTAATATAACCATTTCGAAATTACTAAATTACCTACTAGTTTTTCTTAAATTTTGATTAATATTTACAATAATTTCGAGTTTCGTTTTTTCCGTGTACGATGAATTTTCCACGGGCCTCAATGGTATAGTTACGCCACTGCTTAAAATATACATATATTCAAAGGCTATATATCATAGGTAGTGTAGGTAATCTGTAAATTAGTTAATTTATTTTATTGATCGCCAAACAATGTCATATAATAGACACTTCATATAATTGCAGAAAACATAATCGCATAGATGAATGCCTTTAAATTCTTTTATGGAATTGTCAACCATAGATTTCATTATTTTCCTAATTATTATTTTAAATTCTTTGACTTCCATGCGCATCAGCACCTCACGAAGTGCCACATTGGCCGTAATAGCAACCGTTCGTTCGCAACTGGAAACCACACAGTGGATATTAAAAATTTTATTCTCAGGTTTTGCAACGGCACTATTTCGTTCTTTCAAAAGGAAATACATTTCACAATGCCAATTTATAAGAAAAAAGAGAGATTATCAGCATAGCGTTAAAGCGCAATAGCCATATAGCTGAGGAGGCGTGTTTATGAGAATTTAATGCAACCAATCGAATGAAAATACGATTTAAGGGGAAATTTTATGATTTGCTAATGCCAGGCTCCACCCTTTTCATATTCAAAGTCTAAAAGGAATCACACGTTTTTCACATCACAGCGTTTACTCCAAAATAAGCTAAGTCTGCTTTATCTTGACTAAAGAAAAAATCGCATGAATCTGATTGAAAAAAAAAGTTTATGGTAATGTAAATTTTGCACTATGCAGCTTTTTTCGTTGATGCGAGTAGCATACGTGGATAAAGTTTTTAATAAAATTATGGGTATCACACATATTAGCCAATCCATATTAGAGAGACAAAATGTGTTTGCATTGAAAAGGTGGAACAAGATCGATTTTTGCATATGCTATTATATCGACCTTGCGGAAGGTCCACTCTGCTCAAAGTTGGTTTTTTTCCGATATTGACCAAAGTAAATTGGAAGAAGCTAATTATCCCAAAATTATTTGCTTAAGTTTGATGTACATCAAATTTCAATAGTGAAAAGGCAAAAATGGCATACAAATAGTAAAAAAAAATTATTTCGGTTACATTCTCCGATCTTAATGGTATTGACATCATTTTCGGTTCATTCGACGAATTTTCAGTACATTTAAATATTTTTAATAATTACTTTTTTTTTTGGTTAATTTCATAAAATCTTTTGTAAATTTTGGTGTTAGGTTTATGATTTTTTTTTTGGATTTTATTTGGTAAACGTTGCTGATGTATGCGTAAAAAAAATTGAATGACAGTTTTCTTTTTTTTTTAGTAGGAGCACCCAATTTTACTAAAATTTAGAAAATTTTTCTAAAAATGACAAAAAAATAAAGGTCCCCAATTTTGGCATCTCAAAAAAATATAATGATAAATTAAAAAATATCCACCTACACATTGCGATTTGCTATCTCGAATTATTTTATTTTGATTTAATAAAAAAAGATAATTACGTATTACAAATTGTTCAAATGTATCAAAAATGAACTAAAAATGAGCTGAAAATGCGCCAAATTTACCGAATGTTCAGGGCTCAAATGTACCGAAAAAAGTACAAATGTACCGAAAATGTCATCACTGATTGACATAATAATGATGTATCATAAAAAATGCGTCGTAGGTTAGGACAGAATAGTTTTGTAGGACTAAAGTTTTATAATTTCATACGTTTATTATTAAGGTGAGGCTAGATGGGACTATAGCCCCGGGACCCGAGCTAAGGAGGCTTCTAAGAAATTAAGGTATTTTTTTCTTGGCATCAATATGTAATTTAATGTTCATATTGCATTTAAAAAAAAATTAATTTTTTATTTTAAAATTGTTTTTTTTTATTATTATTACTATCCGACCTGTTCTGTAATCAGCTTAGTTTTAATTTCGAAAACTTTAAATTTTGAGGAGATATAGAAGCGTTTTGAACGCCTGTTTGCCTGCTAATTTGAAAATGCGCCTTGTAAAAACTTTAATTCTTCCTTTTTTTAAGTTTAACTGTTCGGTTTACCATTGCCCTGATTTTACGTGTTTGTTTATATGATAATAATTTAATAAGCTATAATATTTGTTCACAAAATTTTTAAATGTTCTACATTTTTTTTTTTGAAAATTTAAATTATATTATCTTGTGGCATTAAGTCAAATTGAATGAAATAAATGAAATGAAATGAAATAAATACTCGACGTTTTACTTTTCACAGTACATATAATCTACATATTTTTTGACTTTAAAGTGCTGTCATTTACAGAGGTGGAGACTTCTAGAGAGAGGGAGGGCACAACTTTAAAGATTTTTTCAAGAGATATTTCATGTGTTGCAGTCATTATCATCAAAAAGTATGAAAATATAAAAGTATGTGACACATGAACTGTATAAAATTCACAATTGTAATCATAATTTATTGTTCAAAACATTACAAAATTTTGGTTATGATCTTATCTAGGGCTTAAATTTTTTTTGTATGTATCAATATGCAGGAGAATTAATTGATGAAACAAATAAAAAATTTTGTAATATATAAGCTGTTTATATTTTGATCAAAAATTATCGACCTTAAGCTCGCAAATAATAAAGAAAAATAATTCTTTTAACTTTTTTTGAACAGGACCATATTAGGCAGGTTTTTGATGGATCTATTTAGCTCATTGAACCAGATCAGATCATTATGAGAAATACTCTGAGACGACATAACATTCATTGAACGAAAAACAACAAAAATATCTCTACGTCTTGTGTTTTATGAAGGTAATTTTTTGTTTTGTAAACATGTCACAACAACTGTAGCCTGCGAATAGCTTTCACTGGCAAGATATGAAAATTAGAATAGAGATCAACCGTACAATATCAAGTACGAAGATCAAATATATTGTTTTGCATTATTTGAATAATATTGGAATTTGGAAAAGCAGCCCAGATACCGGTCGCATAAGAAATGTGGCAATGAGCCAGACCGAAATAAACCAATTTTTTTCTTGCTATTGAGAATTTATGCTTATCTTTATAAAGTAACCCATTTACCATAGCAAAATTACACTCAAAAAAATCAATATCAGTTTGCCAACTTAAAAAGCAATTTATGTACTATAACCCCAAGAAATTTAAAATCGTTCACTTCAGTTAATAAGACTTCATTATGAATGACATCGAGATTGTCAATTATTTTCCGCCTACCACGAAAACAAATTACATGTGTCTTTTTTACATATACCTACTTAGAATCAGCTTATTCAGTCTGAAAAATCATCCAAAACTACTAATCTTATTTCATACATATATCGTCTAATATCTGCAATGCAAAAAATATTGTACAGTCCAGGCCCATACCTACCCGACTTTGCTTGGGAGGGGCACAAAAAATTTTACTATATATAACGTTTTTTTTTTTTTTTTTGAAAAATTTTGGATGGAGTTACAAGCGATTAAAGTTCACAAAAAGCTACTTTTTTGGTCTTTTTTAAAAGTCACTAAATTTCAATTACTCCGTTTGAACACAAAAATATTATTTTACAAATATTTGAAGTGTAATTTTGTCCAAGTCGGACAAAATCTGTGAGTGCTATTCTAAAATCAATGAAAATGGGTAATTTCCATATTTTCATGCATTCCCGCATATAGGCCATTGACTATGTAATTAAATAAGGAACTAATTCGTAAAAGATACTCTATTGTCTTATATGTTCAATTGTTCCCCATAAAAATAAATCCAACAGTGCTGTTAAACTTAGGCTTGGACTTTTGAGATGGTGCATATTTGTTTTTATTTTTTATTTTTTTAATTATATATGTATGTATTTAGGCTGAAAGCTTATCTGAAAGTTCTATGAATTTAGATAAAATTTGCATAAAAAAAAATGAAAAATATTTGTGTTAGATATTGCGCTTTTTGCCGGAAGGTCGAATTCGGGTGTTAATCTGAATTTTAAAAGGCTCTCTCAGAAACACTTATATAACTTTTATTTTAGAAAATATTTCAAAATAAAAATAATGCAATTTGTCTATGTTTAGTCTATTAACCAGTTCTTAAGGTCAGAAACTTTTAAAATTATTTCAATTCTATTTTACAACGCTTAAAACATGTAATTTTAGATTTTTTTTCTGAAATTCCAACTTTGACCTTAAAAGAGAAAAAAATTTTCAAAAATTTGAAAATTCTTTTTTGTGCTTAAAAAAAGTAAGCCATTTATTTTTGACATTCTTTAAATTGCTTTATTCAAATAAAAATGTACCAATTGTTGATGTTCTATATTTTTGGTTTTATTTTTATTTGCTCTACTAATAGGCTATTGACTATGTATTTTAACAAGGAACTAACTCTTTAAAGGTATTTCATTGTTTTAAATGTTCAATTGTACCCTAAAAATGAAAAATCCAAAAGTGCAATTAAGCTTCGGGTTGGACTTTTGAGGACGGTGCAAATTTGTTCATTTTTTATATTTTTTTTTAACTATAACTCCAAAACTATACATTTTAATGTCTACTCATCAGATAACTTTTTGTAGAGAATCTGATTTCCTATCAAATGACACTTTGTAAAGTCAAAAATCTTATTTTTAAAAAAGTTAAGTCAAAAAGACTATTTAAGAAAGCTGAAAAATTTTAATTTTTGTGTATAATTTTTTCTGAGTGTATTTAGGTATTGTCATTGGTTCACAGAAAAGAAAGATTACGTAGTTTATGTAAAAATGACGATCCACAAAAGTATTTTTGGTGGAAAGTAGCTGAAATAACGTCGTTTAAAGTTATCTACTATTGTATGATTTTACCAATTTTTTACCTTTTGATAATTTTAAATTTTACACACAAAAATAATTTTTATTCAATAAAAAAGTTATTTTCAGTTTATCAGTGTTATTTTATTGAATAAACATTACTTTTTTGTAAAAAAAAATTATAGCTAACAAAAGGTAAAAATTGATAAATTCATACAAAAGTAAGTAACTTTGAACGACCGTATCTCAGTTAATTTCCATCAAAAATACTTTTGTGGGTCATCATTTTGACAAAAACTACGACATCTTTCTTTTCTGTGAACCAATGACAATAACTAAATACACTCAGAAAAAATTATACACAGAAATTTAAATAAGAACAAAATTTAAAATTTTCGGTTTTTTTAAATAGTCTTTTTGACTTAACTTATTTAAAAAACAAGCTTTTTGACTTTACAAAGAGCCACTTTCATAAAAAATCTGATTCTCTACAAAAGTTGTATGATGTGTTGACACTAAAAATATATAGTTTTTGAGTTATAGTTAAAAAAAAATAAAAATGGACAAATTTGCACCGTCCTTAAAAGTCCACGCCGAAGCTTAATTGCACTTTTCGATTTAAAATTTATAGGGTGCAATTGAACATATAAGACAATGAAATACCTTTAAAGAATTAGTTTCTTGTTCAAATTCATAGTCAATAGCCTATTAGAAGGGCAAGTAAAAATAAAATCAAAAATATCGAACATTAACAATTTGTACATTTTCTTTTGAATGAAGCAATTTAAAGAATGTCAAAAATAAATAGCTTACTTTTTTAAGCACAAAGGTAGTAGGCTATACAACAATAAAAAAGAATTTTCAATTTTTTGAAAATTTTTTTCTCGGAAATATTTAAGGTTAAAGTTGGAATTTCAGAAAAAAATCTAAAATTACATGTTTTAAGCGTTGTAAAATAGAATTGAAACAATTTTTAAAGTTTCTGACCTTAAGAACTGATTAATTAGACTTAACATAGGAAAACTGCATTATTTTTATTTTGAAATATTTTCTAAAACAAAATTTATTTATGTGTTTCTGAGAGAACCTTTTAAAATTCAGATTAACACCCGAATTCGACCTTCCGGCGAAAAGCGCAATATCTAACACAAATATTTTTAAATTTTTTTTGATGCAAATCTTATGTAAATTCATAGAGCTTTCAGATATTTTCAGCCCCCTATAAAATTCATATTTCGTAAATTTCTGAACAGGTCTAATGTATATACATATGTATATTTTTTTGTGGATATCTCGAAAACGATTCTTAAGAAGAAAAAAAATGATTAGTATTTTTGGAATCTACGCCCCAAAATACATAGAAAAAAGTATTTGAGAAATAAGATTATTTTTTGTGTTAACTATATGAATATCTAGTGTGCTTAATGCGTATTTTAATATTTTCGGGCAAAACATATTGCGAAATTTTTCCGTCGCCACAAAGTACAACAACATTATGAAAGCCATTCCATTTTGAAATTAATCGAAATTTGTTGGGTTGGCTATTTACGTGCTTCTAAATCCATCTTTGAAAACTAAATCCATATTATGAATACTTTGCCTCAAATGGTTGGCGAACGGTTTGTCACACGTGATGGTATCGTTGGAATTTGTCTTCACATTAGTGTTTATGAAGGATTTATTGCAATCGATTGAACCAGTAACGAAAGCGATTCAAGGCCGAGCAATGGGATACAAAGATGCTATGCCACTCATTAGAGCTGTTTTTACAATGCTTGAAAAAATGAGATCACAAAGTAGTTTCGATCAATACTATTTTCAAACGATAGATCTGTTGGAACAATTAAAGCCCACAGAATCAGCTCACGCCTCAAATCGTCCAATTCGGAAAAGGCAGCAGTCTAAAATGCTGAAAGAGTCAGTTGTTGAAGAAACACTGGGTGAACGAAGCGAATCGATCATCATGCTGAAATCAACATTCTACGAAACAATCGATATCGTATTAATTGAAATGACCAATCGCTTTGTTACAAACAATGGCATTCCCACAGCTATCGATACAGCTGATGAAATGGATTTGGAAAAGCTGCACCCATTGGGCGATTTGGGCATCCAGTTACCAAGTGAAATTGAGCTCAAAATTGCCAAAGAATATATAGATAGAATTCGTTCGGAGAATGATCAATTAAACAAATTTAAAAAGCCGGAACAAAAAAAATTAAGACGGTGGTGCTGACTTAGCTGTATAAGGTGCGTCAAGTAATGGAAAAAGTGTAAAATCTTTTTGCAACCATCGAAACTTTCCCGGCTGGAACGGAAGTATGCGAATCGTCATTTTCGGCATTAACACGAATTATACGGCCACAACGAATAGGCATGTTAACTGATAGGCTGAATAATTTGTCGTTCCTGGCTTTCGTGCACAAACGTCTTGAGTCTATAGATATAGACATGGTTTTAAAAAGATTCAATGCCCTGAAAGATCGCAGAGTACAGCTATTTTAAATTGTAATTGTTTAAAAAAAAAAATAAACTTTAAACCTAAGTAGTATAAACTATAAATATAATTTTCTAATTGCTTTTGTTTTTGAAGTTTTCCTAAAAAACGCGTGAAGAGCAAATGAAACGCTAGGGGCAAATGAAGCCCTAGCCCCTATGGTAGGTACGGGCCTGGTACAGTCATCAGCAAATATAAATATTTTGCCCCTTAAAGGAAGTCTGGAAATATCATTAATAAAAATTAGGAAAAGCAGTGGTCCTAATACTGAGCCCTATTGGACACCGGTACTAACGTCACTTAGATCACTAGTTGAATCGTTTAAAATGACTTATTGCTTTCTATTTGATAGATAACTTTTAATCAAATTATGTAATTGCATTCAAAGAAAATCCATAAAAGCTCAATATTTCGAAAAAAAAGTCACGCTGTTCAGTACAAATGTGGCGCTTAATTCAAATTTTAATACGACAATTTAATATACATAACCTTCATGGTTATTGTCATGATTCTTTTGAAAACTATAGAAATTGAAGAATACAGTGCAATCTTGGTAATTCGGACACTTGCTGATTCGGACAACGCGGTATTCCGGACACCTGATTGTTTTCCATTGTAGACTCTGTAATCCGGACACCACGCCTTTTATTTATGTACCTCTTAAATTCGGACACTTTTTTTTAATCATTTTTATCTGCTATTTTTTGCCGGGATTCCCTAATTTTTATTTCATTAACACAAAAAATGCTTGGATGTATGAACTTCTGTTTAAAAATTGTTTGAAAAATTATTTCTTAAACAAGCTAGACAATGCAATTTGCTATCCAAAATTATTATCAGACTTTGAATGGGATGATCTGTCTCTTGCAATTTTACACCCCTGTAACTCAACTGAAATAGTTGACTTACTTAGTGAAATATTTCCGGATATACATATGTATATAATGATAAAGAAATTGAAGAGTGGTTGAATGACGACATAGAATTTATTGACGATACGATTGAAGAAGACGATATCGAGAACAGCGATCACGATGAAAATTAAAATCAAGATCCAATAATTCGACACTCTCTAGCTATATCCGAGTATAATGTGTATATTAAATATTCAGAAGAGCAGGATTTTGCAGCCGGGACATTTTAAAACTTGTTGGTCTGAAAGATGTTGCATACGAAAAGAAAAATGAAACAAAACTTTGACAAAATTAATTTTAATTTTTTTTCAAACTCAAAAAAACAATAAAAATATATTTTTAAAGCATAAATATTTTTTATTTATTAAAAATTAGTGCAATTTTAAAGCTCAGCAGTATCTTTTCCGATTTCTTTTTATCTTGGTAATCCTAATATTTCGGTATTTCGGACACTACTAGGATTATCGAGATTATACTGTATTTTGATTATTGTAAAATAATTTAAATTCAAACTGTAAGAATTATTGGTTGAAGCAGGCGCTCAGCAAATCAAATAACATGAATATCATTTTTATTTTTTAGTTTGAACTGTAAAATGCATGATCAAGGAATCAAGGATGCTTAAGACCCCAACATAAATATTTTTGAATTTGCAAAGACTTAAACCTAG
Source organism: Meiosimyza platycephala (assembly GCA_963662105.1). Lineage (NCBI taxonomy): Eukaryota > Metazoa > Arthropoda > Insecta > Diptera > Lauxaniidae > Meiosimyza > Meiosimyza platycephala. The sequence continues at coordinate 46,201,440 of OY759209.1, forward strand.
GATTCGGTATTTCGATATATTTGCTGAAAGAATTAAAATGCATAACATGGCGTCTCAACCTCTACTATGCGCATTTAGCATTGAATTTCTGTAAATATAATCGTAAGTTTTAACTTTTTTTGCTACGTGGGATTGCATCAACGAAAGCAACAGATATGAAATATGGCAAAATTTTTATTGCATTCAATTTTAAACGGTAGTCTGGTGCTCTCTGTTTTAAAAGTCGTCGACTTTCTGCATTTGGATAAATTAAGTTTTCTGCTTGTGAAAGAGATTATGTTAGGACTGCTGCTGGCAAAAGATAAAAAATAATACACAACAGGCACATGAACGTGTTGCCAAAAATCATAAACTGAATCAATTTAAAAATAGTATTCGTCTCTTTAACCCTGGCAGAAATCAGAAGCATTTATTGGCCTAAAACTGGGTATTAAAAATGTCCACTGCCCAAGAAATGGCCCTTAAAACTGGCCAGTTTTATGGCATTTATGTAACGGTTTTTCAAACCTTTTTCAAGCATTTAGTGGCCAGTAAAACGAAAATAGGAAATGGCCATTTAATGCCCAATAAATGCCGGAAAAATGCTCTAAGACTGGTCATTAAATATATCACTATTAAAAATGGCCAATAAATGCCTAGAAAATGCTCGAAAAATATTCTAAAAATGCTCGAAAAATGTTTTAAAAATGTCGAAAAACTAGGCATTTAATGGCCAGTATTTTTATTTCTAAATATTTTTACAGAATATATATTTTCATAAATAAATTTAAAAAACATTAAATAAAACACAAATAAATTATATTTAAAAATAAGTTATTTAAAATAAAGGTGAATTATACCAGATATTATGTTTTTCGAATTATATTGTCAATAAATTTTATATCTAGTTCATTGATTGGTATTAAAGTATCTTCTTCGGACTGTTTCCAACCTGGCATATTTGTTAAAACATGGCTCAGTGCAGATATAATATCTTTCTCATGCACTGATAATTATCCATGTGCATCAACAACCAATTGATCACTAGTATCACCACAACTATCACTATCGGTAATAATATTTTCTCGAAAACGCTTAAGCCGAAACCTACGCACCCGTTTTGTACTATTATACATTTTAATAAATTATAATAAACATAATAGACGCGAGTACCTAGATATTAAAATTAAAAACGTTCCTCAAGCAAGGTTAATAAATATAAGCATTTTTTTACAATACGACAATTTTTGGGCATTTTTTAGACATTTATTGGCAATTTTTTTGACATTTTTCGGACATTTTGGTGCATTTTTTGGACATTTTTAAAACAGGTTCTTGACATTTTTTCAACAGTTTTCGGGCATTTTTTCGGCTTTTTCCTTGAAGCATTTTAAATGTTCAATAATTGGTCAAAAACTGTTCATAAATAACTAGGAGGCATTTTACTGGCGATAAAATGGCCATTTCTTGGGCATAAACTGTTCGAAGGTAGAGTGTAACTTTACAACGAAACCAAGAAATCGGCATTTTTTGGAGATTTTTTTCAAGCATTTAAAATGCCCAAAAACTGGCAATAATTGAGTGAGCAAACAGTTTTAATGTTTTAGTTTCTACAAGGGAAGCTACAATTTTTACTTAAGGTGCCAACTTGAAGTTGGAAGAGGAACAGCTGGAGTTGTTAAAACAACGCGTAGACTATGTAGATTAGTTATTGTCTTATGTGGACCTGTACAGTTATTTTAAGTTTTTTACAAATATATAAAAAAAACAACAGTAATTATTATAAAAAATTAATTACGAAAAATAAGAATATAAGCGAAGTAGCACAACGCTAAGTGGATTCCGGCCAAGCGAATGTACTTAATGCACGCCTGGCATGGAGGAAGTAAAAAAATGTTTGTTATTCTGTGAAATTTGAAGTACTATGTACCTCACTACCTATTAATAAGTTTTTTTCATTACTAAAAAGTAGCAAGGAAACACCAATTTATATCAACCACAATTATATTTCAAGTAAATTTTATTTAGCTCGTTCACTTTCCTTCCTTAAAAAATTCGGAAATCCAAAAAAACCAGCTTAGAATAGCACACCATGGACATGAAATATGCTTTCTTTTGTATTAATTCAAATGTTTACTGAATAAAAACTTTTCCAAAAAAAAAATAACGCTTTTTAACAAAATAAATTGAACAGAAACTTAAATAAATTGTAATATCTCGAAAATTTTCAAAAACTATAGCTGAAATTTCAAACTTTTATAAGTTTATATTATAGTTCATTAAATTATCTTTCATATGACATCCATATTTTGAAAATTGATCCAGGAGTTCCCAAATTATGACAATGATTTCATTAAAAGCTATATCCCCGACTTCTGATGGCTATATCTCCCAAAATAGATGCGTCACCCAACTTTTGATCCCATATTTTTGTTCAGTATTGAAAGCCTCGTAAGGAAGTAGGATTTATTAAAATATGAGTGGCACTCCCAAAGTAAACTTATGCCATAAAAATTGTCAAAATACTTATGCCACCCACAAAATGGTTTTTAACCTTTTAAATATACTGCATCACTTAAATAAGCAGAGAAAATACGCAGCTTTTTTGTTCTTTTTGACACCTAGCATGTGTTATTTCTTTTACATAAGTTTATAGTACCGTTAGCATTGACAGTTAGCCATTGCAGAAAGAACACTAAAACGCACATATTTGTCAAAATATATATGCCGACCACTGTATAATAATCCTAATATATTAAGCCATTGACCCATCTTTTTTTTCTTATTTTGATTCAATTGATTTCTATAATTTGCAATATGTATTAACAAAATAAGCAGACATACCGACGCCAAACATATATTATTTCTTAAGACCAAATCCATCTCAAACCATGCAGTCGGAGTGACTTCAAATTGCGGAATTGGTTGCCGATTAAATATGTTGCTTTTCAAAGTAATTAAAGGAATATACCTTCCCCCAAGTAATTTGGAATGTTGCTGTTATTTTCTTTGAAACCGTACCGTAGAGTAGCATGGCAATGATGAAAAAAAAATTGACATTTTCATTTTGGGGATAAAAATCTCCGGACCTCAAATGTATTTTAACAAGTATTAAACTCATGTTATTTCTCTCTCATGTTAATACAAAGCCACAGTAAAATTTTAAGCGTAAAAAACATTGGGGTTTTTGAGAAAATCAGCCTAGTTTTTTTTTTCAAAAAAAGCGTTATAATTCCGACAATTTTCAACAACTTTCAAAATTTCTTAAAGATTTTGACAGAGAATCAGAAGTTCTATTAGAATCAAAAGACAAAATTTAACTATTTTGATTTGGATGAAAATGCGACTATTTCGAACCAATTTTCAGCGGTTTTTCAAGCTCTGACACTAAAACTTTAAATGGGCATAACTTCGTAAAAAATAATTTTCAATCAAATCGGGGGACGGTATATTCCCTTAATTACTTTGAAAAACTACATATTTAATCGGCAACCAATTTCGCAATTTGAGGTCAAACCAACTGCATGGTTTGAGATGGATTTGGTCTTAATTAAAAAAAAATATCGAAATTTGATAATACCATGAGTCGAATTTCGATATATCAAATCAATAGCTATCGAAAAAAATATCGCGAATATCGATAATCGATATATTTTGTACAACCTACTAAGCCTACTTAAGCCCAAATTTAAATAACACGACGGCAGTGGCGGCGTATTTTTACATTTTGATTAGTTTCCTTCTTCATTTTAACACGTTGAGGACGAAGCTGATTTTGCCTATGTTTTCCCAGGGACCACGGTATTTTCGCGAAAAAACCCCCAGGGACCACGGAATTTTTTTTAAAGATATGTGTTCCTTAGGTAAAACAAAGTTGTTTTACCCGGTCCTGGATCTCTGACGTCATTCTAAATCCCTTTTTTAAAGAATATTCGTGTCGCACGTTTTCAGATGACATGGGCCTACAAGAAAAATTTTACTCTGGGAGCCCATGTCGCACGAAAACGTGCGACGCGGCATGGCATGCTTTATTCTGTCGAATTTTGTTGTTTTTCATTCGCCGTTATATTTTTACAGATATTATTTGAATTGTATTGTCTACTTGCTCCGTTTGAGCTATAAAAATAAAGAATTCAGTTCGTAATTTTGCGTTGTACGGGTAAAATATTAATAGTGGTAGTGTTTTGTGTGTTAAAAATGAGTAAAAAAATATTTTTTCAAAAATTAAACAGAAACATCGGATATTTTTCGATATGTGCTATTTTTTATTATTTCTTTCAATTCTGATGTAAAAAAAACAAACAAATAAACGTTTGACTTAATTTCATTATTTTTAACTTTGTGTAGTCAAATTTTAGGCTTAAAACTTTCTTCAAAAAAAATAAGGCTACTAGGACATGTTATATGTATACTAAAATGTAGGCAAAGTGTTTTACTTCATTCTCCAATATAAAAAAAATATATCAGGTAGCATATAAAGTTGTGATGAAAAAAAAAAACAAAAAGTACTAGCGTCGCACGTTTTCGTGCGACATGGTCCCCAGGCAAAAAGGGGTCGCACGTTTCGTGCGACATCGTCCTCAACGTGTTAAGGAAAGCTCAATTTTATGTCTTTCAAAAATTGGATTCCGGCTTTTTTTGTGTCGATTCAGCCCCAGTGGTAAAAGTATTCTAAGTTTATTTATTTAGGTATCAACTTATTTTAAGTAATAATTTGTCTGAAGTAAAATGAGAAAATTGGTTGAAAAAAATCGCATAGTTTGAAACAAATATTTGCCATTTTTCAACTGAATTTTTCTGCCGAAAAAATACGAACAACATAACAAATAACGGCTTCGGTGGTAAACTAAAAAAAAAAATTAAGAATTGCTCGCATTTTTTTAGGATTTTTTCGACTGAATTTTTCTGAAGAAAAAACAACAACAATGCGAATAACGCGGGATCGGTTGCAAATTCGTTAGTTTGGAGAAGTCAAATAAAAAATCATGCTACTGGATTTGCTAATTGCTGGTTGCTGTTAACATTAAAAAGGAATTTTCTCTAATGCAGCTTTAATGAAAAATAAATAAATTATTTGTAAATTGCAAATAAAAAACGACAGAGGGTAAAAACGTATTCCTTTTATTTTAATTACAATTAAAATTGCATTAATTGAATAACTTTCGAAAAGCTTTCTCCTTCGAGTACATATATCCTCAGTCAAAAAACAAATCTAGGGTTGCTACCAGAGCTGCAAAATTTTAATTTTTCGAAATTTGAGTAAAAAATTAGTTAGATATTAGTGCATATGTATATGGTACATTAGACCTGTACAGAAATTTACGAAATACAAATTTTTCAATGCGCTGAAAGCTTATCTTTATAGTTACAGTGTGGTGCTGTAATGCTTATATGCTTTTAAATAAAAAAAATTAGTGCGGTATATATGGTACATTAGACCTGTACAGAAATTTACGAAATATAAATTTTTCAATGCGCTGAAAGCTTATCTTTATAGTTACAGTGTGGTGCTGTAAAGCTTATATGCTTTTAAATAAAAAAAATTTTTTTATTTTTGTATTTTATATTTGTAATTTTGCAAATTCAAATGTTTTTCTTACTTGTGATATGAATACTCAATAAAGAATTTTGACATACCCCTGAGGATGCTTAAAACCCATAAGCGAAACGTCGGGTGAACAAATGAATTTAACAGTGTTTTATTCATAGAAACAAAATTGGCCTAGCAGCCTGTTTTTCAATTAAGAAAAAAAAACTATTTTCAATTTATCTGTAAGCTCTATGCATTTAAGTAAGATTTGCATAAAAAAAATTGAAAAATATTTGTCTTAGATATTTCGCTTTTCACCGTTAGGTCTTGGCGGGTTTTGATCCCTGGAACATACACTTGGCCGGTTTTGACATAGTATTCAACAAAATTGTTTGAAAAAAAGTGGACTTGGCCGGTTTTGATTTCAAGGCCTTGAACTTGACTGGTCTTGAATACAATTCAATTGAAATAATATGTAAACGTGAGAAATTTTGTATATTGAAGTCACCGAGGTGAGTGAAAATCACGATTTTGTAGTTTGCGTACGATTTTTAACGAATTCCACTATAACACCTATAGGCCACGTTGGTGCAAAAACTTATCGCATATAGCTACGTTTTGCGGTGTGTGCGTTTTTTGGATTTTATTGCTGTAAGGATATTTTCCTTGTCCTTTGGAGTATCCCGGAGGTTGTCACTCCATAAGTGACTACTCATCGAGGCGGTTCACTCCGAATCACTTTGGGTCACTTGGAGTCACTGAGGTGAGTGAAAATCGCTACTTTGTGGTTTGCGTGCGATTTTTAACGAATTCCACTATAACACCTATAGGCCACGTTGGGACAAGAGCTTATCGCACATAACTACGTTTTGCAGTGCGTGCGATTTTTGATATTTGCGTCCTCTAACGACAGGAAGTAGTGTAACTAAATCCGCGAAAATCCAAAAAAAGTAATCGCACGCACCGCAAAACGTAAATTTTTTGCGATAAGTTTTTGCAGCAGGTGTTATAGTGGAATTCTTTAAAAATCGCACGCAAACCACCTAATCGCGATTTTCACTCATTTACTGCTATGCAATTTTGCAATGGGTTTGCTCACCTGTTGAATGAATTCAGGTGTAAATTGTATGAATTAACAAAATTTAAATATTTTTCTTACATAATATCAGATAATAACTTTTTTTTAATAACTTCAAATTTTTCGGACACGGTGGACCTTTCTGTGGAAATACTCATATATGCATAGGTTCACAACTTAATTTCGAAAGAACTCCAATTGTGACAAAATTTCAGCGCAATTGAACAAAAAATTGGATCATGTACTTGGCCGGTTTTGAAACCAAGTTCTTGGACTTGGCCGGTTTTGAAACCTATGCATCAAAATAAATTTAAAAAATTTTATATATCTGTCAAAAAATTTTTTTTTAATCTAAAAACATAGTAGAACGATAAAGCATGATCCAGATTTTGATATATGAGAATATTTCAAAATTTTATTTTTTTGGACTTAGCCGGTTTTACAACTGAACGCCTCAGTTAGTTCCTTGTTAAAATACATAGTCAATAGCCTATTAGTAGAGCAAGTAAAAGTAAAACCAAAAATATAGAACATCAACAATCTGTACATTTTCTTTTGAATGAAGCTATTTAACGACGGTCAAAAATAACTGGTTTACTTTAGTTAAACACAAAGGTAGTAGGCTATTTAACAGTAAAAAAATAATTGAAAAATTTTTGAAAATTTTTTTCTCGGAAATATTTAAAGTTAAAGTTGCAATTTCCGAAAAAAAAAATTTAAATTGTGTTTTAAGTGATGTCAAAAAGAACAGAAACAAATTTATAAATTTCTAACTTTTAAAACTGGTTAATCAAATTAATCTTAAGAAAATTCGATTATTATTATTTTGAAATATTTTCTAAACCAAAAGCTATTTATGTGTTTCTGAGAGAACCGTTTAAAATTCAGATTAACACTCGAATTCGACCTTCCGGCGAAAAGCGCAATATCGAAGACAAATATTTTTCAACTTTTTTTATGCAAATCTTATTTAAATGCATACACGGAAAAAACACCAACTCAAATTTTATTAAAAATTAATAGGAGATTATAAAAATTAAAATCTGAAAACAAATATTACTTTTTTATAGTAATAAATAGAAAATCCTTATTAAAAATTCTATTCTACTTTGTAAATATTTTCATTTTACATTTTTTAATAAGGGCATATTAAAAATTATTTTCTTCATTTTAATTATCACCTAAAAACTTTGAAATTTTACAAAGAATTTATTAAATTTTAATAAATTGCCACATTAGAATTTTTATATATTTCATATTGTAATATATGATTCCCGCTTTATAATTTTTAAAAAGTAGTTATAGAAAAATTATTTCAAGATTATTAATTTTTATTATATTGAATTTTATTTCTCTTTTGTATTTAATTTGTACTCTGTTTGAATTCTCAACATGTTCATGCAAAAAAATAAATATATAAGGCTTGCCAAACTCTTACTAATTGGCTTTGAATTAATGTGTTGAACAGAATTGGGACGGGGTCGGGAAAGCGGCAACGGAAACTCGATGGCCGTCCCAATTTTGTTCAACACACAAAAAGTTTTAAAAATAAATTTCAGTTATTTTTATTTCATCATAAAAACTTTATAATGTACTTTTTAAAAAATAGTACAGTCCTTTTAAAATATAATAAATTATTGCAGAAATTTTAAAATCTACTTTGTAAAAATTAAAAACTTGCATTCGAAAAATGAATGCCTGCTTGATGCAATTTTTATATTACGCTTAGTAATTTTTAATAGACACTCGAACCGTTTCTAAATTACTAAATTACCTACTAATTTTTCTTAAATTTTGATTAATATTTACAATAATTTCGAGTTTCGTTTTTTCCGTGTAGAGCTTACAGATAAGCTTTCAGCGCATTAAAAAATTCATAGTTCACAAATTTCTGAACAGGTTGAATGGTACATATTCGATTTCCTGGCAATAAAATTTCTTATTTTTCAATAGCACATTCATAATTTTAATTGAACAACGTTAATACCTTGTTTGCCTGGTAGATTGACATAGATGTACATACAGTATATACAGTAATCCCTCGTACTGCGCGGTTTCTGACAGCGCGGTTTCGCAGTTGCGCGATTTTGTTTTTACCACCGAAATTTCGCATTGCGCGATTTCTTTTTTTTCTCACTATTTTTCGTGCAATACATACATATTAGGGTGGTTCTTAAGAAAAAAAAAAATTGGGGACGCCCCCAATCGGTCCAAAACAGGATAAAAACATTTAAAAAATTTATTTAAAATTATTATCTTTAACCCTTACTCGGCCTATTTCAAAATTAAATTTGACTAAAGTGAAAATCAAATACGAGCCCTCGCAATTGCTTCGAAACAAGATAAAAAAATTTAAAAAATTTATTTAAAATATTTATATTTAACCCTTACTGACTCTATTTCAATGTGAAATTTGATTTAAACAAAAATCAAATGCGACGCCCTCCCAATCGGTTCGAAACAGGATAAACATATTTTAAAAATTTATTTAAAATTTTTATCTTTAACCCTTTGCCTATTTCAATGTGAAATTTGACTTAAGCAGCCATTTTTTTAAACTAACTTTTCTCAAGTGGCTTTTAATTTTAAGAAAGAATATATTCCAAAAAAGTATCGTACGGATCTAGTTTTCGAGATATAGTCATGTGAAGTTGCGGATATTGCTTTTCCAAAAATCATGACAAGTTGGAAACTCTTAAATAGATCTTATATATATTAATGTCATATGAAAGGTAATTTTACAGTCTATAAGATTGGTAAATAAAAATTTGAAGTCAGTTCCATATGTTTTGAGATATGGAGGTTTTTCAAAAATTTTAACGTTTTTTTTAAACTATAATGCAATGAGACGAAAATGTTTTATTAAAATGATAAAAGTTGACGGAAGCGTTTGATTGAGAAGGCCATGCCAATATTCAGAACACCTGCATAAAATCAAAATTCAAAGCTCTAGCACGATTTCCGATCGGTATTCAGTAATACGAACTGAGCTGCCGCATAAACGAAGTACATAATAGAAAGCAAGAAAAGTAATTCTCTTCGATATGGCAAGGCTTTGATAGTTGATCAGTGCTCGCAGCTTATAATTTCAGTACCCTCTGCTCGATGACTACTTTAATTTGATATATAATTTATTGCTGTAGCTATTTTAGGGTTCGTATTTGATTTTCACTTACATAAGTCAAATTTCATTTTGAAATAGGCTGAGTAAGGGTTAAAGATAAAAATTTTAAATAAATTTTTAAATTTGTTAATCCTGTTTCGAACCGATTGGGAGGGCGTCGAATTTGATTTTTTTTTTAAATAAAATTTCACATTGAAATAGGCCGAGTAAGGGTTAAAGATAAAAATTTTAAATACATTTTTTAAATGTTTTTATCTTGTTTCGAACCGATTTGATTTTCGCTTGAGTCCAATTTCACATTGAAATAGGGTCAGTAAGGGTTAAAGATAAAAATTTGAAATTAACTTTTCAAATTTTTTTATCTTGTTTCGAAGCGATTGGGAGAACTCGTATTTGATTTTCACTTAAGTCAAATTTCACATTGAAATAGGCCGAGTAAGGGTTAAAGATAAAAATTTTAAATAAATTTTTTAAATGTTTTTATCCTGTTTCGAACCGATATGGGGGGCGTCGCATTTGATTTTCGAAAAAAAAACAAATAAGAACCACCCTAATACATATGCACATAAATTTCGAATTTGAAAATGAAATGATGTAAAGAGTTTTTGTTTTACATATATTTTTATAAATGAATTTATAATTTTTATTTATTTTTTGTTTATGTTTAACTTTTATTTATATGTAATATAACTATTCACTTAAAAAAAATTTCATTTGAACTATGGACTTACTTAAAATCAAATTTTTATAAGAAATTTAGGATTTGGGACGTAATCCCCAAATTTCATACAAAAGTGGTTTCACAGTGCGGGGTTTCGGCCTGCGCGCTATTTTTTCAGAATGTAACTACCGCGCAATGCGAGGGATTACTGTACTATGGAAAAATTTTCAACGGTAGTTATTATTTTTTCCCCTCAAAAAGTAACAACTTCGCAGATTTGCTCATATAATAAAAAAAAATTTTTTTCAAACTGTTTCCAAATATTGATTCATTTTCAGATAAGCATAACAATCAAGATTTTGCATTGGTACCTCATTTTGAATAAATGTTCAAAAAGATATTGAACAAAAATAAAAAAAACAAAAAAAAAAATTTAGATACAGTGTGCCATAAATTTGAAAAAAAAAATTTTTTCCCTCAAAAAGTACCATCTTCGCGGATTTGCCCATATAAAAATCGGGTCACGACCACGCCTACCAACTATACACTATGTAAATATACCTCAGTCCATTTTGAAAAAAGTAGCTGCGATTTTGATGAAACTTGGCGATTTGGAATAAACATGTGAACAAAATTAAGATTGGGCTGTGTTTTTAAGTTGCAGAGTTTCTTAAAGGGGCGCGGCACAGCCCTAAATTTTAACTTTTATAACGCCATAACTCGTAAACCGTGCAAGATATTGTGATGAAATTTGGTGCACGTATACAAATCATATACATATATCTTGAATTGTGGCGGAATTGGAAAAGTGGGCATAGCACTTTTTAGCAATTGAAAATTTTGATTTCGTACACTGAAAGAATTTTTAATGTAAAATTGCATTGAATATTTACATTGAGCGTTTACATTAAATTTTTACATTGATTTTATGTAAAAAATCATTTTAACAATGTATTTTTTACATATTCTCTTACATCAATATAGTTTCATTGAAAAGTGAACATTCGATTAACGTAATCGAATACATTGAATGAAATTTTTTATATTACAATAATAAAACACATTAAAAAAATGTGTGATGAAACAATGTAAAAAATTTATGAAAAGTTTAAAAAATTATGTAAAATTACATTGCTGACGTTGCTAAGTAAGCTAAGCAAACAACCTTCTTTTCAATGTATGTTTACATTGATTTTAGTGTTTTATGTGTTTTAATGTAAACTTACTTTAAGTTTAATATATTTTCCATAAACTCCGTAACAGCAATATATTTTTACATATATACTTTTGCTTTTAGCGCCAATTTTTTATTGAAAAACAAAATTTGTTAATGAGCTCGAGTCTCGAAATGGAGGGAATAAATCTCAGTCTTCCAAACGGCAGTGAATACCATATTTATCTTATCCCAGCTCTAATATTAGAAGATAATTCGGCGCTCAAGTTGTATAAGTATCCATAAATATCTTCTTTGGTTAATCATTGCTTTTTAATTTATGCGTACGAGTCATGCGATACAAATAACTATGAATTAATGACTGGTTCGATTTCCACACACAGATTTTCCATGGGTCAGGGATGGACAGTCGCACAACAACAAGGTAGCTTCAATCCGAAAAGCACAGCGCCAACTTTGATGAAAGTTAACATCGTAAAGTTGTCTTATGTCGTCGCAAAAATTCAACAAGTGAAGGTGATGACTCCCTGCTTATTTGTTATCCATCGGAAAACCTACGCCGATTGGTACCAGAAAAGATCTTAGCCTCTTCTATTGTGTAAACGGCTGTACAGCGAGCTCCAGCTGTATGATCATATTGAATCTAAAATCGCACTGGTTGATAACGTCACCATTGACGATGCAACACCCATAACAGGTACCAAACCAACTTCAGTGTCAGGCTGTAGCTCAACTAAAGCTAGAGATAGTTATGAGACTAAAGTTTCCGTTAGAACTATACTGGAATTAGAAGCATCGGCACAGTTAAATATTTTACTTGCGCATTCCGCTTTGTCCTTTATACAGGGTACGCAGAATGCTCATTTTTGAGATTTTATCACGCGTAGCTATTTCTCACTGAAATTCATTAAATGATAACTCATGAGATATACTCACAAGCAGGCGAAAACTCACAAAACGAAATTCAGAAATTTCGAATTCTGCCGCTGCAAAAATGAAAAAAAAGTGAGCAACGCTCACAAAAACGAGTACAACTCTGAGAAAAAGATTGACAAGACAGCAGTTCTCAGAGCATAAAAGAGTGCTCAATGAGCGCTGTTCATTCGCCTCTTAGTACGGGAGGCAGCGTTGCATTTTGCGAAGCAATTTCCTCCCTCTTAATTTGTTTTGCAAATGATAGTTTATGTATAGCTGTTGATCGAAATAAGCGTCAGCCGGCAGACTAGTGGTGGGTCTGGTTGTGAGAGGCCGGCAAAACAAGTTTTGCGCAATAACTCGAAAAGTAAGCCACAAGTAGAAAAATATATTAAGTTATTATGTTGTAGCGGAGATGAAAACACATCGATTTCATGCCTGAAATATTTCCATATGATAAGATTCTACCCAGTTTTCATAGTTTTCAAATTATTAATGACCATCTCCATTTTCGAAAAAAATTCGGTTTTTATTGAAAGTCTTAAACTAAAATTACTCGTTTGAATCTGAGAACCGCATTTTTAGCACAAAAAAACTATTTTTGGTCAAAATTACAGAATTTACCGGAAACTTTAAAAGGGTGAAAAGTGGGCCAAATATTGTCACTTGGGAACTTTTCTGGCATGAAATCGATGTACTTTTTTCTCCTCTACAGCATTGGTCAAAATATATTTTTCTACTTGTGGCTGAGTTTTCGAGTTATTGCGCAAACCTTTTTTTGTCGGCCTCTCACAACCAGGCTCACCACTAGTCTGCCGGCTGACGCTTATTTCGATCATCAGCTATACATAAACTATCATTTGCAAAACAAATTAAGCGGGAGGAAATTGCTTCGCAAAATGCAACGCTGCCTTCCGTACTATTCGTTTTTTGTTTCTTTTTTGCATTGGCAAGTGAAGTGAAATTAAAAAAAAGAAATAAAGGCCTGCATCAGTATAATCATTAACCTACGTAGCTGTTACCGAAGGCAATTTTATTGCTTTCAATTAGTATACATATCGTTTGTTCGTGTTACTGTTACCATTATTATAATATTCTCTTCTTACTTGTAACAAACTGTAAGTACATAAATGTATCGTGTTATAGCGCGTACGTCTACCACGCGTAAACTGATACTTCTGCTACTGCGCATTTGATGTATTTTACTATGCAATAATGCATAATAATGATAAATAATGATCATTGATCAGTCATTATTTTGTGTGCGTAGGCGAGTGATGTGCATGTTTTTGTCATTAGATTTACATATATAACAAAAAGAGAGTTTCTGAAATCAAATATGAGCCTTGTAAGAATTGCGTGTACATAAAGTGAAATATTATTATAATAATTATTGTGAACATGTTTTATTTGCTTGTCCTTTTTTATAACTTTTCATATTGTTGGCAAAGTTGCCACTTGTTTCGATTGGAAGAAAATAAATTTAATTTTTTGTAATTTGGTATTATAATAGCATGGATAAATATTTTTAAAATATTAGTACTACAGTGGAACTAGTTATAATAGTGATTTGTAAATTAATTCATAAATTGTTTCCTTGTGAAACTTGAGCATTTTGTGTATACATAGTTACATATGTAATTTTATATGGACTGAAGTAAACTTTTTTGATTTATCGTTGAATAAATTATTTTGTAAATGTAAATATTTTGCCGTAGTTAAAATAATTTTTCTACATCATTCTAAAGATAAAATTACCAAAAAGTATTTTGAACAGATCTAAAACACGAATTTGATGTTACAACAATGTTGAAAAATTACAATAATTACTGGACATTGCGTTTTATTTCAGTTTTCAGATAAATAAATAAAAAATTTGTACTTGTACAATTTCCATCTTCTGGCAACGAAATGGTGTACAAATGAATTCTCTCGCTCCCCCTCTTTTATCCAATACATAAAACCGATAGAGCACTTCATTCAGTTGGATTATGTTATCTTCTGTTTTTTTATGCGCTTGCATACATGATGTTTATTTATCTTTTTCTTACTATACGCTATGGTACTCACAAGAAATGTATAAATGTAATGATGGTAACAGAAAACTGAATGCTTATTGAAACCAATAAATTTTTGGTAACAGTGCAGACCTTTAATAAGAAACAACAAACGTTGAGCGCTGCTTTGGCTCTGCTTTCATTTTTCTTTACATCTATGCAGGGTTCGCAAAATATCACTCACGAATGCTCATTTCTTACTTTTTCTCACACATGCGAATTCTGTTTTGTGAATTCTCATAAGCTAGAGTTGTTGTTGCGTCTATTTATTAAAAGTCTGCAGGAAATGGTTTGAAATGCATTTCAAAACATTCTATTGCAAATCAAACACTCACTTCACTCCATTCACTGCTTGCAAAGCATCTGTATTTGTTCAGAAATCATCCCTTGTTAGTACGAAAACAAACAAAAGAGATAACAAAAATATTCAATCATTTTACTCATTAGAATAATTTTCACTACAAACAAAGTGTTTGAATATATTGTTCAATGAAGGTGTACAGCAAATGTTGTGGTGTACAGCAAATATACTAGTATACAATGAGCATAGTCAAACAAAATTATGGCTGCTTATCCTGAATTTTTTTTACTATTACTTTGATACTTATATAACATTTTTATGTGCGAAATCACACAGAGTTTTTGAATTTATTAGTTTCTGAATTTGACCTGGATTTGAGTAATTTTTACTGTTCTTCGAAAATGCCCTCTTCTAGGTGCACTTGAATTTTTTTACCTAGCGAAGCTTTATGACTTATTAACTAACAGGAAAAGGTAAGCCCCTATTGATCTGGAATACCTGTAAATATGCTTCAACAATGTCGAACCCTCCGTAAGGCGTTGACCTGTTTGAGGTTAATTTTATTACAACACAACAATAGTCATTAACAGGTTGTGTTTTTATTACACGAACCTTTATATAAAAATTTCCCAATTTTTTAAAATGTGTGTGTCACAAATAAGAAATATGACTTCATTACGTTCTATGATTTGAGTTAGCTAATAACAGGTAGTTTTATGTTTACCTATCATTCAATATTTATTAAGACTTTTACCTGAAAATAAGTTCATGAATTAACTCTGAATAAAGTACACTTTTTTTGTATTTTTCTGTGTAACGTTATAGTAAATGTGAAATCGAAATTTGTACGTAAATGTTGGACTACCTGCAAAAAAATCTAAAATTCATCTCGAAATCATATTCATACACAAATTTTTAAGTGTAATTTTTGAGTTCAGCAGCCCATTTGCGTAACAAAAAAATATTAACAACTGCAAAAATTTTTTTTTTCTTTCATTTTGTAAACTAGCGTTGCTACAGTCTGAAATGCTTAGTAACATATCAAACCATTCAAAGCATTCCTTTTATTTACTGTATTCGGTAGGTTTTTTGACATTCATATTTTGTTTTTGTTTGATGAAACTGGCATTGTAGTTGAAGAAGAGAATAGAATGTAACGCGCGAATTTACTTCAATGCAACTAGAACTGTAAATGTTTTGTTCTCTATTATGTTCTCATTTTACTTCATTCTCTATTGCTTGCTATTTTCAGTAATGCAGTGTTTAATGAAATAGTGTGCCCTACTGTAGACGAAGAAGGGAATGCGTTCCTGCTGACCTTTACTATTTATCAAAGCGTAATTTTCATCAAATGAGGTACACAATGTGAGTTTTCACTTGATGTTTTCAATTGTACTGAATGACACTTTGATAAATACACACAACAACAACTCTAGCTTATGAGAATTCACAAAACAGAATTCGCATAAGTGAGAAAAAGTAAGAAATGAGCATTCGTGAGTGATATTTTGCGAACCCTGCCTTTATAACGCAAAAATATGACTTGGACAAACTGCGATATGCCATCAAACGCAGCTTGCGAATTGCAACGTGTCGTACTGATTCACTTCAATTGACTATTGTTCCGTAACGCAAAGTGTTTGCCTGCAAGATCTGATGTGGAGGTTTGTAAGTTTGTTGAGCGTCTCAATCGTAGCAGTGGACGGCAATTTTCATTAGATGAAATATTTATTCACGTAGATGACTCACAAATAAAATGCAATACCTTTTTGCTTGCCTTTGATACATGTTTTAAATGTTTCCATGTACTGGACGTAGAATATCCAAAAGCATCAACGCAATTCTGGACTTTGGTTCAAGTTTATTTGTTTGAGTTAAGCCAAAATTTAAAATTTATTCAAAAATTGCAGTTTTATTGGATTCATTAGAACCTCAAGATTAAATGCGTTTAAGAAATATTATTCAAAACAGTATTTAAATAAGTAATTTGGTTAATCTTCTTGCATTACATTTGTTAATTTTCGTATTTATGATAAGGTTCTTTTTATTGTTATTATTTTCTCATACAAACAAATAAATGTGAATTTATGTAAGTGCACATGTAAATGAATTCCAAATATACCCACACTTATATAATCAAATTTAAATTGTCTTTTATTTTCCATTACATTGAGTAAATATAAGGTATAGAAAAGGTAATATATGTATGCTTACATTGAATAAAAAGCTATGAAAATTGTTTAATCAAGACATTTTTATATATATCTTACATAAAATTAATGTAAGATGCATTGAAAAATTCGAAAAGAATTTACATTCCAACAATGTAGAAAGTCTTAGATTTAATGTAAAGTTAAATTGAATTATTTTTTGAATTTTATGTAAAAAACATTCTATCAATGTACTGTTCATGAACTTTTATATTAAAAGGAATACTAATGTATTAAAATTCATTGGCCTAATGTAGTTTTATGTATTTTTGCAATGGCTCTAAATTAATGTAAAATATATCAGGAGAATGTATTTTCTACCTTATTATTATGTATTTTTTTTTCTCAGTGTATAGTTCAAAATTGGCACATACGCTTTCCATAAAAATTTTAAGGATGATACCACTGAAAGCAGTCATCGATACAAACTTCGTCAGTATACTGGACAAACTCGTTGAAGGGCGTGGCACAGCCAACAATATTTATAAGCGATATAATTAGAGAACTAACAACGTAATCGTTATGAAATTTTGTAAGGTAGATATTGTCACATATCAATTAAGTATAGCTATGTATGTAAATAAACCTTAAGTACACATATGATTAAGTATAGTCATGTAAACGGACTTTAAGTTATGTAAACTTTTGTTAAAAACTTCTCTTCTAATTTAAAGACTAAGTTAGTTATAATAAAGTTCTTTTGAGTCGTGAGAAGACAAGCAAACAAAGTGTTTTTTTCAACAACATAACTGGCGCCCGAGCGATAAAATCACGTTGGTATAGTGGATTAAGACCGCGTATTTGTTAAAATGTATAAGTAGAATATAATTAAAAAAAATTAAAAAACTAAATAAAATAAAAGAAATATTTAAAGAAAATATATTTAAAACAAAGTTCAGAATATTGCACTATAACATCAACAACTTGCGTTAGGTCACCGTTTGATGGACAACTGCTTGGAAACACAACTGAGTGTATAAGCAGCAAGACTTGCCATACGAAAAATTTTAATTAAATCGGAAAATTCGACAAGTATTATACTCAGATCTATTTAAAATAGGGATGGCCAACTGCGGTGCCTAAAAATCGACAGTGCGCTAACGTTTACAACAAATATTTCGCACTAGTGTGTGTATAAATGTGTGAAGCAATTCCAACGAAAAAAAAACATGAGTATAAATGTGTTTTGTATTTTACAGGTAAAAAAAACACTACCCAGTAGAAATTCGTGCATCACTGATATTAATAAATAAATAAACTGCGAAAGCATCGCATGGCTACACAAAAAATTTTTAAACTCAAAATTCATCAACAAAAATAAAAAGTAATTTTCCGAAAACTAAAACTTTTTTTCCATGAAAATGAATTTTTTTACAACAATTAAATAATAAAAGCCAATAATACATGTTTAAAAAATTGCCATTCGGATAAATAATGTTTTTATTTGCATTTGTTTTGTTTTTCCACGTTTGATTCCGACTGGGTTTCTTGCATATTCAATTTTCAAATGAATCAGCGCATAGAAATAAGCAACTGCACGACGGGACGAATGACGGCACTTTTCATAGATTGTGACCGCGAGAGGGTAAATGGCCAACCCTAATTTAAAATATTACTATACCGTTTATTTATATTGTGAAGTACGCATATGTAGGTATTTAAGAAAAATATGGATGATACATAATTTAGTTTCTACATTTAACATTATTCTAAATTGTATTAAAAATATTGAAAAATTTGATGGAAGCGATAAAAAGCAACTTCCAGATTTTTTTTAAAGTTGAAAATATCTTACCGAGTTTAGATGCACTTCATGTAAATAATCAGAGAATTTTATTTGACCATATTAAAAACAAATGCGTTGGCGATGTTCGTCAAGTTATACATACATAGACACACGGTGCCAACAAATTGGGCCGAATTAAAAACCATTCTGAAAAATAACTTTGGTGAAGCACAACCTTGCTCGGAATTCACTTAAATACAACCAAATTAGATTCAACTATTGAAAACTATTATGGTATGTATTTCAAATTAAATTAACTTAGAAATAGAATTTGTAATCGCAAACTAACTCATGATGATAATAGCTTCACATAGGTATAATGAAATTAATACGATAATTTTAAATACATTTAAAGAACACCTTCCAGAACCCACTAGATTTTCAGTACGAATCCTGAAACTATAGAAGACGCTAACATGATAATTATTGTAGCTAGGCACCAGTCTTACACATATCGTGGTCCGTCACTTGTAAAAACGAATTATACAAAAGCAGCAACTAATAGACCGGCAGCTAGCGACAGAAATTTAGTGCTGATCGAACCACGTATGCCTCTCAGGATTCTGAACATATTACACTCACAGAATAAAAATTTGATGATATGAAAGTTGGCGTCGAGGGCATTTCGAAGAAAACCGAATTTGAAATCGCAATGAAAATAGACATTTTTAACCAATCGAACCACGTATGCTAAGCGTACTACATGAAATTTTAGGGTAAAATAGTCCATCAGCATCCATGGCATACGTGTTGAGCTGGGTCTAAGGGTCAATACCCACACTTACATGTGTAAAAAAAGTACCATTTTAAGTCAATCGAACCGTGTATGATATATGTATATAATACATTAATGTTTACAAAGATATATGTAAGACAGGGCCTAAGGGCCTCTGAAGATATGCAATTGTGTAAAACAAATATCCATTTTGGAACAATTGAACCATGAATAAAAATTATTGCAAATTAAAGCTGTAACCTTAAAATGTTTATGTGCAACAGGGCATACGATTACTGTGGTACATACCTCTATAGAAACAGGCAGAACACAACAAAGTTTTACATAATTTTGGACCCATCGAACCATGTATGCCCTTTAGGATTTCAAAATGTAACCACTTACTTAACTATGTCCTTTTTACAAACGGCATACAAGTCGACCGGGGCAATCGCACTAAAAATAAACATTTCTACTGAGCCCAGCGCTTTCATTTCTCATAAATACTTAAAGCTCAGAAAAATAAATTTAAAAAACACATTCAATATATACAACATACATATTGTTGATTTATGTATAAATTATTGTTCACATAAGGTTTCCAAAGTTATTTCGTCTTTTGATTTGCGTAAAGTCTCACTTTTATGTTTAATTGACAATTTAACATGTTTTGTAACACCCAGTTTTCGCGATAATCGAATCGAAAATACGAAACCTTACCATAGTTACCTATGTATGTACTATTTATACATAAAATGTCAACAATTACTATCATAATGGTTTAATATCGGGAATGATATATAGAATATTCAAATTACATGCATACGTTCAAGTTTCAAGCAAAATAGAAGTAAAATTGGCGAGTTGTAGGAAATCAGTGTTGCCGTTTGTTTAATTTTACGTTTCTTTAAAATTTCCACGTATATTATATTACCATATCTTGTTGACTTTCGGGTGACCCAACAAGCGTGGAAGTACACATCCATCTTAACTTTTGCGTAAAAATTTAAGTTTCTACGCCTCTCTAGGAGTAGTGAGGTGGTACTAGGTGGTAATGGGATAGTCACATTTCTTTTTCGTTGCCATTTTCGGTTTCAGCTTCGCAAAACATAGAAATGCACATCCATCTTAATTTTGTGTAAAAATGTAAGTTTCTGCGTCTCTCTGGGGTTAGTGAGGGGGTACTAGGTAGTACTAGATGGTAATGGGAAGGTCATATTTCTTTTTCGTTGTCATTTTCGGTTCCAGCGTCCCAAAGAACATAGAAATGCACATCCATCTCAATTTCGCATGGAAGGGTCGAACTTATTTTTTGTTATCATTTTCAGTTTTAGCACCCCAAAAAACAGAAATGCACATCCATTTCAACTCTGTATGCCAGTTTGAATTTTGACCCCCAAGGGGGTGGCAGCGGGAAAACTGGCAATTGAAACCATTTTTGAAGGTCATATTCGCAATCAACGCCCTCGAAAATGTGGGTCTAGAGTGGTCTACCCTCTGGGTCACGGGACTTTTTTTTTTGGGTGGCTGTGTAATTTTTAATATTTATTTAATGTTTTTCTTTCCGACATTTCGGTGGGGTGTTTCCACCTTCATCAGGGTATTTATTATTTAAAATTTAAAAAGATAATTTTATATTACTTCTATTAAATAAACAAAATCTTATTTCACAAACTTACTGAAAAAATTTTTTATAACATTTACATATTTTTGTTTAACACAACACTAAATTGAAGTTACATGTATGTTTGTTGTTTTTATTGATGAATTTTGAGTTTAATAATTTTTTGTGTAGCCATGCGATGCTTTCGCAGTTTATTTATTTATTTACATCAGTGATGCACGAATTTCTACTGGGTAATGTTTTCTTTACGTAGAAAAGACAAAACACATTTATACTCATGTTTTTTTTTCTTTGGAATTCCTACACACATTAATACACATTAGATCTGTTCAGAAATTTATGAAATATGAATTTTTTAATGGGCTGAAAGCTTATCTGAAAGCTTTATGAATTTAAATAAGATTTGCCTAAAAAAAAATTGAAAAATATTTCTGTTAGATATTGCGCTTTTGGCCGGAAGGTCGAATGTGAGTGTAAATCTGAATTTTAAAAGGTTCTCTCAGAAACACATAAATAACTTTTATTTTAGAAAATATTTCAAAATAAAAATAATGCAGTTTTCCTATTTTTAGTCTAATTAACCAGTTCTTAAGGTCAGAAACTTTTAAAATTGTTTCAATTGTATTTTACAACACTTAAAACATGTAATTTTAGATTTTTTTTTCTAAAATTCCAACTTTAAATATTTCCGAGAAAAAAATTTTCAAAAATTTTTAAATTATTGATTTACTGTTATATAGCCTACTATCTTTGTGTTTAACTGAAAGAAGCCAGTTATTTTTGACCGTCTTTAAATTGCTTCATTCAAAAGAAGATGTACAAATTGGTGATGTTACATATTTTTGGTTTTGTTTTTACTTGCCCTACTAATATGCTATTTGTTATGTATTTGAATAAGGATCTAAACCTTTAAAGGTATGTCATTGTCTTATATGTTTAATTGTACCCTAAAAATGACAAATCCAAAAGTGCAATTAAACTTCGGCTTGGACTTTTGAGGACGGTGGAAATTTGTCCATTTTTCACTTCTTTTAACTATAACTCAAAAACTATACATTTTTAATGCCTACACATCACAAAACTTTTTGTAGAGAATCAGATTTCCTATCAAAATGGCACTTTATAAAGTCAAACAACTTATTTTTTAAATAAGTTAAGTCAAAAAGACTATTTAAAAAACCCGAATATTTTCAATTTGTTGTCCTTATTTAAGTTTTTGTGTATAACTTTTTTCTGTGTGGATTTAGGTATAGTCATTGGTTCACAGAAAAGAAGGATGACGTAATTTCCGTCAAAATGGTGATCCGCAAAAGAATTTTTGATGAAAATTGGCTGAGATACGGTCGTTCAAAGCTATCTACTATTGTATGACTTTACCAATTTTTCACCTTTTGTTATTTTTAATTTTTACACACAAAAATTATGTTTATTAAATAAAAAAGTGTCATCACTAACAAAAGAAAGAAGCTGTCAACTGGCAATGCCATAAACGTCATTTTTTCTATTTTTGCATTATTGCTTTTCTCTTGAGTTCAGTTTTTATTTTGTCAAGTTAACATTGAAAGTTTAAAATGTAACGATTCATTTCTTTGTGTTCAATAAATTTACTTTTTAAAATATTTGGTCATCGTGACAAAATTCAGAAGTGGGATTAGGAGCAACATAACTACGACGGGTACCAACGATGGAAACAAATTATAATAACTACAAAGTAGTGGACTTGAAAAAACTTCTCAGTGACAAAGGTATGAGTACAGCCGGAACAAAAAATGAATTGGTTCCACGTTTGTACGAACTAGGAGATGAAGGTATGGAGCACCCTGACGTTCCAGGGCAATCCAGTACTGAAGATGCTGCCGTAAAACAGTTGCAGAATGACGTTAATAACATCCAGCGTACATTGGAATCGTTAGTTCAGCATTTGAATGCAGTAAATCTTTCTCGGAATTCGTCGATTGAGCAAACGATACTTAACAAAACAACTGAAAGTGAGGCTCCGCAGGTAAATTCTTGTACAGTTTCAAATTTTTCAACGGTCCAACGCTCCACTCTGCTGCGCCGCAAGCAGCTGCGCTGTCGTATTATGAGGTTCAATCACGTTCGGGTGCGTTAACGACAACTCCGCAGTGCACGAATGTTCATTTGCAGCCGATCGCATTGTGAAAATACGACTTTTACATTGCCGACGTGCAATAATGACAACTTTTATGCGAGAACAAATGCAACAAGTACAGCGAATTCTGCCAGCAACAGAGAAACAACTTTGACTACATCTGAGAATTTTTATCAAGCTACTCCAGTTACGCAAAACATTGCAAATAGCATAAATATGAATCAATTCAATAATGTTCGCGACATAACATCGATTTTGCCGGATTTTGATCCATGTTCTGGTGACATTACGTCTGTTCAATTTGTTAACCGTGTTCAACAATTGTTAGATGTCTACGGCTGGGATGAAAAAATTTTAATTTTTGCAATACAAAGCAAACTGAGAGGCTCGGCGAAACTATGGGTTGATGCGCAGCCAATGTTTCGTGGGTGGAGGGAATTCGTTAACGTCTTCTTGACGGATTTCCTATGCTCTAGCAACTCTGCTGATATTCATATGGAAATGATGAATACGCGTATGACAAGAAATGAATCTTTTATTGACTTTTACTACAGAATGCTGTCGATTGGGCGTCGTGGAAATGTCGATGATCCATCAATAATTCGATACGTTATTAACGGGTTATTTGATGACGGTATACGTAAAACATTATCTGCGATGAATTTTGAAAAATGTTCTGATTTATTACGATCGCTAACAAGTATCACATCGACGAACAAGAAAACATTTACCTATCCAGCGCAGTCACCGCAACTGCTAGGTTCACAAAAATTTAACGGTAACGATAGTAAAAATAAAAACTTTAAAACTGAAAGCAAAGATAATTTGAAAACCGGTCCAGTTTGTTATAACTGCCGTGAACGCGGACATATTTCGAAAAACTGTTCACAGCCTCAAAGAAAGCCAAGGTGCCAAAAGTGTTCGTCAATTGGACATGAAACGCAAAACTGTCATGTACGTAATGTGACGCAGGTTAATGCTACTAAAAACACGGAAAACTACGCAGAAATTATAAAACAAATAACGGCTAATGGGGTGAAGTGCCACGCTTTTATAGATTCAGGTAGTTGCAAATCTCTAATAAGACAATCTTTTGCGGTAAAATGTAATGGTAAAATAAGTGCGTGTAATGAACTTTTGAAAGGTTTTGCTGGAGGTAAATGGCAACGTCGCGAGGTTATGTCAATTCGGTTAATAATTGATAACCTGAACTATGAACATGATTTGATTATTGTTAATGATGAACTGCTAACGTATGATATTTTGGTCGGTACAGACATCCTGTCAAAAGGTCGCGTCATAATCGAAAATGGTAGTTGTGAAGTGGTCGAGGTCGACTGCACAAACGTAAATTTAAACGATAATCTACCACAAGAGGAAAAAAATAAACTTCTAGCTCTGTTAGGCGCGTACTCCGGTTGCTTCGGCGAACACTTAAATAAACTCGGAAAATGTGATTCGATAAAAATGCAAATATCGGTAACTTCAACGAAACCAATTGCAAAGAAATCATATCTGATTCCAATTCCGAAACAACAGACGGTAGAAAAAATCATTACGAATCTGTTAGAGCTAAATATTATTCGACAGTCCTCATCGCTCTACGCATCACCAATAGTTTTGGTTCGAAAGCAGAATGGAGAAGATCGATTATGCGTAGATTATCGCGAGATAAACGCGATTACGGAAAAACAACCTTGGTCTATGCCCACAGTGGATGGAGTTCTGTCTACTCTGGCTGGAAAAAAATATTTTACGACACTGGATATGATGTCTGGCTACTACCAAGTAGAAATATGTGAAGAATCGAAACAGTTTACCGCTTTCGTCACCCACAATGGCCATTTCGAGTTTAATAGAATGCCATTCGGGTTGCAAAATGCACCCAGTACGTTTCAGCGGATGATGTCACAGATTACAAAACGAATGCGAGACAGGGTAGTGAGTTACGTAGATGAAGTCATAATTGCATCGAAAACAGTCGGGGAAGGGTTACGGTACCTGGAAGAATTTTTAAAAATTATACAACAAGAAGGCCTAACGCTTAGGTTATCGAAATGTTATTTCTTGAAAGAAGAGGTCACCTTTCTTGGACATGAACTGAATGAAAATGGATTGATTCCAGGTAAAATTAAAACAATTGCTATTCGTGAATTTCCAGTACCACGTAGTGCCATAGAGGTGAGAAGATTCCTTGGGCTGACGGGATTTTTCAGGAAATTTGTGGCAAATTATGCTCATATAGCTGCACCTCTGACACGTCTGACAAAAAAAGATGTCGATTTTCAATGGACTGCCGAATGTGACGATGCATATAAACATATGATTAAACTTTTATCTGAAGCTCCAATTTTGGGAATTTATGACGTTACAAAAGACCATCAGCTGAACACTGACGCGAGTAGCATTGGTATCGCAGCAATGTTACTTCAACGAGATGAAAATGGGGTGCTGAAACCTATAGCATATTTCAGCCGCATGTGTAACGAAGCTGATCGAAAATACCATGGTTACGAACTCGAGGTATTAGCGGTAGTAGAGGCTTGCGAAGATTCCGCATGTATATCCTTGGCAAGAAATTTACAATCGTTACCGATTGCCAAGCTATTTCAAGTCTCAAGTCGTCTAAGCAAATGATCCCGAGAATTGCTCGCTGGCTTTTAAAATTGCTTGAATATGATTATGATGTCATTCATCGTCCTGGTGAGTCGATGACGCATGTCGATGCCATGAGCCGAGCTCCGGTGGAGGAACCAATCGATCCTGATGATGTTGGCGCAAAGGTCATGACGATTGACGTCACAATTGACGATTGGCTTTTCACGATGCAAAAACAAGATCCAAAACTACTCGAAATCATAAACACCTTAAGCGATAAGTCCACAAGTCAGAAGAAAAGGTATGATAATGAGTATACTGTTAAAAATAATCGCCTTTTCAGAATAGTGGGAGAAAAATTACTGCTGGTTATTCCTCGAGGCGTACGCTGGCGAATAGTGAGGTTGTGTCACGATGAATCTGGTCACCCTGGTATTGATGGAACAATAAAACGTATATTTCAACACTTCTGGTTTCCACGTATTAGAAACTTTGTGAAAGGTTTTGTTAAAGCATGCATTGAATGCTGCTATCATCGCGTGCCGCATCGAAAAGAAGATGAACTGTATGGAATGGACATTCCGAGAGTGCCGTTTCAAGTTCTACACTTAGATCACTTGGGCCCATTCATAAAAAGCCGTCGCAGAAATGAGCATATATTAGTTATTCAAGATGCTCTCACACGGTATTCATTCATCATTCCCGTAAAAACAACGAAAACCAAACCTGTCATCGAAGCACTGCAAAATTTGACAATGAATTTCGGATTACCTAAAATAATCGTAACAGATAGAGGAACGTCGTTCACATCGACTTTATTCGAAGAATTTTGCTATGTTAATGATATCCAACACATCAAAGTAGCAGTGCGAACACCGCGAGCGAATGGTCTTGTCGAACGAGTGAACCAAACGATACTGTCATATCTCAAAGCATCAACTCCAGATGTTAGAGATTGGGACTTACAACTTCGACATATTCAGTGGACAACGAACACCAATGTTAATTCGACAACCAAATTTGCACCAGTAGATCTTATATATGATTTCACCCTACGAGACATCAGCGGAAATCGAATTCTTGCCGCACTACATGATGATGACAGAGCATATGATAATGTCAAAATGAACGAGAGGCGTGAAGAAGCCAAGGTGCTGCGCTTCGATCGCTACATAGTTGAAGACATTGATGGAGCTAACTACAGTGGTCAGCAGCGATAAGCTGAAGCCGTGGTGTGAGCTGTGCCCAGACATCGACATTGACTATGATAATGAAGATGATGAGAATGGTGAAAATTCTATCCCAGACGAAGAGCCTTAACTCGGGACGAGTTATTGTCAGGAATGGCCGAGTTGTCATCACTAACAAAAGGAAGAAGCTGTCAACTGGCAATGCCATAAACGTAATTTTTTCTATTTTTGCATTCTTTGAATTATTATTGCTTTTCTCTTGAGTTCAGTTTTTATTTTGTCAAGTTAACATTGAAAGTTTAAAAATGTAACGATTCATTTCTTTGTGTTCAATAAATTTACTTTTTAAAATATTTGGTCATCGTGACAAAAGTTGTTTTCAGTCTATTAATGATATTTTAAGGAAGAAATATTGTTTTCGTGTGAAAAATTTAAAACTAACAAAAGGTGAAAAATTGGTAAATTCATACAATAGTAAATAGCTTTGAACGACCGTATCTCAGCCAATTGTAGATTCAATTATTTCCTTTAACTTTGGAATATTATTAGGATTGAGGTCGGGGCTGTTACCGGGCCATGGACTGACTCATTTCCCAAAAAGTTCTTATATTCCCTTACTTATGCAAAAATAAATAGTCCATTATTGTAAATCTATCAAAAAAAATGTAAAAAATAATTAATGTGAGTGGGACACTTACCGATTTCGATGCTACGTGCTCGCTTAGTCGGTCGATGCTAGGTAAAACGCCGTTTTTTACGATATCAATATAAGCTGCGGAGTTCACATTACCTTCCGGAAGAAGAATCTCTCCCACCCCACATCTTATTATTGCCCCCATTTGACCAAAGCAAAAGTCATATTTCAAAACGATTCTGCACCTTGTCATCGGTCGAAATCGGTAAGTGTCACAATAATTATTTTTAACATTTTTTTTTGATAACTACACGGAAAAAACACCAACTCAAATTTTATTAAAAATTAATAGGAGATTATAAAAATTAAAATCTGAAAACAAATATTACTTTTTTATAGTAATAAATAGAAAATCCTTATTAAAAATTCTATTCTAGTTTGTAAATATTTTCATTTTACATTTTTTAATAAGTGCATATTAAAAATTATTTTCTTCATTTTAATTATCACCTAAAAACTTTGAAATTTTACAAAGAATTAAATTTTAATAAATTGCCACATTAGAATTTTTATATATTTCATATTGTAATATATGATTCCCGCTTTATAATTTTTAAAAAGTACTTAGTTATAGAAAAATTATTTCAAGATTATTAATTTTTATTATATTGAATTTTATTTCTCTTTTGTGTTTAATTTGTACTCTGTTTGAGTTCATGCAAAAAAATAAATATATAAGGCTTGCCAAACTCTTACTAATTGGCTTTAAAGTAATGTGTTGAACAGAATTGGGACGGGGTCGGGAAAGCGGCAACAGAAACTCGCTGGCTGCCCTAATTTTGTTCACCACACCAAAAAATTTAAAAATAAATTTCAGTTATTATTATTTCATCATAAAAACTTTATAATGTACTTTTTAAAAAATAGTACAGTCCTTTTAAAATATAATAAATTATTGCAGAAATTTTAAAATCTACTTTGTAAAAATTAAAAACTTGCATTCGAAAAATTAATGCCTGCTTGATGTAATTTTTATATTACTCTTAGTAATTTTTAATAGACACTCGAACCGTTTCTAAATTACTAAATTACCTACTAATTTTTCTTAAATTTTCATTAATATTTACAATAATTTCGAGTTGGTGTTTTTTCCGTGTAGATTTAAAATAATGAACTACATATTTATTTTTGCATAGGTAAAGGGGACGTCCATTAATTACGTGAGGTGTTTTTTTGAAAATTCGGACCCCCCCTACCCTTGGTGAGATCTGGCGAGACCCCTCCCCCCCTCCCGTGAGATTTGAATTATAATTTTTAATGTAAATTCGCATTAAAAAGTTGACGTGAGGTTTTCTTTGACCCCCTTGGTGAGATTTTGCCGGACCCTCTCCCTCCCTATTTTAGCTCACGTAATTAATGGACGTCCCCAAAGGAATATAAGGATTTTTTGAGAATTGAGTCAGTCCATGGCCCGGTAACAGCACCGACCTCAATCCCATTGTGAATGTTTGGGCCATTTTAAAACGTAAAGCGCGCCAACAAAACCCTATTAATATTCCAAAGTTAAAGGAAATAATTGAATCTACTTGATACAACGATATTTTAATGGAATTAATACGGAAACTCTATGAGAGCATGCCTTCTCGAATGGAAAGCGTCATCAAGGCAAAAATAGGTCCTACGCGGTATTAAAATCAATTTTACCGTATTATTTGAAATAAATAAATAATAAATAATTAAAGAATATGTGAGAAATCAAAAATGCGTAAAAAAAACTACAAAAGACCATGTATTTTTTCATATAAAAAAGTTGTAATTTCTGATTATAAAACTAACAATTATGTGTTTATTTGCAAAAGGTTCCTTGAATTTATTATTGTTAGAAGAACAGTTTTGAAAATACTCAGAACTTGTCCTTAGCAACAGTATCTAACAAACTTATAGTCGTTAAACAAGCGTAGATATTATTTTACGCATCAAAATTTAAAACTTCTTGCAAAATTTAAATCGGCTTTTTTTTGACCTTGTGTGTATAAGACAATGAAACAATTTTAAAGGGTTAGATCCTTATTAAAATACATAATCAATAGCATATTGATAGGGCAAGTAAAAGTAAAATAAAAAATATGTAACATCATCAATTTGTGCATTTTCTTTTGAATGAAGCAATTTAAAGACAGTTTCAGTTTAGCACAATTTTTTTCTCGGAAATATTTAAGGTTAAAGTTGGAATTTCAGAAAAAAAATCTAAAATTAGATGTTTTAAGTGTTGTAAAATAGAATTGAAACAATTTTACAAGTTTCTGGCCTTAAGAACTGGTAAAGTAGACTAAACATAGCAAAACTGCACTATTTTTATTTTGAAATATTTTCTAAAATAAAAGTTATTTACGTGTTTCTGAGAGAACCTTTTTTTTCCGGCCAAAAGAGCAATATCTAACAGAAATATTTTTCAATTTTTCTTATGCAAATCTTATTTAAATTCATAGAGCTTTCAGATAAGCTTTCTTTCAGCCCATTAAAAAATTCATATTTCGTAAATTTCTGAACAGGTCTAATACACATACTAGCGCGAAATTTTTGTTGTAGGTAAACGTCAGCGCACTGTTGACTTTTGGGCACCTCAGTTGGCCATTCCTAGTCAGGCCACTTCAAGATTCAATAAATTACAATAGTTACTCAAAACCCACTTATAATACTAACCCTAATGCAAATTTCAACAACCGTCATGGGTACAATTTAAATAACACTCCAGGATTTAATAATCATATTTCAGATACACTAATCAATATAATGCAGTACTTAATAGTTACATTCCAGCACCTAATTATAATAACAATTACAATCCTCATACCTACCATGGAAATTCTAACAATTATAATCAAATCTCAACGCCCACTCAGCAAAGCTTTAGAAACATTGACAGTAGTTTAAATCAAACCAGAGCTTCAACGCAAATGCGTAATACTGTTACAACTCCAATGGAAGTAGGCAATTTAAACTTGGATTTCCCCGAAGGAGACTCCAGAAACTACCATACATAAAGATTAAAGGCCAAGCAAAAATGCTATATTTCTTAATAAACACAGGCGCGGAGTTCAGTTTGATAAAAAAAGATACATATCTGTAATCCGAAGTGGAAGAAAAGTATTCAAATTAATCTAGAAACCTTAGGAAACATAATACCTATTCACGATATTTGCAGATTTCCTATCTATAAAGAGTTTAATTTGAAATATCACTACTGTGAGTTTTTAGAATGCGATTTACAAAATGACTTTGATGGTATTATAGGAAATAATATTTTGGAGAACCTTGAGTGCACCATAGATTACTCAAAAAAGTTCCTACTAACGAATAAAGCCGCAATGAAAATATATTTAAACAAAAAAGATGAAATGCTTGAAAATAATGATATCCAAATGTTTACTAGTGAATTAAAAGATATTTTTAGTTCGATAAAAGTAGATCACTTAGGTACGCAACAATAAAAGAAACTTGAATCAGTTTTAGTGCAAAATTACAATGTATTCCATAATGAAAATGATAACAAATTTACTTTTACCAATGAAATAAAGCCCAGAATCCTAACCAAAAATGACATACCAATATATTCAAAAGCTTATAGATACCCTGAGGTTTACAAAAACGAGATTGGCAAGCAAATTAACCCATTTTCTGCCGCTCTGCATGAAAGCTCGAATTTATAAATCAAAGTGATATTTCTAGACTAATTAGGACCCAAAAAACTCGAATCCGTTGTCCAAAATGTTGTACCACTTTTAGCTTCGTCAGGTGAGAATGTTCGAAAAGTCGAACAATGTCGGTTGGGCACAATTCAGCTTATATGTGAATATACATATTTTCTCCAGGTATTGGTCAAAGAATATATAAATTTAATAAAAACACAATAAATATGTTATTATTATTTATTAAAAATGATTTTTATTTGATTTAGTTATAATTTAATTTAATTTTCTCCCAGTTGCTGTGGGCTGCGAAGCAATTTTTCAAATGCAAATGTACTTGACAATTTTTGCACATTCGCTGTGTAGGCTTATGGCATACTTTGCAACGTCTGGCTTTCTTTTCGGGATACACAATTATTAGGTGATTTCCTGTAACACGGAGAAATGGATGGCATTATCGTGAAGGTAAATGCCCCCCATGAAACTACTATAATTGCAAATAAAAGCCAATAAATAATAAAAAAAAATGTTTTTTTGGCAGAAAATATACCAATATAATCACTTTCGTACTTTGCCAACCCACGAAGTAAAGCAGAATAGTTTCTGAGTGAAAAATTATCTAACAGATTGCTTACAAACGCAAATTTTGTTGTGAGCTGTGTTTCCACCAACCGCCATTGTTCGACTGTTCGAATAGTAACTTTTGCGAGTCCGCCAATGTTTCCTAGTAGAAACAGATCTTGTGTAAAGTCACTTTTTGACTATATTCGACCTTTATCTACAGAAAAAATGTACTTTTGGAAATGAATTATTGTTAATTATATATTACTTAACTTACTAAAAATAGGTCTGTCAATAAGGGGACGTCCATTAATTACGTGCGCTAAAATAGGGGGAGAGGAGGTCTGGCAAAATCTCACTAAATCTCACCAAGGGGGGGAGGGAGTCAAGGAAAACCTCTTGTCAACGTTTTAATGCATAGGATTTACATTAAAAATTATAATTTAAATCTCATGGGAGGGGGAAGTCCCGCCAGATCTCACCAAGGGGAGGGAGGCTCCGAATTTTCAAAAAAAATACCTCACATAATTAATGGACGTCCCCTAAGGTATTTTTCAACCATTAGCTGTAGTGGGCTACAGCTAATGGTTGAAAAAGAGGCGTGGCCAATATATTTTTTTTCTGTATACCATTTAGCTTCTTTTATGCCTCGACATAGAAAAAAAAATCGGTGAAAATGCGCAAACTTGCTGTTCAAAAACTCGAACAGCGGCAGAAAATGGGTTAACTGATTTTGGGTTATTTTCCTAAATTATGTAAAGAATCTTACATTATTCCACTTCACAAATCTGGAAGTAAGGCTTATATTGAAAATTATATAGGCATATCTAAGCTCAGTGCAATCCCAAAACTTTTTGAAAAAATAATTAATGATCAAGTATCAAACTTCGTTTCGTCCATGATGTCAGTATCTCAGCACGGCTTTCTAAAAGGTAGATCTACATCAACAAATCTTTTGGAGTTCACTACACTTTTTTTTTTTTTTTTTTGGTTTGTTTATTGGCTTTTTAATATTAAAAATAATTTAATAAAGAACTACAGCCTATTTCATTATTTAATTATTATTAATACTAAACAAACAAACCAAAAATTTCTAAATTATGGGGAACACGCCGTACCCTCAAAATCTGCGATGCAACAGGATCGCAAAAGTTGAAGCAAGTAGTGTCTCACAGCCAACGGCTGTGCATTACAACATAGCAAATAATTGAGAAACAACGATAACAAAGGAAATTGGCGGTAAATGTACTCAAGTTGACGTCATGCTTTAGGAATGTAAACAAAGCGAACAGCTGATTAAAATTTAAACGCAATGGTGTGATCTTGTTTTCACTCAAAAATTTGCACCATTTGCTTGAAGTTAAAAGTAAGCTTTTCGTTAGGTTTGTATTCATATAGCGGGTGTAATTTGAGTGTTGAGGTGGGCATCAACCAAAAATATACTGATGAGATTTTAAGAATCGAAACATATGTCTATATTCTAGAGTTGTTGTTTTTTTCCTTTGTTTTTCTCAAAGTTTGTTTACAAACAAAGCATTGAATCAACTTGTAAAATTTTACAGGAATGTTAATCGCTGCTAAATTGGCTGTAGTTCATTATTTAATTATTATGTTCACTACACTTGTTATAAACGGATTTAAGCGAAATCAGCAAACGGATGTTATATACACGGATTTCAGCAAAGCTTTTGACTGCGTTAGTCATCGGCTACTTCTAAAAAAGCTGTATTTAATGGGCTTTCCTTCATCTTTATTAAAGTGGATTGGAACGTATCTAACGGATAGGGAGCAGCAAGCAGGGTTGCCAGGTTGAAATGGGCGAATTAACGGCCTTACAAAAAATAAAATTTTTTTAGTTTTCTAATTCTGTATTGACCTTATGTAGTCTAGTTTTATTACATATGTATGTATAAGCAAACCTACACCTATATTAAAATTACATAATTATATTTCCTGTCGCTCCTTGCAGCTCCTTCCGGACAAATTTATTTCTATACGACTTTTTTTTTGAAATATTTTTAGAAATATTTTTATGAAAAATATCAGGGACCTTTTTTGTTTTTAGCTTGATAAAAATTATTTTACCTTAAATTAACGGCCGTTGACAGCTTTCGCCTCCAATTAACGGCTTAACAGCCTTCTCTGCGGCCAACGGCTTTAGTATTCAATTAACGGCTTGGCCGCGTCATTAACGGCCATCTGGCAACCCTGGCAGCAAGTAATATTTAACAACATGTTTTCTAAACACATAACGGTTTCATCTGGAGTTCCTCAAGGCAGCCATCTTGGCCCCACACTATTTTTACTATTTATAAATGACCTATACTCTGCTACAGACTCATCCCATATTTTAATGTATGCTGATGATGTAAAGCTTTTTTATTCTCTTAATGATCATTCTAATCATAAAACTTTACAATCAAACCCAAATGAACTTGTTAAATGGTGTGATACCAACTTGATGACCTTAAATCTCAAAAAGTGTAAACAAATGACTTTTACAAGAAGGAAAGAATTTGAAACCTCATATTCAATAAATGGTGTAAAATTGGAAAAGGTTGAAAATTTTGTAGATTTAGGCGTCACTATGGATAAAAAACTTCGTTTCAACGTTCATATAAGTTTAATGGCGAACAAAGCAAAGGGTGTCCTTGGATTTATAAAACGATGGTCCAAGGAGTTTGATGACCCCTATTGGAATATGCGTGGTATATATATAATATGTATATATATTGATATGCTCGAGTCGGTACAGAAACAATTTCTACTGCTTTCACTACGGGGGCTAAATCTGCATTTTAAATCCATAAACCATTTCAATGAAATAAAAAAATATATTTATCTACACTTATATTGCTGTTAGCTTCATTTTTTTTATTTATAGCATTTTTATATGTTTCAACATATTTAACTTATTAAAAAAATAATATAATATAATAGTAATATAACCAATATAACAATTAAATGAAAAGAATTGTTGTCTTTATAAAACAAAATTTTAAAATATTTTTCATTTCAATATATTTTTTTTTTTAATATGAAATATTTATGGCACAAGATTCATCAAGTCCTTTTTCGATTCATTGCTTGCCATTAACCGCCGACTTGCTTCTTGTCCTCTAACATATCCCTCGCGCTTTTCATGAGGGTACACTCTACCTGCTGCCTCGGTTACTTGTTTTATACACCGCTCTATGGACTGGCCATTGCAAGGCCATGGTGGCACTTGTATAGGCTCATCAATTAAGTTTTTTATTTGTCCTATAGTCATTTGGCATGTGAGGGGCGGCTCGTAAACTACGTCAGACCAATCAATCAACTCCAAAAAGTTTGAAGCATTAAAGTTGATAGTGGGTGTTTTTCGCGGTCGAACAGAGAGATTTTCAAGTGTATTCTCATCACGACCCCTCAAGTTAATAATTTGTTGGACGCCAGCTCTTCTCTCTTCAATATCGTCGGAGCATAAGAGGGTTTGAATTATCATCTCACTGAAGGCAAACCATGCAGATCGTTGGATAGTTGGCAAAACGATATTGACCACGGTTTTATTTTGCAACCGTAATTGTCGCAGCTGAAACACAATGTGACGTGGGCCTTCCAACCAAGAGTGCTTTAATTTAATGTTGAACCAGCACGGGTAGTATACACCAACGATATATTCTACTATCAGCCTTAAGTCGTTGAGGCTTTTATCTTTAAGACCATGTTTAGAGACCCATATGCGACAAAGTCTGTTTGCTGTTGTTAACCATCTTGAATGGCTTACTGGACGAATTTCAAGAAGGGCCAAGTCCGGCGGAACCTCTCCTTCTCTTATAGCCTGCGTTATCCTATAGCCATACGCTTGATCAGTAGACAAACTTTTTATAACATTTTCATTGAGTGTAATCAGAGGCTCTCCGTTCGAAATTCTGACGAATGTTGGATCAACTTCAAGAGCTGTGGCTGTGTCCAGCATTTTGCCGATAATTCCGGCCCACTTGTTGTTAGACAAAGTTTGTCCGTCTAGTGATGTAATTAAATGACGTAGAGGTAATTCGTTCGTGTGAAGCATACACACCAGCCAAATCAGCTTACGACCTAGCTTAACTTCTACCCAATGCATGGCAACACCGACCCAACCAGTGTTTGTATTGGTTGAATCACCTCCAATAGCTTGTAGACTTTGATCAATGCCCTTCTTTTTCATAAATTCGACTAGATTCTCAGCAATAATTTCAGCAGGCTTTTGTGTTTGTGATGCTTTGTGTTGAGTGAAATGGTAAAGATATCTTCCATCTGGCTCACTGCATACAGAATAATGTTCTTCTCTTATTATTCCCGGAAATTGCTGATTTGAATTACTTGCTTTAAGCAAAACTTTAGTTATATCTTCACGACCATCAAAGAAGAGTTAATTTCGCCCTTTTCGCATAAAACATCGAACTCTTGGTCTAGAACATCGATTTTTAAACTGTGGTCCGCGGACCCCTGGTGGTCCGCGAAGCCATTCCAGGGGTCCGCGAAACAATTTTGATATCAATAATTTTACATCATCAAACTTTTCGCTTTATTTAAATAACTCATTTATTAAAAATTCTACAAGGACATGGCTTTTTGAATGATTGCACATATTTTTTTAAAAAAAGCTGTGCATTTACTTTTGTTCAAACAGTTAGATGCCCACTCCACTCTTCCCACTGTTTGACAATATCATCAATTTTTGTAAATTTTAATTTGAGCCTACAATGTGCAGCTTCAAATAAATTTAAAGTTGAAGTTAAGAGCTAAACACAGTTGGGACGTGCGATATCGTCCATATTTTTCTTATACGTTAATAGTGCGTACAAAATTGATACTAGAAAATTTATCGCAGAGAAATAGAACAAAACCTTCTTCTTCTTCTTTTCCCTGTTCTGATTCTGGCAACGACTGGATCAGGGATGCCTTCGACTTTAGTATTGCTAAGCAATAATCGATATTAGAGCAAGATATACTAGTGGCTATCCCTTGCTATTGAAACTAAAGTTCAATAAAATTGAACTAACTAACTTTTAGTTAGTCCTAAAATCCGATTACTCTGCACTTGCAATGGAACCATCTATTTTAGCTCTCTGTTTATATTCAACGAGCCTTCTATTCTCACCGTCTTGTCGTTTCTGTTTTTTGAGTTGTCTTGTATTTTCAGCAAGATCAGGCAAGCCAATCTGATGTGACCCAATAGATCCAATCTTGTCTCTCTGAGCTTTAATGAAAGCAAGTTCACTAACGGGAATCTTCATATTTTTGGAGCATGTACAGGTAATGTGAGCCTTTCTTATACAAACCCTATCTAGCATAGTGCAGCCGAATGAAGAGTAAAGAATAATTTTACATTTGCAATTAAGGATGTCAAAAAGCTTGTCAAGTTTAGAAATAAAAGCCATCTACATCTACTTTGCCTCTACCTAGAGATATATTTTTGGTTTGGTCCCAGTTAAGTTGGATCTTTTTTACAATCTTTTTTACTGATGAGATTTTAAGAATCGAAACATATGTCTATATTCTAGAGTTGTTGTTTTTTTCCTTTGTTTTTCTCAAAGTTTGTTTACAAACAAAGCATTGAATCAACTTGTAAAATTTTACAGGAATGTTAATCGCTGCTAAATTGGCTGTAGTTCATTATTTAATTATTATGTTCACTACACTTGTTATAAACGGATTTAAGCGAAATCAGCAAACGGATGTTATATACACGGATTTCAGCAAAGCTTTTGACTGCGTTAGTCATCGGCTACTTCTAAAAAAGCTGTATTTAATGGGCTTTCCTTCATCTTTATTAAAGTGGATTGGAACGTATCTAACGGATAGGGAGCAGCAAGCAGGGTTGCCAGGTTGAAATGGGCGAATTAACGGCCTTACAAAAAATAAAATTTTTTTAGTTTTCTAATTCTGTATTGACCTTATGTAGTCTAGTTTTATTACATATGTATGTATAAGCAAACCTACACCTATATTAAAATTACATAATTATATTTCCTGTCGCTCCTTGCAGCTCCTTCCGGACAAATTTATTTCTATACGACTTTTTTTTTGAAATATTTTTAGAAATATTTTTATGAAAAATATCAGGGACCTTTTTTGTTTTTAGCTTGATAAAAATTATTTTACCTTAAATTAACGGCCGTTGACAGCTTTCGCCTCCAATTAACGGCTTAACAGCCTTCTCTGCGGCCAACGGCTTTAGTATTCAATTAACGGCTTGGCCGCGTCATTAACGGCCATCTGGCAACCCTGGCAGCAAGTAATATTTAACAACATGTTTTCTAAACACATAACGGTTTCATCTGGAGTTCCTCAAGGCAGCCATCTTGGCCCCACACTATTTTTACTATTTATAAATGACCTATACTCTGCTACAGACTCATCCCATATTTTAATGTATGCTGATGATGTAAAGCTTTTTTATTCTCTTAATGATCATTCTAATCATAAAACTTTACAATCAAACCCAAATGAACTTGTTAAATGGTGTGATACCAACTTGATGACCTTAAATCTCAAAAAGTGTAAACAAATGACTTTTACAAGAAGGAAAGAATTTGAAACCTCATATTCAATAAATGGTGTAAAATTGGAAAAGGTTGAAAATTTTGTAGACTTAGGCGTCACTATGGATAAAAAACTTCGTTTCAACGTTCATATAAGTTTAATGGCGAACAAAGCAAAGGGTGTCCTTGGATTTATAAAACGATGGTCCAAGGAGTTTGATGACCCCTATTGGAATATGCGTGGTATATATATAATATGTATATATATTGATATGCTCGAGTCGGTACAGAAACAATTTCTACTGCTTTCACTACGGGGGCTAAATCTGCATTTTAAATCCATAAACCATTTCAATGAAATAAAAAAATATATTTATCTACACTTATATTGCTGTTAGCTTCATTTTTTTTATTTATAGCATTTTTATA
This sequence comes from Meiosimyza platycephala, assembly GCA_963662105.1. NCBI lineage: Eukaryota > Metazoa > Arthropoda > Insecta > Diptera > Lauxaniidae > Meiosimyza > Meiosimyza platycephala. The sequence goes on from OY759209.1 coordinate 46,240,317, forward strand.
TGTTTCAACATATTTAACTTATTAAAAAAATAATATAATATAATAGTAATATAACCAATATAACAATTAAATGAAAAGAATTGTTGTCTTTATAAAACAAAATTTTAAAATATTTTTCATTTCAATATATTTTTTTTTTAATATGAAATATTTATGGCACAAGATTCATCAAGTCCTTTTTCGATTCATTGCTTGCCATTAACCGCCGACTTGCTTCTTGTCCTCTAACATATCCCTCGCGCTTTTCATGAGGGTACACTCTACCTGCTGCCTCGGTTACTTGTTTTATACACCGCTCTATGGACTGGCCATTGCAAGGCCATGGTGGCACTTGTATAGGCTCATCAATTAAGTTTTTTATTTGTCCTATAGTCATTTGGCATGTGAGGGGCGGCTCGTAAACTACGTCAGACCAATCAATCAACTCCAAAAAGTTTGAAGCATTAAAGTTGATAGTGGGTGTTTTTCGCGGTCGAACAGAGAGATTTTCAAGTGTATTCTCATCACGACCCCTCAAGTTAATAATTTGTTGGACGCCAGCTCTTCTCTCTTCAATATCGTCGGAGCATAAGAGGGTTTGAATTATCATCTCACTGAAGGCAAACCATGCAGATCGTTGGATAGTTGGCAAAACGATATTGACCACGGTTTTATTTTGCAACCGTAATTGTCGCAGCTGAAACACAATGTGACGTGGGCCTTCCAACCAAGAGTGCTTTAATTTAATGTTGAACCAGCACGGGTAGTATACACCAACGATATATTCTACTATCAGCCTTAAGTCGTTGAGGCTTTTATCTTTAAGACCATGTTTAGAGACCCATATGCGACAAAGTCTGTTTGCTGTTGTTAACCATCTTGAATGGCTTACTGGACGAATTTCAAGAAGGGCCAAGTCCGGCGGAACCTCTCCTTCTCTTATAGCCTGCGTTATCCTATAGCCATACGCTTGATCAGTAGACAAACTTTTTATAACATTTTCATTGAGTGTAATCAGAGGCTCTCCGTTCGAAATTCTGACGAATGTTGGATCAACTTCAAGAGCTGTGGCTGTGTCCAGCATTTTGCCGATAATTCCGGCCCACTTGTTGTTAGACAAAGTTTGTCCGTCTAGTGATGTAATTAAATGACGTAGAGGTAATTCGTTCGTGTGAAGCATACACACCAGCCAAATCAGCTTACGACCTAGCTTAACTTCTACCCAATGCATGGCAACACCGACCCAACCAGTGTTTGTATTGGTTGAATCACCTCCAATAGCTTGTAGACTTTGATCAATGCCCTTCTTTTTCATAAATTCGACTAGATTCTCAGCAATAATTTCAGCAGGCTTTTGTGTTTGTGATGCTTTGTGTTGAGTGAAATGGTAAAGATAACTTCCATCTGGCTCACTGCATACAGAATAATGTTCTTCTCTTATTATTCCCGGAAATTGCTGATTTGAATTACTTGCTTTAAGCAAAACTTTAGTTATATCTTCACGACCATCAAAGAAGAGTTAATTTCGCCCTTTTCGCATAAAACATCGAACTCTTGGTCTAGAACATCGATTTTTAAACTGTGGTCCGCGGACCCCTGGTGGTCCGCGAAGCCATTCCAGGGGTCCGCGAAACAATTTTGATATCAATAATTTTACATCATCAAACTTTTCGCTTTATTTAAATAACTCATTTATTAAAAATTCTACAAGGACATGGCTTTTTGAATGATTGCACATATTTTTTTAAAAAAAGCTGTGCATTTACTTTTGTTCAAACAGTTAGATGCCCACTCCACTCTTCCCACTGTTTAACAACATCATCAATTTTTGTAAATTTTAATTTGAGCCTACAATGTGCAGCTTCAAATAAATTTAAAGTTGAAGTTAAGAGCTAAACACAGTTGGGACGTGCGATATCGTCCATATTTTTCTTATACGTTAATAGTGCGTACAAAATTGATACTAGAAAATTTATCGCAGAGAAATAGAACAAAACCTTCTTCTTCTTCTTTTCCCTGTTCTGATTCTGGCAACGACTGGATCAGGGATGCCTTCGACTTTAGTATTGCTAAGCAATAATCGATATTAGAGCAAGATATACTAGTGGCTATCCCTTGCTATTGAAACTAAAGTTCAATAAAATTGAACTAACTAACTTTTAGTTAGTCCTAAAATCCGATTACTCTGCACTTGCAATGGAACCATCTATTTTAGCTCTCTGTTTATATTCAACGAGCCTTCTATTCTCACCGTCTTGTCGTTTCTGTTTTTTGAGTTGTCTTGTATTTTCAGCAAGATCAGGCAAGCCAATCTGATGTGACCCAATAGATCCAATCTTGTCTCTCTGAGCTTTAATGAAAGCAAGTTCACTAACGGGAATCTTCATATTTTTGGAGCATGTACAGGTAATGTGAGCCTTTCTTATACAAACCCTATCTAGCATAGTGCAGCCGAATGAAGAGTAAAGAATAATTTTACATTTGCAATTAAGGATGTCAAAAAGCTTGTCAAGTTTAGAAATAAAAGCCATCTACATCTACTTTGCCTCTACCTAGAGATATATTTTTGGTTTGGTCCCAGTTAAGTTGGATCTTTTTTACAATTGTTATGCGAGAATTTATAATAGGGGCAACAAATAAATTATTTGCGTGATTCCACTGTTCAAGCATTTTAAAATAAATGTCATTTGCAAGAGTTCATGCTGGGTAATTTCTATTATTAGGTTCGTTCCAGAACTTTTTGTGTAAAATCCTGTAAAACTGTCAAACACGAGAGAATAAGAAAATTGCGCTCTGTGAGAGAGGAAAAATGTAAAAAGTACTGGAACGCATAAAATCATTTTTTTAACCCAAGAAATAAATGTAAAAATCGGTTCGGCAGCAAGTACCGTACAAGCAACTTCTCTTGAGAACAATTCTTTTTTTTTAATGTTTCGATACTTCGAAAATGATTTGAGAATATCTTATGATTACAATATGGCACTACGAAAATTGAAAAAAAAAAAATTAACATTAAACATTGATTTATAACCATGTACATGAAACCCCTCTCAAAACTAAATTTTATAGAATTCAGAGAACTTTTACAAAAAAAATGACGTCATATTGGGTGCGCCATTCTGAATTTTAAAAAACTGAAAAAAGATTCGAAATAAGCACCCTCGAAAACCCCTATCTACCCCCTCGATACTTGAAATTATATATGAAATTTATATTGCGTGCATAAAAAAGTCAGTTTTTTATGAATAAAAAACGAACCGCTGGACCGATTGTTTCCAGGCTCCTTTCAGATCTAAGTCATGACGTTGCGTATCGATTGATATGGTCATCAAAAAATTCTGTCCGGTAGTTATTGAGGAAACGAAAGCCAAAATATGTCTACATACGTACGTACATACATACGTACACACACACACACAGACATCACTCTAAAAATACTTGTAAACGATTGTCGAGGTCTTGAAACGTAAAGAAAACACAAAATTACCTATTTCGATTTTCGGACCTATTATAATAACTTCTCAAGAGAAGTTAACAAACAAAACTTAACGTCAACAAATTTTTGAACGTAAATTTTAAAAATATCTTGTGAAGTCTTAAAATTAAATTAAAAAAATGGAAAATAATCAGTTAAAAGTAAATTGTTCACCTGGAAGTTTTTTTCGCATTCAAAATGGTAAGAAGCATATGAAATTATGTTACAAAAGAATAACTCGAAGCTACTATTGAATGCTTTTTCAGATGAAAAATATAAGCAGCAGGTCGCTGGAAAAGTGTTGCAAGATGAGAAAGTGTCCTATGATGAGCTAATCTTTTCACCTATAGAAGCACAAGATGCAGATGAAACAGTAAACGAGAAGCAGACTTGGCTATTTGCCCCAATTAAATTGATGTTTTCGCTTATCGAGGAGTTGCGACCAAAAGTTGGCAAGTCCGCGAGTGTAAAAAACAAAACCAAGATGTGGAAGATAATAACTGAGCGGTTAGCTGCAGAAGGATATAATTTCACCACATTGCAAATTGAGAACAAATTTCGAGGTATGGAGCGGCAATATAAGAAAGTGCACCTCAATTACAAGCAAACTGGAAGGAATAGGCAAACATGCGCGTACCATAGGTAAACTTTTGCAAATAACCTATTTGTTTAGTTTTGAACGAAACTTGAACTTTTTTTCAGTGAGTTTGACCAAATCCTTGGTAAAAAAGGAGCTATACATCCGGATTTTATATTGGACAGCGAAGAAGCCGAAGGAACTTCACGTAACGATGTCTCTCTAGCTGAAAGTAGCTCGGATATGGACCAGAGGTTGAAAGGTATTTATCAAGTATATATTGAAGTTCATATTCAATTTAGTTTTGAAGTATGCACTGCATAAAATAAGCTGTGAGACACTGTATGAAATCATAGCAATAAATGAAATTATTTATATTATAGAAGCCGATGATGTTCCAAGCTGTTCAAAAAAAAAGAAAATCAAGCGTCCAGGACAAAATTCACGAAAAAATTGAGGAAATGACTGAAGACAAGAAAACATACCATCAAAAGGTATTGCATTTCTTGAAGCAGAAGGAAGAAAGAAAAAAGTTTTTTTAAAAGTTTTTAATAAAAGTTGTTGTTTAGAAGGGCATAAGCCTTTTTATACCCCAAGATGAATGTTGGCAATTGCCGATGTTTTCGAGTAAATAAAAACGCGTGCCTTTTTGATTTGTGCCTTTTCTTTTTAATATTCAATGTAAAGATGGACAACAACTGTCAACAATATCTATCGATTAACATAGTTTTGTTTGGAAAATAAAAAGCTTATTCTTTAACATACACCCCTCCTTGAGAGGACGTAGACTTCTCATCAGGTAGACGCCTAATTTTTGTTGTAGCTCGCTGAACTTCGCGGCATGCCGTCTTCACGGTGACAGCTCTTGTAACACCGTCCTTTCCAGGATGTAATTGAGTGACACGGCCAAGCCTCCATTGGAGTGGCGATATATTTTCTTCCTGTATAATGACAATGTCACCAATGCCGATCGGTGTACCTGGGGTTGACCATTTAGAACGAATTTGCAAACTTTGTAAATAGTCCCTGTACCATCCCTCCCAAAATTTCTGCAAGTGCCATTGTAGCTGCTGATAACGCTGCAAACGGTTGACGTTTTCAACATCCTTGAAATCTGGCGCAGGCATTGCGTTGAGTGCCATTCCAATAATGAAGTGACCCGGTGTGAGTGCAGGAAAATCACTGGGACTCTCTGGGATAGGCGTGATTGGTCTAGAATTAAGAACAGACTCTATTTGTATGATTAGTGTATTAAATTCAGAAAAGGTCAGCGAAGCATTATTCAAAGTTCTTTTAAGATGAAATTTAAATGATTTCACTGCAACCTCCCAGAGTCCCCCAAAGTGTGGTGACCGCGGAGGAATATGCTTCCATACGATGCCGTCTTCAGCGCAGGCCTTTCGTATTTCGTCTTGTGTTTGTTGTTTACGAAACATTTCAAACAGATTGTATAGTTCGTTACGTGCGCCGACAAAATTGGTCGCGTTGTCACTGTATATGACTGCGCAACGACCGCGACGTCCAGTGAAACGTTTCAGCGCATCCAAAAAACCCCTTGTGGTTAAGTCTTCCACCAACTCAAGATGGATTGCCTTGGTGACGAAGCATATAAAAACTGAAACATATGATTTCGCAGGCGCGGTGCCACGACGACGAAAGTGAGTGTAAAAGGGACCGCAAAAATCCACTCCAACAACATTGAACGACCTTGTTTGTTGAACGCGAAGCTTGGGTAAATTTCCCATTAATTGGTGGTGTTTTATCGGCATTGCTCTCGAGCATCGAGTGCAATTGTGGACAACAGAGCGTGCAATCACTTTTCCATGTATCGGCCAAAATGATTGTCGTACGATGCTTAGCAAAGATTGGGGTCCAACGTGATGATTGACTATGTGATGATGAATTAGAAGAGTGCGAGTAAAAACATGTGATTTAGGAAGTAGTATTGGATGTTTGCCATCGAAGCTCAAAGCGGAAAATTTAAGTCGACCTCCAACGCGTATGATGCCGTTCTCATCTAAAAACGGAAGTAGCGACTGCATATTGCATTTTTTTGGAAGTATTGATCCATTTTTCATTGCTTTTATTTCTGAGCCGAATTCACTCTGCTGAATAGAAATAATAATTGCAATTAATGCATGGTGTAATTCATCAGTTGTAAATGTGCCATGTGAACGATTCACTTTATTTTTCTGTGAGCAATTATTTTTGAAACGTAGTATGTATGCAATAACGTTGATAAGTTTTTTGTAATTATTGTAATATTTTATATTTTCAATAAAGTTTTTGTCATACCGATTCATGAGGATAGTTTTAGTTTTCTTTCTTTGTAAAATGCTGTCATCGTGTAGAACGTTGTTTAAAGTGGGTGGCCAATTTGATTCCGTTTCCGTCAAAAACCCTGGACCACTATACCACATATTGGAATTCATCAAGGCCAATGGAAGAGCACCACGTGATAAGATGTCAGCAGGGTTCAAACCAGTTGGCACGTGCCTCCATTGTGAGAATTAACTTGTTTCTTGTATGATCGCAACGCGATTTGCAATAAATGTTTGCCAGCAGCAAGCTTCTTCACGCAACCAATTTAAAACAATCATTGAATCAGTCCAATATATAATATTTTGAAATTGGACGAAATCAAATATAGCAGTAGTGCGTTGTACTAATTGCGACATAATGACAGCAGCGCATAGCTCTAACCTAGGCAAACAGCATTTTTTTATTGGTGCTACTCGTGATTTTGCGCATAAAAGTTTCACACCGAGAACGTCACCCTGTAGCGAAATAGAGCGAGTATATACACGCACCATAAGCGTTTTCGGAGCTATCAGAAAATGCATGCATTTCATAAACTGCAGCCGGTACAAAGGCTTGTCGATCAATTTCAAATTCGTTTAGGTAATGTAACTGATCTCTAAATTGATCCAACGGCTGTTATATTCGTGTGGCAATGATGCGTCCCAACTTAAATCCAAGCGCCACAGTTGCTGCATGAATATTTTTGCCAAAACAATTACAGGATTTATAAGACCAAGCAGGTCAAAAAATTGTGCAATCTCCGCAAGCACAGTGCGCTTTGTAACCGTCCCCAGTACCGGAGGTAAGTTCTTATTGTAAAGAAATTTATCAATAAATGGATTCCACACCATTCTCAGCGTTTTAATAGCATTTTCGCCTTTAATTTCAAAGAATTTTTCCCGATCCTCTTCACAAATGCATCGGATTAAGTTTTCATGATCCGCGCACCATTTTTTCAATTCAAAGCCTCCCTTGAGAAGCATTAACTTAAGTTGATTTTGCAAAGCAATGGCTTCTTCGATAGTGTTGGCACCAGATAAAATATCGTCCACGTAAAAATCATTTCTTGCGGCAGCAGCGGCGAGTGGAAAGTTGTGTCCTTCATCAATGGAAAGTTGTTGTAACGGGCGAGTGGCTAAGAAGGATGCAGAGGCTGTGCCGTATGTTGCCGTGCACAGCTGATAAATTTGAATGGGCTCATTTTCGTTAGAGCGCCATAAAATATAATGATATCGCCTATCATCAGGATGTAATGATACCTGACGATACATTTTACTAATATCCGACGTGAAAACATAGGTATGAAATCGGAATCGCAGTGCAATTGAGAATAAATCTGGTTGTATTGCTGGGCCAACCATTAATAAATCATTAAGTGATACTCCTGAGCTGCTTTTTGATGAAGCATCAAATACTACACGGAGTTTAGTAGACGAACTTGACGGCTTAAAAACGCAATGATGGGGTATGACATAATGGGATTTCTCAAAATCAGCGTGAGCCACGTGCTTCATATGATCTAATTTTAAAAACTCATTCATGAATTCTTCGTAATGCAACCGAAGATCTTTGTTTTTATGAAATTTTCGTTCAAGTGAATAAAATCTTTTCAACGCTATGTCATATGAATTGCCAAGAGCACTTGGCAAATCTGACGCTTTAAAAGGCAGTCTTACTTGATAGCGACCGCATTGTAAACGAGTAGTGTTGTTTGTGAAGTGTGTTTCACACTCTCTTTCTATTTTAGTAAAATTTGATTGCAATGAGTTAAAATTCTCAATATTCCAAAAAGCCTTTATGCTCTCATTTAAAGAAGTGTCCTCTCTTTCTTCAGAATTCATGCACGGCATTAAATTACAAAACGAAGAGCTTGTGTTACAATTTGTGGGTAACTTTCCAGCTACTACCCACCCAAAAAGAGTATTTTGTAATGTCGGCAAATTACTTCCAAGTTTAATTTGCCCGATTGATAAAATCTCATAAAAAGCATCGACACCAATAAGCATGTCAATTTTTTGTGGTATGTTGAAGAGAGGATCGGATAAGTTGATATTTTTTGAAATATTCCATTCTCCAATTTCAAATTTGCTATCTGGGAGAAGTCCCGTAATTTTCTTCATAGCTAATGCCTCCAATGTAATGGAAAAATTATTAAATCGAGACCTTATCGTGAATGTGGATCTATAATTTGACGAAACGCTTGTATTATTTACGCAATTGAATTGAGTTAAAAAGGACTGCTGCTTTATTCCGGAAATTTTAATGATTCGTTCCGAAATGATATTCAGCTGGGAACCAGAATCCAGCAATGCACGGCATGGAATGTTTTGATTATATTTATTAATTAAATTTACTATAACGGTTCCTAAAATATTACTTTCGCTAGATTTGTTATGCAGCGCAACTGATGAGTTGTTAAGAGAGATGTTCGGTTGGATGGACGAGGATTGACCAGTATGTGTATTTCCAGACGGTGGAGACAAGTTACCAAAATAAGCTGGACTATTATTGGTGCTTTGATGAAGCAATGAATGATGTTTCTTTCCACAAGTGTGGCATTTGAAATTTGATGTGCAGTTATAAGCTTTGTGATTATTTGTTTTTAAGCAATTTTCGCATAGTTTCATGTCATTAATTTTTCGAAGCCGATCACGGATGGGCAGATTTAAAAATTCTATGCAACGATAAATAAAATGGCCAAGTTTATGGCAAAATTGGCAAGTAGTTTCAATATTTGTGAAAATCTTTGAATGTGTGTTCTTATGATCCCTTTTAGCGCTACTGTTCGAGCTCATATTAATAAGTAAATTAGGTTGTACATTACCTTCAAGGATTTGGCATCTTTTTTTTAAAAAGGTCATTAATTCGGTGAGACTTGACATGCGATCTGTGGCAGATTCTTCATTCCATTTGAGTGCGGTTTCTGCATCCAATTTTGTTGTGAAGAGATAAACGATAAGGTCATCCCACTGGTCCACAGGGCGATTCAAGTTTTTAAGACCAGTTAAATGATTATTCATTTGATCGATGAGATTACGTAAGTCCACAGAATTTGCTTTATTATTCTTCTGAAATTGAAACATAAGTTCAATATGTTTTTTGCCAATTACCTTTTTGTTCTCGAATCTTTCGCGTAAACGTTTTAGCGCAACTTCATAATTCTCAGACACGATCTTTAATCCTTCAATTGATGCCTTTGCGGTATCATCAAGTCCTGCTACGAGATAATGAAACTTTGCCAACGTTGTGTAGGATGGATTATTATGCACAAGGGAAAGAAACTCGTCATACCAACTCATCCACGCGGTAACTTCACCCTTAAAAACATGCAGTTCAATTTTAGGCAATCTTATCGCTTCATATCTTTCGTTGATTGTAGAATCATTGGCCGCATTCGATGGTGTGGCATTGCTATTTTCAATTTTGTGAATAAAAACCTTCAAGGCCGATGCAGCGCTAAAATACATTTCTTCATACGTGGACCTGTTAGGCCTGGCGATTTCATCAGGATCCTTTTCCTCAATTTTAGATTGCGAACTCGTAAAATTACGAAACGCACTTTCCAAGGCTTCAAGGCGAATGCTCAGCTCCGTGGCTGAAGTACCTTTGAGGTTATCATCTACTTTTTTCACGAACTCCATGGTTCGCTCAATTTGTTGTTCGCACACGGTGCGACGTGTGTTTAAAGCAGCTAAAGTGCCTCTTAATTTTGAAGAAACGTTCTTCTTTTTGTCTGGAGCATTATCTTGCTCGCTGTCCGACATTTTCTATTAATAATGTAAGCACAATAGCACGGCTAGATATCAAAAGGCAAAAAAACGCTTATCTAAAGTAATAAATAATATAAATAAAGTATCTCGTCAGGGCCTCCAAATGTTTAGAAGGGTATAAGCCTTTTTATACCCCAAGATGAATGTTGGCAATTGCCGATGTTTTCGAGTAAATAAAAACGCGTGCCTTTTTGATTTGTGCCTTTTCTTTTTAATATTCAATGTAAAGATGGACAACAACTGTCAACAATATCTATCGATTAACATAGTTTTGTTTGGAAAATATTGTAATGTAAAACTAAAGTAATAAATGAAAAATCTTAAAGCTTATTCTTTAACAGTTGTTTTAAAAGTTTTTTAGAAAATCTTTTATGAAAAAGTTTTTCAGAAAAACTTTTATGTATGAGTTTTTTGAATAAGTTTTTAGGAAAAACTTTTATTCAATAAAAGTTTCGAGGTCTGATTATAAGTATTATTAACATATATGTATACATTAGACCGGTTAAAAAAAAACTCTCTGAAATTTAGAGGCACCGGCAGTTTCCTATTCCCATAAGTGTCCCGAGTGGGATGTGTTACCAATTTTTTCTAAATATTGCGCTCCTGACTAGCGATTTTCATAGTACTCTTGAAACTTTCGCATAAAAAAAAAGTTCACCAACAACCTAAAAACGATGGTGGTTATCGCTGAGGTGAACTTTTTTCTTTTAATTCAGTCTCACATTCGGAGTAGTTTTGAATGGGGAATTCGAATTCCTCATTATTTTTTAATTATGTTGTTTTCTTCAGTGGTAAAAACTAAAAATAATCATGAAATTTTGTCAATAATTTAAATTTTTTTTTAAAAAAGAAAAATCAGGTATAAATTTTTGAATTTTTTTTGCTTTTATTATTTTGAATAATTCATTTATTTCTCCTCTATCTGATGGTGGTAACCGCAAATTTTTATTATTTTTGTACTTAAAAATATAAGCATAAATATAATTGAACAAAGGATTTTGTTCATATTGAAGCTATGTTTTAACAGGGAATATACATTTTAATGTGGAAATCTGTTTCGAAAAATATGAAATATATTTATCTAATTCTATACACTTGGTTTGGTTCAAGTAGGGTTGTCATACGTACTGATTATATCAGTACCTGTACTTATTTTTACAAATTTTCTTTAAAAATACTGATTTTTCAAGATTCTGAAATCAGTACGAAAATGTACTGATTTTTAGCAATTAGTACTGATTTGTACTGATTTTAAGATTTTATTTAAATTACTAAATAATTTTTACATTTAATATTTAACTATTACCAGTAGCGTACCCAGAAGTCAATAAAATGGTCCTTGTTTTGTAGTAGTATATTTAATTCATTTTGTTATTTTGCTAGAGCATTGTGCAATCCGAAAAGCTCTGACTTTATCTTTTAGTAAATAAAAACAAATGTCTGCAGAGTGTTCTGGGTCGCTAATCTAATGAAAATATTAATATTTAACTAAAAACATACCAAAAAAATGTCAGTCCACTGAAAGTACTTATATGTTCAAGATTTCCTTCACAGCGTTCCATTTTTTATGTTTTTATTTTACGTATTTTATATTTTTTCAAATTGCAAAGTTTTTCTAAAACAAAGAACTGATTGTTTGACACTGAAAGCTGATTGTTTGACACTTTTCATGAGTTTACACGAAAAAATTTTTCGGGTATAAACCTGTAACAGAGAACATAAATTACTCTCTCCTTTTTGTTCTCACTTACAGGTTTTTCGAGTACAGGAACGCTTTTTGTGTAAAATCCTGTAAAAACCTGCAAAATGTAGTAATGCATTATTGTACGGGAACGCAGCTATTATCACTTTGTTCTCTTAGGAGGACCCCATTCCTTCAAATATCTCTCAGTGTTGGGAGCTGAGAGGGCAATAAATTTCTGCCAATTCCCAATAAGTTGGTCACATGCGTGAAAGTACTTAGTCTTGTTCTCTTTTTTGAAGTCATTGTACCCCGGTGTTTATTTTTTTTATTGTTGGCTGAGCTTGTTTTAATTGTTTTACTTTTGACTTTATACCAAAGTTTTAAAGCTCATTCGACTATTTACCAAGCAAAACTAAATTAAATCAATTAAACCAAAATATATTTGCAATTGTCAAAGCATACACCGAAAAAAAAGACCGTACTAAATTTGAAGAACTGCCTTCCTCCGATTTAGTGTAAAAATTTTCCTTAATCTAAATTATTTTTCCTCATATTGATGAAAATATCGTCACATTTAGTAATTGAGTCCTTTGAAATGAGTTTATGTTTCATTAAAGCAAGTCAACGCTCTTCCTCAAGTATAGAGTTTGTGGTTTTAGTAAAACTTTCCTTTGAAATAGTAAATTTTTCTTTGGGAAGAATTTTTGAGGACAACTTGTTCCTCATTTGAGTAAAAACTTCCTCAATCTAATGGAATGTTTTGTTTAAGGAAAATCGTACTCAGTTTTAGTTAGTTTCTTCAAAAAATTTACTATAACGTAGGAAAATTTTCCTTAATAAATGAGTGGCAACACTCGCTGCTTTACTCGCAGAAATTAATATCTATTCTTCTCGTAAGTATTCTGTTTTTGCCTATATATTTATAGTTCTCTACTTGTTTTTTAAATAAAAAAATTAAAAAAAAAAAAAAATTATGTCGTCGCTGGGATTTGAACCGAAGCTTTCCTGATCAGACAATGGTTGTTACATGCGCAGTTTAACAACATCATTTTAGTAAGTCTTAAAAATGCTGTCGGTGGCTGAGTTGGGTAAGATGAGCATCTTTGAACAGTGGCATGGCGCAGAACACAGGTTCAATTCTCTGATCGGGTGACAGGTTAAAAAAAAAATTAAGTTCTTTGAAGTTTTAAAAACGTATTACAATTAAAATAAGAATGACTGACAATAAGTAATAAGTAACCAACAAATAAGAAAATAGAGGATAGAAAATTAACAAATTTTTTTTTAAATCAACGAATATATTTTAAGTAAATTTCTTTCGTTTAAGGATACCTTCATCCTTAGAAAAAGTAAAATTTTCCTAAGTTTAATAACCTTGTCCTCACATTGAGTAAACTTTTCCTTATTGAAAAGCAGCAACATTTACTTGTACTAAGGAATCCAACTTACTTATTTTGAGGAACCCATGGCTTTAGATCGTATTGAAGGACATTTTTTCCTTACATTTAGGCATTTTTCCTTAAACGGAGTAAGTTTTTTTTTCGGTGTACTACGGTCATAAATTTGTTGCATCAATTTTAAAATTTTTCGAATTTTCTTTTAAAGATCATTCAAAGATTTACCAAGCAAAACAAATTTAAATTTAAATAACCAAAATATATTTGCAATTGCCAAAGCCTACTACAGCTTTTTGAAACTACACGTTTTTGAAATTTGAATTCTTAAAAAATCAACACGCCCTACTAACATACGGTATACCTCTTGGTTTGATCGCTTTCAATCGTCCTAAAACCTCTCCAAATTAAAAAAATTAAAAAATGAGTATAAGAGATTATTCGCAATAAAATGGTCTACGAAAAACTTCTGAAGTATTTTTTTAAAAAAATCAATAGAAAAAAAGTTATCGCCTTTAAATGATATTTTACCCGAATATTTTTGTATATTTTTAATTAAAACTTTTTTATTTTCAATTTTACGATAAAAAGTATTTCAAACAAGATTTTAGGAAGTTTAATTTTCATTTTAAAAAATGTTTGTGAGGCGTACGGTTCTCAAGATATCGCGGAAAAACTATTTAAATCGATTTTCAAAATGGCGGCCATGGGGGGCTTTCAACCCCGAAAACCGAATTTTATACTTACACTGAATACCCCCACACAACAAAAAAAATTTTGTTCTACCCAAAATGCCAGGTTCAGCCAAAATGTTATAACATTCCAATGTACTAATTCCCATATGCATCAAATCAGCCAGATTTAGAAAAAACATTCAATTATATTGTAACAAAAAAAAAATAAAAATTATTATTATTATTAGTAGGAGAGCTGGCAGCCACTTTGAGTAACGTACTAAGTAGGTACAAAGCTAAAATTTTCTCTATGATTGATTTAGTATTAGTTAAATAAGAAAATCAAAATCTGGCAGCATCGGCGCGGTCGCGAAGGTACACCCTAAAATTTTCAAAATGCAAACTATTCATAAAAAAACATACACGCACAACTAAAATTTTGTGTACAGTTGTGGACAAAACAATGTGTCAGCCTTAGCAATATACATTAAATTTTTTGGCAAACCTTGTATGATACCAAACGAAAACTTTGGTGGAATTATTTAAAGGTATTACTACCTCCGAAAATGATTGGTTAGAAACTTTGAAAACTAACGGTAAATTATTTATACCCTCAATATTACGAAAAGCAGCAGTAGCACGTAGACAAAACAATAGGGTCACCTCTTTAATATAATTAAATTATCAATTTTGTGATTAAAGTAGATATTGTGAGTATTGTTTTTATTAATTTTAGTTGTATATTTGTTTATGAAAAAAAAAAATTACATTAGGACGTTCAAATATGGGCCGAACCAAGCATTTTACAAAAGAAAAATCACAATTTAAAAAAGTCAGCAAGTGTCCTCCAGTGCTGTTAGGCAAAGATAAGTGGAAAAACATCCTTTTGGAAGAATATCGCGAAAAGTGCCCGATTCTGACTTATGGACATAGACTAAATCGTTTGTTGTTGAATGTTGCTTATTTCGCCAGTTTTCATCATTCTAAATACCTGGCCAATCAATGTCTGATTTCGTGTAGTCTTTTATTGATAATAATTTAGTGCCCGATGCTGACCTATAGGCATAGAAAAATCGTTTGTTGTTGAATTTTACATATTTTGCCAGTTTTCACCATTCTAAGGACCTGCTTAATCAATGTGGGGTATGATATCACTCTTTTGGTTTTACTGGATTTCTCTAAGGCTTTCGATACCTTAAACTTTGATGTTTTCTTGATAAAGTTACACAAATACTTTGGTTTCGACACGTACGCAATGAGAAGTTATTTAAATGAGAGATTCCAACGTACTAAATCTAATAGAAATTCGTCTGCCTTAGAAATGGTTAAATCTGGTGTGCCACAAGGCTCTATACTTGGTCCCATTCTGTTTTCCATGTTCATAAAAGATATTGTTAGTTGTTGTAAAGATGCTTCAATACATCTGTATGCAGATGATGCACAGATATATCTTTCTAGACCAATAGGACTTACTGAGGATCTCATCTCCAATGAACGAGGATTTAAGTAGAATTTCCATTTGGGCAAAGAATAATAACCTTAAGCTTAACTCGTCTAAAACCCAGGCTCTTCTAATTTCTCACTGCCTATATGAAACTCTTCCTTCTATTGTACTAGATAACACTGTTATGAAATATGAAGACTGTGTAACGAGTCTCGGTTTTAAGGCAAATCGTAGATTAAACTGCAGCGATCACATTTACTGTACAGTTGTTAAAATGTATAAGTTAATCAGAATGCTTTGGGCCTCAACAAGTTTTATTCCTGAAAATATTAAATTAAAACTGGTCAAACCTTTGCTCGTCCCAATTTTTGCTTACAGTGCTTTAGTCTATGGCGATCTTGACTGTGCTCCAACTTACAAATAATAATGCTGCGAGATATGTTTTTCTGAAACGGAAATACGACCATATATCAGCCTTCTCCAAACAGATAATAAACGGTGATATATCTACCTTTTATAAATAAATTTATTATTCATCTATAGGCTCATCCATACTTGTGTACCAGAATATTTGTACAGAGAACTTTGTTTTGTCCAATCATCGAGAACACGAAATCTAATCTTACCTTCGCATAACTATACTGCAATATCCACAATTTTCTTTGTTAGTGCTTTCAAACTATGGAACTCTCTCCCTATATACATTAAACAAATTCGATATTTCAAACAATTCAAATTGGCTGTTGATAACTTCTTTAACTCTTAATTACACGTATATTTTCACTCTTTATTATAAATATGGTATATTTATACTTGCTAGGCAAGTCCTTACCTTCAATATTTAGTTTTTCGTTTTGTTTATGGTGATGATTGGCATATAAATTTGAGCATTTGCATATGTGATCAAGAATATTATCGCCGAAAAACTTTACAAATAATTCATGAGGCTTCATTTCTGGTGGAGTAGAATTGGCAGATTAGGCTATGATGGTTGAACACGGCATATTCTTTTTGATGAGCTTGGCAAACATAGATTTTCATCAATGAATCCAGTATCAGAACTAGGTTGGTCTCATTCTAAACTGTCAATCCGTTTGCCGTTTTCAAAAATAATTTCCAAACCAGACCTGAGTTGCTCTGGACAAACATTGTCTGGTAGTCCCCTATCATCATCACCATCATCTTCGCCACTCAAGTCTCCTTCGATATGGAGTGGCTCAATATAAACTGCCTGGATATAAGTTGGAGCGTCATTTTCGTCATCGACACACAGTTCTTCTAAAAAATCCAGCACCTCTTTCAAGGATAGTGATCTTTACATATTTGAAAATAAATTAGGAAAATGAAAAACTACGAAAATATCTCTTATAATACAGTAAAAGCAAATAAATTAATAAAAACGTATCAAAACAGCTACACCGTAAACCAGTGCCTTAGCCTGCCTAGCGTTGCCATATGGCAACACCTACTAAAAACTTAAAAAAAGGTTAAAAAAAAATTGTTTTTGGAAAAGCACTCTTATGTAACACATTACTCTCTTCACTAAACACTACAAATAAAAGTAAACTATTATCCGCGATCAATTTGATAAATATATTTTTTAGAAGAACTTACTTTTTTATATCAAATTTTTGTGCGCCTAAAATTTTTTGCTCACTTTGTGACACTCCAGCTTCAACAAATAATTACGCACTGATCCCGTAACAATTTTTTTCTAAAAGACGAACAATTGCGAGTTCGAAATAAACTAGAAAATAACGGTACTTGAATTTGTTTACATTTTGTGATCGGTTGAAGAAGTGACAACTTTGCGTTGCCATATGGCAACGCCAGGGTGATTCGAGTTAAGATCACCACAAAGTAAAATATGTTCATATTGTGCACAGATTTCGGAAAATTTTTGAAAAAAGAACAAGAGGTTATGTTCTCTTGAGGGATTGTAAACACACGCGATCAATAATTTTTGAAATCTATCAAATACCTCAACAAACAGATACTCAACCGGGTCGCTAGCATCAGATTTATAAATAATCTTATGTTGAATTTTATCTCTTAAATATAAGGCTATACCACCACCCTTTGCCCCCGTTTTTCGGTCATTTCGTACAAGATTATAATTATTCAGAGAATAAATTGAGCTATCCATTTCTTTTTGAAACTAAGACTCGACAATACATATGACATCAATTTTAAGAGAAGCGAGAACATAATTCATATTGTCGCGTTTGCAGGCATTAAACCTATGAGCTTTAAAAAAGCAAGTTTGGAAACCGTTCTGAATATTGCTAACTATGTATATTAAGAATTGTTTTCAAACAGTTCCTGTCTGTGCTGAAATTGTTCTGGATTGGCTCTAGTTTTTAAGATATTGATGTATATATATACTTATCTATATTATATGAAACAAAGTCGGGTTAGTTACACTCTGTATATCTCAAGAGCGGCTGGGCAGATTTTGATGATCTCTAGTTTTTTGGATTTCTCTTCGGCCTGAGAATGACATATGTTATAAAACATTTATCTAAAGTGCATATTTAGGGGGGCCCCTATACAAACATATTTTTAAAATAGTATATTCACAAAGACCTCGTAATTGATTCACACCGAATTTACACCACGTAGCTTTTATATCAAGTGGCATAGCTTAGGCTATAAAACTTTTATTTGGGGTGCATATTTAGGGTGGTTCTCATACAAAAATATTTTTAAAAACGCATTTTCACAAAGACCACGTGAGCGATTCACATGAAATTTACACCACGTAGCTTTTATATCAAGTGGCATAGCTAAGGCTAAAAACTTTTATTTAGGGTGCATATTTAGGGTGGTTCTCATACAAAAATATTTTTAAAATAACATTTTCACATTCACATGAAATTTACACTACGTAGCTTTTATATCAAGTGGCATAGCTTAGACTATAAAACATTTATTTGGGATGCATATTTAGGGTGACCCTTATACAAAAATATTTTTAAAATACAATTTCCACAAATACCACGTGAACGATTCACATGAAATTTACGTGTCTTTTATATCAAGAAACATAGCTAAGACTATAAAACATTTATTTGGGATGCATATAAGGTGACCCTTATACAAAAATATTTCTAAAATAGCATTTTCACAAAGACCACGTGAGCGATTCACATGAAATTTACACTACGTGTCTTTTATATCAAGAAACATAGCTTAGACTATAAAATTTTTATTAAGAGTGCATATTTAGGGTGGCCTATATACAAACATATACCATAATCGTTGGTGTGTCTGTTTGTGATTACGTAGCTTCTGTACGACTTGACCGATTGAGTTCATGTCAGCCGGGTCAGCTAGTTACACTATAGATAGCAGAATAAATGAGAAATTGAAACAAGTACATTCTATAAAATAAATTCTCTATTCCTTCCTTAGGGTTCAATCTATCTCCAAACCAAAAATATGATGAGGACCACCCTAAATAAGCACCCTAAGAAAAAGTTTTATAGCTTAAGCAATGCCACTTCATGTAAAAGCTACGTGGTGTAATTTTCATGTGAATCGTTCACGTGGTCTTTGTGAAAATGCTATTTTAAAAATATTTTTGTATAAGGGTCACCCTAAATATGCATCCCAAATAAATGTTTTATAGTCTAAGCTATGCCACTTGATATAAAAGCTACGTGGCGTAAATTTCATGTTAATGTGAAAATGTTATTTTAAAAATATTTTTGTAAGAGAACCACCCTAAATATGCACCCCAAATAAAATTTTTATAGTCTAAGCTATGCCACTTGATATAAAAGACACGTGGTGTAAATTTCATGTGAATCGCTCACGTGGTCTTTGTGAAAATGCTATTTTAAAAATATGTTTGTATAAGGGCCACCCTAAATATGCACTTTAGATAAAAGTTTTATAACCTATGTCATTTTCGGGGCGGAGAAAAATCCAAAAAACTAGAGATCATCAAAATCTGCCCAGCCGTTCTTGAGATATACAGAGTGTAATTACCCGACTTTGTTTCATATAATATAGAGTACCTGGAGACCGACCACTGTTCGGTTTTTCGTTTTGAGGTTGAAAAAATCGAAAAAATATGGAATTTGTTGAAAAAAGTTGACTTTTCACTTTCACGCTTCAACTTCTCTTTACTTTTTTCTGTTCCATTTTTTTCAACAATTTTGCTTCGTTTTTAGTTTCGTCAAATTGTGGTCTGATGCAAAAGTGTTTATAAAAAGAGTGGATTGGGACCAAGAGTGAATAGAAATGAAAAGGATAATGCAAAATGGCTCGATTTCATTTAAATTGGACACTAAATCGACTGAGATATCGCAACATTTATATAAAAGAGCGCAACCGATTGTACAGTTAGTACGAGGGGTAAAACCTATAAGCCACTTTGGTACAAAAACTTATAGCACCTTATTACGTTTAGCGGTTGGTGCTATTTTTTAAATTTTATTGCTGTAAGGATATTTTCCTTGTTCTTCGGCTTATCCCGGAGGTAATCACTCCATAAGTGACAACTCATCGAGGCAGTTCACCCCGAGTAACGTTGGGTCACTTAAAGTCACTTTGGTTCACGAAATTCGTAAAAATCCAAAAAAAAAAATTCCACGCACCGCAAAACGTTATTAGGTGCGCAAAGTTTTTACACCAACGTGGCTAATAGGTGTTATAGTGCAATTCTACAAAAATCGCACGCAAACCACAAAATCGCGATTAACACTCACTTCGGTGACTCCAAGTGACCCAAAGTGACTCGGGGTGAGCCGCCTCGATGAGTAGTTTGTTATGGAATAATTACCTCAGGGATAATCGGAAGAACAAGGAAAATATCCTTACAGCAATAAAAGCACGCACCGCAAAACATAATTAGATGCGCTAAGAGTTTGTACCAACGTGGCCCATAGATGTTATAGACCAATTCTACAAAAATCGCACGCAAACTACAAAATCGCGATTTTCTCTCATCTCGGTGACTCCAAGTGACCCAAAGTGACTCGGAGTGAACCGCCTCGATAAGTAGTCACTTATGGAGTGACTACTTCCGGGATACTCCAAAGGACAAAGAAAATATCCTTACAGCAATAATATCCAAAAAATCGCACGCATCGCAAAACATAATTAGGTGCGATAAGAGTTTGCACCAACGTGGCCTAAAGGTGTTATAGACCAATTCTACAAAAATCGCACGCAAACTACAAAATCGCGATTTTCTCTCATCTCGGTGACTCCAAGTGACCCAAAGTGACTCGGAGTGAACCGCCTCGATAAGTAGTCACTTATGGAGTGACTACTTCCGGGATACTCCAAAGGACAAGGAAAATATCCTTACAGCAATAATATCCAAAAAATCGCACGCATCGCAAAACATAATTAGGTGCGATAAGAGTTGGCACCAACGTGGCCTATAGGTGTTATAGACCAATTCTACCAAAATCGCACGCAAACCACAAAATTGCGATTTCTACGCACCTCGGTGACTCCAAGTGACCCAAAGTGACTCGGAGTGAACCGCCTCGATAAGTAGTCACTTATGGAGTGACTACTTCCGGGATACTCCAAAGGACAAGGAAAATTTCCTTACAGCTACAAATTCCGCAAATCGCTCAGGACGCACTAAGTGGTCAAATATTAAAAATGACCACTACAATATTAACACTAAAATTTTTTTTTATTTTTCGTGCTTTCTCTATCGATTGGAACAAAAAATTTAAAAATATTACTCCCATAGTACACTAAATAATATTTAACGTTTTTCGTACATATGGGAGGTGCCACGCCCACTTACGCAATCCCGTTGAAATCCATATAATTTCAAAGCTTATAGTAATCGACACCTCTACACCAAATTTAAAGAAAATACCTCCCATAGTGCACTAAATACAACATTCAATGATTTTCGTATATATGGGACGTGCCACGCCCACTAACGAAATCTCGTCGAAATCCATTTAACTTAAAAATTTTTGGTAACCGACATCTCTGTACCAAATTTTAATGAGATTACTCCCATAGTGCACTTAATATAACATTTAACGGTTTTTGTTTGTATGGGAGGTGCCACGCCCACTGAAGCAATCCCGTCGAAATGCATTTAATTTCAAAGCTTATAGTAACCGACAACTCTTCACCAAATTTTAAGAAGATTACTCTCATAGTACAATAAATATAACATTTAACCTGTTTTGCTTGTATGGGAGGTGCCACGCCCACTGGTACTAGTACATCCATTTTTCGTCTTGAGGTACCTTATAGCAAGTATATCCACCATATGAAATTTCAGAACGATTGTGCTGTTAATTCTCTTATTATAATGTTTATAAATATTGTGGGCTGTGCCACGCCCTTAAACGATTTTTGCCAGTATAGTGACATAGCATGTTATGGTGACTGCTTTTAGTGGTATTATCTATAAAATTTTTATGAAAATCCTCAGTGCCGTTTTTGAGTAATATTGAATCAAAATTTTCAATTATTGAAAAGTGCTACGCCCACTTTTCCGATTCCGCCCACTTTTGGCAAAATTTAAGACATTTATGATCTGCATCTGTGTACCAAATTTCATCACAATATCTTGAATAGTTTTCGAGATATGACGTTATGAAAATAAAAGTTTAGGGCTGTGCCACGCCCCTCCAGGAGCCTTTGATAAGTTAAAACCCAGCCCAATCCTAATTTTGTTCACATATGTACCTAACCCCCAAGTTTCATCAAAATCGCTGCACCCGTTTTGGAAATAAAGTCTGAAAATATATATACATACAATTATTGCTCGTTTAATAATAGTAGAGTACCTGGAGACCGACCACTGTTCGGTTTTTCGTTTTGAGGTTGAAAAAATCGAAAAAATAT
Organism: Meiosimyza platycephala; assembly: GCA_963662105.1. NCBI lineage: Eukaryota > Metazoa > Arthropoda > Insecta > Diptera > Lauxaniidae > Meiosimyza > Meiosimyza platycephala. The sequence goes on from OY759209.1 coordinate 46,262,455, forward strand.
AGAATTTGTTGGAAAAAGTTGACTTTTCACTTTCACGCTTCAACTTCTCTTTACTTTTTTCTGTTCCATTTTTTTCAACAATTTTGCTTCGTTTTTAGTTTCGTCAAATTGTGGTCTGATGCAAAAGTGTTTATAAAAAGAGTGGATTGGGACCAAGAGTGAATAGAAATGAAAAGGATAATGCAAAATGGCTCGATTTCATTTAAATTGGACACTAAATCGACTGAGATATCGCAGCATTTATATAAAAGAGCGCAACCGATTGTACAGTTAGTACGAGGGGTAAAACCTATAAGCCACTTTGGTACAAAAACTTATCGCACCTTATTACGTTTAGCGGTTGGTGATATACTTTAAATTTTATTGCTGTAAGGATATTTTCCTTGTTCTTCGGCTTATCCCGGAGGTAATCACTCCATAAGTGACAACTCATCGAGGCGGTTCACCCCGAGTAACGTTGGGTCACTTAAAGTCACTTTGGTTCACGAACTTCGTAAACATCCAAAAAAAAAAAAATTCCACGCACCGCAAAACGTTATTAGGTGCGCAAAGTTTTTACACCAACGTGGCCAATAGGTGTTATAGAGCAATTCTACAAAAATCGCACGCAAACCGCAATATCACGATTTTCACTCATCTCGGTGACTCCAAGTAACCCAAAGTGACTCGTGGTGAACCACCTCGATGAGTAGTCACTTATGGAGTGATTACCTCCGGGATAATCCGAAGAACAAGGAAAATATCCTTACAGTAATAAAATCAAAAAATCGCACGCACCGCAAGACATAATTAGATGCGCAAAGTTTTTACACCAACGTGGCCAATAGGTGTTGTAGAGCAATTCTACAAAAATCGCACGCAAACCGCAATATCGCGATTTTCACTCATCTCGGTGACTCCAAGTGACCCAAAGTGACTCGGGCTGAACCACCTCGATGAGTAGTCACTTATGGAGTGATTACCTCCGGGATAATCCGAAGAACAAGGAAAATATCCTTACAGTAATAAAATCGAAAAATCGTACGCACCGCAAAACATAATTAGATGCGCTAAGAGTTTGTACCAACGTGGCCCATAGGTGTTATAGACCAATTCTACAAAAATCGCACGCAAACCACAAAATCGCGACTTTCACTCACCTCGGTGACTCCAAGTGACCCAAAGTGACTCGGAGTGAACCGCCTCGATAAGTAGTCACTTATGGAGTGACTATCTCCGGGATACTCCAAAGAACAAGGAAAATATACTTGCAACAATAATTATCAAAAAATCGCACGCATCACAAAACATAATTAGGTGCGATAAGAGTTTGCACCAACGTGGCCTATAGGTGTTATAGACCAATTCTACAAAAATCGCACGCAAACCACAAAATTGCGATTTCCACTCACCTCGGTGACTCCAAGTGACCCAAAGTGACTCGGAGTGAACCGCCTCGATAAGTAGTCACTTATGGAGTGACTACCTCCGGGATACTCCAAAGGACAAGGAAAATATCCTTACAGCAATAATATCCAAAAAATCGCACGCATCGCAAAACATAATTAGGTGCGATAAGAGTTTGCACCAACGTGGCCTATAGGTGTTATAGACCAATTCTACAAAAATCGCACGCAAACCACAAAATTGCGATTTTCTCTCATCTCGGTGACTCCAAGTGACCCAAAGTGACTCGGAGTGAACCGCCTCGATAAGTAGTCACTTATGGAGTGACTACTTCTGGGATACTCCAAAGAACAAGGAAAATATCCTTACAGCAATAATATCCAAAAAATCGCACGCATCGCAAAACATAATTAGGTGCGATAAGAGTTGGCACCAACGTGGCCTATAGGTGTTATAGACCAATTCTACCAAAATCGCACGCAAACCACAAAATTGCGATTTCTACGCACCTCGGTGACTCCAAGTGACCCAAAGTGACTCGGAGTGAACCGCCTCGATGAGTAGTCACTTATGGAGTGACTACGTCCGGGATACTCCAAAGGACAAGGAAAATATCCTTACAGCAACAAATTCCGCAAATCGCTCAGGACGCACTAAGTGGTCAAATATTAAAAATGACCACTACAATATTAACACTACACCACTGTAATTAAAAGTCTATTGGAACAAAAAATTTTTTTTTATTTTTCGTGCTTTCTCTATCGATTGGAACAAAAAATTTAAAAAAATTACTCCCATAGTACACTAAATAACATTTAACGTTTTTCGTACGTATGGGAGGTGCCACGCCCACTTACGCAATCCCGTTGAAATCCATATAATTTCAAAGCTTATAGTAATCGACACCTCTACACCAAATTTAAAGAAAATACCTCCCATAGTGCACTAAATACAACATTCAACGATTTTCGTATATATGGGACGTGCCACGCCCACTAACGAAATCTCGTCGAAATCCATTTAACTTAAAAATTTTTGGTAACCGACATCTCTGTACCAAATTTTAATGAGATTACTCCCATAGTGCACTTAATATAACATTTAACGGTTTTTGTTTGTATGGGAGGTGCCACGCCCACTGAAGCAATCCCGTCGAAATGCATTTAATTTCAAAGCTTATAGTAACCGACAACTCCTCACCAAATTTTAAGAAGATTACTCTCATAGTACAATAAATATAACATTTAACCTGTTTTGCTTAAATGGGAGGTGCCACGCCCACTGGTACTATTACACCCATTTTTCGTCTTGAGGTACCTTATAGCAAGTATATCCACCATATGAAATTTCAGAACGATTGTGTTGTTAATTCTCTTATTATAATGTTTATAAATATTGTGGGCTGTGCCACGCCCTTAAACGAATTTTGCCAGTATAGTGACATAGCATGTTATGATGACTGCTCTTAGTGGTATTATCTATAAAATTTTTATGAAAATCCTCAGTGCCGTTTTTGAGTAATATTGAATCAAAATTTTAAATTATTGAAAAGTGCCACGCCCACTTTTCCGATTCCGCCCACTTTTGGCAAAATTTAAGACATTTATGATCTGCATCTGTGTACCAAATTTCATCACAATATCTTGAATAGTTTTCAAGATATGACGTTATGAAAATAAAAGTTTAGGGCTGTGCCACGCCCCTCCAGGAGCCTTTGATAAGTTAAAACCCAGCCCAATCCTAATTTTGTTCACATATGTACCTAGCCCCCAAGTTTCATCAAAATCGCTGCACCCGTTTTGGAAATAAAGTCTGAAAATATATATATATATATATATATATATATACATACAATTTTAGCTCGTTTAATAATATTAGATATATACATCAATATCTTAAAAACTAGAGCCAATCCAGAACTTTCACGAATATATTCGTAATCTGGGTACCTGATGTTATAAAAATCCGTAGAGACATCGAGGGCAACAAAAAAAAAAGGTAATTTTGTTGAGCTGTGTGATTGTTAAATTGGCTGTTGAAGTAAATTGTTTACAAAAATAAAAAGAGAATATTTTCAAAATAATACTGAATTACAATATTAACAAAATTAATTTTAGGAATAGTAAGAAAGAGAGTATTATAATAATAAAGAAAAGAGAAAGAAAAATAATAATAATAATGAACAGAAACTCGATAAAAAATGACTATTTGAGTAATGCTGTGCATATCAACAGAGATGATGCATTTAAGAGCTAACCACTCTGTCAATTTCGTCTTTGTTAAAAACACGAACCGCTTCTCCACCTTTTTGCTTTTTTACAAACACTTGTCCTCTTATGGAAAAAGCACAAGAGATCAAATGTTGGCGCTTAAGCTGAGCTACCGACTGTCCAGATGTCGTCGTGTAATTAAAAATGCATTCGGCCAACTTAAAGCTAGATTCCGAAGAATAGGTAGAGGCTAGCACCAAAAATTTTAATATCATAACACTGTAGGTAAATTTCCAACTTTTGAAAAGACACTCAAAAACGCCGAAACACGTCAACTTATTTTCGGTCGTAGAATGTAGTGACATACTCAGCTTTCCCCAATCAGATCAAAATCTCGAGATATTTGCGATTCAAATTTAGTACATTTTCGACTCTTTTTTGCAATATTTTTCTTATTTTCGAAGAAAACGACATTGTAAAATATTTCGAAATTAAATTATTTATTATTTGTTAATCGAAACATAATACTAATAATAATAATAGAGTTTAGCTACTACAGCTATTAGCTTTCTTAGCAATTTTAGCTTGAAGCTTTAAAACCAAGTAAAAAGCTTATATATTAAAGGAAATGAAAAAATTATGCATGCAATGAATTTGTTATACATTTATAATTTTTTCTTAGCTTTATCGCACTTTCTCAATATACCCACCCAGATAATAAGTATATAAACATACAAATGCATTAATGTAATTGTATGGATTTATTTATATGATCTAAGGCATAAATGTTAGAAAAAAATTTACCCATCATGCGGTGGGGCTCGGACAACACAAACATAAAGACCAACAACCATTAAGCTACAAAATTAACTATAGTTATTTTTCAATCTAAGCTTGAGTTGACCTTTTGACAAGCTAATATTATATATATCGCAATTATTAATGAGAGTAGTCATGCGATTAAAAGGAGCTGTAGCCATATAATTAGTTCTACTGACTGGTTGGTAAAATATCTGATATGAGTTACGATTACTCCTACGATTACTGTTAAAATGAATATATTTCAGAAGCTCTGGCGCCGCAAGTGACCCAGTTACAAGCTGATGCAAATAAAGTATACCCGCAATATTTCTACGGGTACTCAAAGACTGCATACGTAATAACTTTAAACGATCATCATAAGGAGGAAGGTTTAAGAGGTCATTCCAATTTAAGCCCTTGAGAGCAAATCGAACAAAATTTTTTTGGACTCGTTCTACTCTATCTATATGTATATTGTAATATGGAGACCATACTTGGCTAGCATACTCTAAGTGAGGACGCACAATTGTATTATATAAAGTTACTGTTACCAACGGGCTATTAAATTCTTTTGCCCACCGCTTTATAAATCCAAGTAATGATGAGGCCTTCTTACAGATTATATTAATATGTTCATTAAACGTCAACTTAGCATCGACACGTATACCAAGGTCTTTGACTATATCGACACGACAGATTTTCATATCATTAATTGTATAATCAATTCCACATTACTTTTCTTTCTAGAGAAGATCATAGTTTGGCATTTATCAGGATTTAAATGTAAGCTATTTTTAGAACACCAAACTTCAAATGATTTCAGGTCAGACTGAAGGGCAAAGGTGTCATCATCCACCTTCACAGTTCTGTAAATTTTCATATCATCAGCATATATAAGCCGATGAGAGTTTTTGATTACATGAGTAACATCATTGATAGCCAAAATAAACAGGAGCGGTCCCAGGTGACTTCCTTGCGGAACACCTGAAAACGCTGTAAAAGGGGATGATAACACCCCTCGAAATCTTATTCGGTAAGAACGATCAAATAAATAAGATTCAATCAGTCTGACAAAATTTAAAGGAAATCCTAGTTTCTTTAATTTAAACAAAATCAAACTATGTGGTAATCTGTGTAGATACAGTCTACTTGCAAGTCTTCTAGACTAATTAGGATCCAAAAAACTCGAATCCGTTGTCCAAAATGTTGTACCATTTTTTTGTTTCGTCAGGTGAGAGTGTTCGAAAAGTCGAACATTGGCGGTTAGGCACAATTCAGCTTATATGTGAATATGTACATTTTCTCCAGGTAAAATTATCTAACAGATCGCTTACAAACACAAATTTTGTTGGGAGCTGTGTTTCCACCAACCGCCATTGTTCGACTTTTCAAACAGTCACTTTTGCAAGTCCACAAATGTTTCCTAGTAGAAACAGATCTTGTGTAAAGTCACTTTTTTGACTATATTCAACCTTTATCTACAGAAAAAATGTACTTTTGGAAATTAATTATTTTTAATTATATATGTATTACTTAACTCACTAAAAATAGGTCTGCCAATAAGGTATTTTTCAACCCTTAGCTGTAGCCCACCACGGAAAAGGGGCGTAGCCAATAAATTTTTTTCTGAAAGCCAATTTAATTTACTATAATACGCTGTATACCAATTAGCTTCTTTTATGCCTCGACATAGCACGAAAATTCGGTGAAAATGAGCAAATTTGCTGTTCGAAAACTCGAACAGCGGCAGAAAATGGGTTAAAATAATAATTTCAGGTTACGTATTTAATGTTTGAGCATTAAACTATGGGATTTTGATAGGAAATTGCGAAAAATAGTTTCAAATAATACTGTACTAAATTTCATTCGATTTCGACGTTTTTTTCCACATACATATGTATATAAGAAAAGTATAGCTAAAACAGGGGCTTAAAAGTGACAAAAGATCAATCGCGAATATCTCGAGAATTTGATCTGACTGAAAAAAAACTGAGTATGCCACCGTATTCTTCGACCAAAATTTAAGTTGGGGTGTCTCGGCGTTTTTGTGTGTCTTATTTAGGTCCCTACAGTGTATTTAAAACATGCTGCATTTTACACAAATTTTTACAAAACGAAAACGAAGTTTCTTCCGCATGGATGGAAAATGTAGCAGTAGACTCAGTTATACGAAGACAGCCCAACCACTCTACAAGAGTTGGCGAAAATGACGTGACAGCATCGGGTATTAGAAATGCAATGGCTTTGAGTTTTAGTAAGTACAAACACTATGATTATGCTTCATGCAATGAACTATATCGTCATAGTTCTGTTTTTATTTTATTTGTATATATTTTACATTTTATCTATTAAATTTTTCTTTAAATTTATGTTTCATTGTGTTTTCAAATTGCATTTATAATTTCATTCGACAAAGATTGGCTGTCTTCCACAACACTTTTTAAAATTTCATTTTGTTCTTTCATATTGTTTCTTTACCTTTCAGAGGACGACAAAGTTGCACCAAATGTGCTCAGTGGAGGTAGTGGTGGAGAGGGTGATGGAAGCAAAACTGGTGACTGCAATGGCAGTGTGCAAAAATGTGCCTCCGGTGATGGCGGGCAGCTTGGGCTTGATAATGGCTGTGACTCTGGTGATGGCTGGCAGCATGCGCCTGATCCACTGTCCTAATTAAATTAAACTTTTGTAAATATTTTCAAATACATAAAATTTAAATTCTTACAAGTGAAAACGATTCCAAAATTTCAGCATTATTGACCGCAGTGCTACCAATTATACGATGTGCAAATGCTTCCATTTCGATGGGCTCCCGCCAGAAGGACCCATTTCTTTTTTCTCTTCTCTGCAATTTCGAACAAGTATTTTGTGTCAAAAAAGTTATTGCAATATAAAAACATTACCTATATTTTTGCCTAAAGTTTCTTATTTTGACGTGCACTTCTTCTCCACTGAATTTGGTGCTCATTTCTATTGCCATTTCCAGATAAATGTGGCCATTCCGTTTGGCACGTCACAAATCGTTGGTACGTTCCCGCCACAGCTCTAGCAGCACCTCCTCGTCCCTCTCGCTCCACACGACTCTTTTTGTAACGCTGATTTTGAATTAATTTTTCAATATTAACAAAAATTCAATGTGTCATAGTTTGTGACACATTCACAATGACATTATTAATTTACAATTATAAATTATGCTACCATGAGGCGGGGCACCACCCACTTTTCCATTGAATCTTACTTCTGCCTCTTTTTCGTATATACATACGTACCAAGTTTCAGATAAATTCGTCAAATAGTTTATGAGTTATAATGAATTTAATTCTTCTCTTATATGGGAGGGCGTGGCATTGCCCACTTTTTCCAAACCAACCAAATCTTATCCAACTGTGTCAACCAGTTACTGAGATATAAAATGTTTGCCTTTTTTCTCATATTGGAGGCGGGAAACCGCCCATTTTTTCATTGAATCTTACTTTTGGCTCTACCTTTTATATACCATATACCAAGTTTTGTTCATTTGCGTCAAATAGTTGATAAGATATGATGAATTTTAACTTTCTTTCACATGGAGGAGTGTGGCATCGATTACAAAAAAAAACTGACGTGCTGGAGAAAAACCCCAAGACACGTATATTTTTTTGTCTCTATTTTCAGAATATATTGAAATTTCTCATGTGTGCAACAAAAAGTTTGATTTTGTCGGACCGTGTTATATACATTAGGGCGGGTTTATTTTTTTGTAAAAGGGTATGTCAGGCTCTTCTGAGTAACTTTGCCAAAGAAACTATTGGTTTAAAATCAATTTCAAGCCTCCGCTTTTTAACAAACAGGTTTTGAATAGTACTTATGTTGAATTTTATGGGAACAGCTACAAAATATTTCATATTTTCAGCAAAAATTGAGGTGAATCGATCACTGTGGTGTCGTTGGAAAATTTTTTTGTCTTATTTTTATATTTTCCATGTCATATTGATTTTTTTCACAAGGATAAAAGAGCAATAATTAAATGATAATTGAACTTCAGCCAAATTAGCAGCGATCAACATTCAAGTAAAATTTTTACAAGTTGATGCAATGCTTTTTTATTAAACAAACGTTGAGCAAACAAAGGAAAAAAACAACTCTAGAATAAAGAAAGGATAAAAGAGCAATAATTAAATGATAATTGAACTTCAGCCAAATTAGCAGCGATCAACATTCAAGTAAAATTTTTACAAGTTGATGCAATGCTTTTTTATTAAACAAACGTTGAGCAAACATATGTATGTATGTTTCGATTCTTAAAATCTCATCAGTATATTTTTGGTTGATGTCTACGTCAGCGCTCAAATTACACCCGCTATATTAGTTGTGTTTTTTTTTTGACGCGGCTATACGCAGGCCCGTACCTACCCGACTTTGCTAGGGGGGTGGGCAAACAAATTTTACCATACAGTATTGGCCAAAACTTAAGCACCCCCTAAGTACCTTTTTTTTTCAAATCATAAATATTTTGTGAAAACGACGTTTTTGAACCATGTTGTAAATTTATTATATATATTTATACTTTTATTATTGACAGACAAAAATTTTAAAAATTCAGTGTCTCATAAATAAAAAGTTATTATCAAAGGAACACTTTAAGCCAGAAAACTTAACGCACAAAACTAGAGCACCTCCTTTTTTATGGTAAATAAAAATTTTTAAAATGGAAGACAAACTACATTATTAATGATGTCCTGCGATATCTCTTCCCAGGTTATTTTCAAGGATTGAAACAGATCTGACGTGGTTTTCCAATTTTCAATCTTGATTTTCATGTTAACGATCTCCCACAAGTTCTCAACAGGATTCAGATCAGCGCAAGCCAACTAAGAAATTCAATTCTATTGCTCTGAAGCCAGGCCTTAGAAACTTAAGAGGTGATTTTGGATCGTTGTTCTGTTGGAACCTCCACTTAAGTGGCATATTTTCATCGGCATATGGCAGCATCACATCTTTTAGTATGCCATGTTGAAATTAATCAAAACTCGTTGGGTTGGCCATTTACGTGCTTCAAAATCCATCTTTGAAAACTATATCCATATTATGAATACTTTGCCTCAAATAATCGGCGAACGATTCGATGATGATGACGTAGCAATAGCAGTCGATTTGTCACGCGTGATGGCATCGTTGGAATTTGCCTTTGCATTAGTGTTTATGAAGGATTTATTGCAAACGATTGAACCAGTAACGAGAGCGATTCAAGACCGAGCGACAAGATTCTATGCTACTCATTAGAGCTGTTTATACGATGCTTGAAAAAATGAGATCACAAAATAGTTTCGATAAATACTATTCTCAAACAAAAGATCTGTTGGAAAAATTAAAGCCCACAGAATCAGCTCACGCCTCAAATCGTCGAATTCGGAATAGGCAGCAGTCAAAAATGCTGAAAGAGTCTGTTGTTGAAGAAACACTGGGTGAACGAAGCGAATCAGCCATCATGCTAAAAATCAACATTCTACGAAACAATCGATATCGTATTAATTGAAATGACCAATTGTTTTGTTAAAAACAGTGGCATTCTCTCAGCTACCGATACAGCTGATGAAATGGATTTGAAAAAGCTCCATTGGCCGATGTGGGCATCCGATTACCAAGTGAAATTGAGCTCAAAATTGCCATAGAATATATAGATGAAATACGTTCGGAGAATGAACAATTAAACATATTGAAGAAGCCGGAAGAAAAAAAAAATAAGACGGTGGTGCTGACGGACTGTACACGGTTCGCTTGAACCAAGATCAAGGTCGATAAAATTGTCTACCAAATCTGACAATGCACAATTATTATTTAGTGTCTTGAGATTCCAAATACATAATCTGATCTGGTTTTACTTTGGCCGACATGGTTTGCTTCAAGCAAGATCAAAATCGGTAAAAATTGTCAACCAAATCTGACAATGCACAATTATTATTTAGTGCTCGAAGATTCCAAAGACATGATCCCCAAAATCTTACCTAATCAATTACTCGCATTATGGTCATATGGTTCTAGGAAAAATTGTAAATAAGTCATTAAAACTTTAAATTTTTTTATTTTAATTTTTTTGGTGGACTTTGTAATTAAAAATACTTATAAAACCCATAAAACAAAAATATATAAAATTATTTTTTATTAGTTTTCAGGCCCAAAAGAATTTTTAAAATTTTTTTAAAATTTTTTTTTTCATGAAAAACGGTGAATAACACAACAAATATAAAAGTTTTTTTATTTATTGTTTTTTTGTGAGGTTTGTAGTCAAAAATACCTCAAAAATCCATAAAACAAAATTATAATTTAAAATATTTTTTACTAGTTTTAAGGCCCAAAAGAATTTTTTTTTTAAATTTTCAATTCTTTTCCATGAAAAATGATGAATAACATTGAATGAATAACAGTCAAAAATACTTTTTAAGCCCACAAAAGATAAAAAAAAAAATTATTTTTCACTAGTTTTTCGGCTGACAAAAAAAAAATTTTTTTTTGTATCGGTTTTTTTCCATGAAAAATAGTGAATAACGCAAAGTGTTTATATATTTGCAAAAGTAAGTGACTTTTCGTGTTCAGCAACTCAAATTACATAAACAACAGTTATCATAGCATATTTTAAAACTTCGCTTGATCTTAAAAGCATCAGAAACCACACTGTTCGCTTCATAATTTTAATAAAATTATCGGTAAAAGCATTTACTTTAAAATGACCATAAATCCAGTAAATGACCAGGTACGATTTTACGGATCATGTTTTTGAAATTTCCGAACACTAAATAATAATTGTGCATTGTCAGATTTGGTTGACAATTTTTACCGATCTTGATCTTGCTGCAAACGAACCATGTCGGCCAAAGTGCTAATTTTATAATGGCCATAAAACGAGTAAATGAGCAGATCTGATTTCGCGGATTATGTATTTGGAATCTCAAGACACTATATAATAATTGTGCATTGTCAAATTTGGTTGACAATTTTATGGATCTTGATCTTGCTTCAAGCTAACCGTGTGTATAAGGTGCGTCAAGGAATGGTAAAAAGCGTATAATCTTTTTGCAACCATCAAAACTTTCCCTTCTGGAACGGAAGTATGCGAATCGTCATTTTCGGCATTAACACACCGAATAGGCATGTTGACTGATAGGCTGAATAATTTATCGTTTCTGGCTTTCGAGCACAAAAAACGTATTGATTCTATAGATCTAGACATGGTTTTAAAAAGGTTCAATGGATTGAAAGATCGCAGAGTACAGCTATTTTAAATTATTATTGTTGTTTTAGAAAAAATAAACTGTAAGCCTAAGTAGTATAAACTATAAAATAATTTTCTTAATTGCTTTTGTTTTTAAAGTTTTCCTAAAAAACGCGTCAGGAAGAAATGAATGGTACGGGCCTGGCTATAAGATAGCTTAATCAGTGGCAAAAAAACGGCTTTCGCCGCTTATTTTTTCATTAATCAAATTTGGCAGCACTCCCGTGAAACAAATGACAATTGAATTGTATACAAACAAACTTAAAATTGAACAAAAGCGTTTTATAAAAGCCTTTTTTCTTCCACCATTTCAGATTTGTATTTTGGTTTTAACTTTTTAAATTTACTTTTGAACGTAAGTACCTATGTATTATTTTTGTCTGTTGACGGTTAAAGGCAGCCCAATTGTGAATGCTCCAACGCTTATTTGCACGATTAATATTTAACCCTTAAATGCATGTCGTACCACATATGTTACAACCACAGAAATTCTTCCTATATCTAAAGGAAACACTTTTAGATGAAATATTAAATGAAATCGGTCATGCTTTTACCAAGCTTTTGTTTCTTTACAATGGCATTACTAAAATATCTAGTTGCCAGAGCTGTCAGTTGCCAAAGTTATAAAACATAATCTTAAAGAAATTAATTCAACACAGGTTTTTATAATACTAAAAAAGGAAAAAAATTAATTATTTCGCCGCGAGAAAATTCAAGTGAGTACTTTGATACATAAATTCATCTTATCTATTGTTAGATTCACTATTTATGTTTTTTTTTGTGTCTGAGATAGTGATAGTCATAGTTGTGCCATATATTATATCGTCGACTAATTTCTCATACAAAAATTTTTTTTAACGGGTAACCGCGTCAAAAAAAACACGGCTATTAATGCAATCCTAACGAAAAGCTTACTTTTAACTTCAGCAAATGTGGCTGAAGTTCAACTATCATTTAATTATTATTATTATTAAAAAGCCAACAAACAACCAAACAGTATAAAAGAGTGCTATGAGTGCCATTTAATGGGAATTTTAAAGGAGAAGTAGAGAAACATTTTTATATATACATATGTAGGGTACCACAATGGGCAAACTGCCTCTCCGACTAACGTTGCAAGTGAACAATTGTTTAGCGCTGCAGGTCAGCTTTATACCAACTCACGTTCAAATTTGCGTGGCGAAAACGTTGATAAACTCTTATTTTTAGCTTACAATAAAAAATTATTTGACTTTGAATACTAAAATACCTTCAACTTTTATTATAATTATAAACTAATATTGTTTAAGTTTGCTAATAGATTATAACCATATAATTTATTTTTTGTTACTTATACATTGAATTTTTGTTTCTGTAAGTTTTTATTTATAAAATGCTAAACCTTCGGCTTCGGCTTAAAGTTTCGGCCAAAAAAGTCACCTTCGGTCGGACCCTAATTTTTACACATTCATCGTAGTAAATTTGCAGACATTAAAACTACATTAATAATGTGTATAGGCTTACACATTTTGGCTGTATCTTTACACATCTAGTGTGTAACTATTTTACTAATTTTTAAATGCAAAAATTATGGATACATTTCGTGTGTAAAACTGCAACATTTAATAATGGAAACACGATTACAACATTAAATATAGTCATATTTTTTGGAGTGTACCTATATTAAAAACTTTAAAAAACTTGAAACAGGCTGTTTTGCATGGTATATTGCGAATATCTTGAAAATAGTAAACTTTCCCAAAAATTTAATCCTTCACTGGATTCAATTGGTTTTAAGAAAACTTAAAACCATGGCAGTCTTGGTATTTTACGTTGCGTCTTTAATAGTGTTTTACCGAGGCTGCGAGGCTACTTTCACGGTTCCGAGAACGAGGAGAGAACGAGGAAAATATTCTACGGACAATTCTGAACAACTTTGAAAAAGAAATTATGGGTCTAAAATCAATTTCGATCCTCCGCATTTTTATAAATAGGTTTTGAAAAAAAATTACTACATTTAATGTTGTAATCGCTTTTTCATTATTAAATGTTACACACGAAATGCATTCATAATTTTTGCACATAAAAATTAGTAAAATAGTTATACATTAGATGTGTAAAGATACAGCAAAAATGTGTGCACCTATACTCATTATAAATGTAATTTTAATGCCTGCAAAGTTAGTACGAAATGTGTAAAATGCAGGATTTATATTGGCGTGAACATAAAATAATTTTATTTGTTAAATTTTGTTTTTAAAAATAAGAAGATAATAACAATAAATAAAAAATACAAATTCAGTTTGACTTTAAATAAATTCAACTTTTCTAATTTACTTAATTTATCAAAGAAAACTTCAATAAGCCAAGAATGTGATGAAATACTGAATGACAGCTGTTTTACACATTTTGTCTGCAATATGAGACTACTTAATTACGCTTTATTTTTTGTAATAAAATCAAAATACTATTCTTTTTTCATTTCAATTTTACATATTGAACGTGTGTATTCAAGAATTTTAAAAAATACACATCTGTTGTAAATTTTTACACATTTTTGTATTTTTTACAACAATAGTACTAGTAAATTCACTATAATTAATATAGTAAATTTACACATCGCATTTTCCATTTTTTAGAGTGTACATATTTTACTCTTTTATGGGAACAATTACAAATTTTTTCATATTTTCTACAAATTTGGAGTAAATTGGCCATTTTGATGTCTTTAGATTTTCCGCATTTACCATGTTAATATTTTTTTTTTATGAGGATAGTGCAGTGCTGAAGTACTAAAGTCGAAGGATAATAGAAATAATTTATCTATTCAAAAATGAAAATCTTACAATAATTTACTGTTAAGTTTGCTTGCATTCTAGCCGAAGAACTTTTTTGCGACTTTCAAATCTCTCTGTGCCTTGAATATACGAAGGAATTTTTAGATTAGGTAGTGGTGGATCGTCAGAAGTTAAATATTCCATTAAATGGTCATATGGAATGTTTTTAGTAAAAGGCGGCTCAGTTAAAATACTGTTATCGTCTAGGTCGATCATATTCACATAATCCGTACAGTCGAAATTTATGCGTGGTTTTTCGTAACATCGAATGAATTTGAAAAGAAGTGCACTGCCATTATGTTGATCAAACATGGAATTTTGCAAATGGTCAGGTCTTAATCCACAGAAACATTTATTTTCTTTTAAGTCACATGTGCATTTTCCAATGAAAAATGTATTTTTAGTACAATCAAAAAGCTCTAAATTTATTTCTAGATTTGAATCTGGTTTCTTTTTGATAATAGTCGACCAAGGCGTTTAACTTTTTAGCAACACTTCTAAAATTAATTATATCGATATTTAATTTTTTCCAAATTTAAATTAATTTTTTTACTACTTGTGGTGTAAAAGTTTTGTATGAAAACATCCTGCTTTCAGCTTTAGCACGTTCACTCAAAAGACTGTAATACTTTAATAAATCACTATTATTTGGTAAATTGAGTCCATTTCCATCTTGTCAATGAAATTGCATAAGTGTTGGTAGTGTGTTTTAAGATGATCTTTTTCAAAAGACCACACATAATATTCAAATGACACGACTGTTAAAAATTCTTGGTAGTTGTAACTTATTAAATGCTGATTTTATTTTATTGCACAGTAATAGTTGAAGGAACTCAAGTACTTTTGATTCCCACTTTATTTGTTAACGAACACACATACATGTACATACACTGCGTTCATATATATAGCCGAGCAATTCAATTTTCTTGTGCGTAGGGAGCCATCTATGACACAGCAAAATTTAAATCATGTACATTAGGGTGTTTCATTTTTCCAAAGATATGATTTTCATGTGACTTTGGTTACGCCCCGAGTCTCAGTGGTGTAAAATAAGTATATGCCCACTTTCAAGAAGATTGGATATATTATCCAATTATATTAGGGGTTGCACACATTGATCACTTTTAAGTCAAACTAGCGAAATTTCAGAAATTGAAATTCATTGTATTAATCTATAGAAGTGAATGTTGTAAATGTTGCTCTGAATGGACTGGTGAGCAGAGGGCTGAAGCGGTTATTCGTGAAGTGGACCGATTTCGGCTATGTGTCAATGTCATCGGAGTTTTGATACTACAGCATCTAATAACTACAGGACTGATCTAAGAGCATATACCAGAATTAAAACAGAATTCGGATGAACATTGTAGTAGGGGAGCCCAACAGGGGATTTGGAGATTTACTCGAGCGCGGCAGATTAAGATATGGGGGTTACCTTGCACCTTGTTGAGTACCTTTACCAAATCTTAGCCTTCTATATAGTGCCGTGAGCAGGCCCGTGCGCAGAAATCATCCAAGGGGGGAGGGGGGTTTTAACTCGGATATTTCGTAAAACAAGTATTTTTGACTACAAAGCATACAAAAAAAGACAAAAATAAAAAATTGTTTTATAAATATATTATATATGTATATGTCACCGGCCAAACTAGTTCTTAGGATAAACTAGTTTTCCTTAGGCCAAACTAGTTTATTTGAAGGCCTAAAAATCTCATCAGTATATTTTTGGTTGATGCCTACGTCAGCACCAGGGGTGGATCCAGAAATTGGTTTTGGGGGGGGCTAAGACTCTGTTTTTTATTACACACTTTCAAACCTTACGCATGACATAACTAAAAGGATAATACAACTGCATAAATTAGTCTTATTTTTTTTTCATGGAGCAACTCCAATCGGCGTGGGTTTTTCCTTCCATATTCTTCTAAAACTTTCTCCGGATCGACCTTTATTAAGTTCTGGATGTACAAGGACGCTTATCCGTTTAGCCATTCGGTTCCCAATGTAGCTCTTACAGTCGTGGACAAAACAATAGGGTCAGCAATAACTTAGAAATATACATTAAATTTTTTGGCAACCCTTGTACACGGTTGGCAGGAAGGTTCGACAAGTACCCTAAAAATGTCGACAAAATCTGGAAGCAGGGCTGTATTTGTTGATGATTATAGGTGAAAAATCTGTTTGAATTGAAATCGTAGCTGCTCCTACATATATAAAAGATATTCATATTTTTATATTTTAGATTGGGGAAAATTTGAATAAATATGAAAGTGCTTTTCTCACGGCTGTCAGGAAGGCGAAAAAATTTCCGTCACGATAGCGACGAAAACCAAGTATGCAGGGTTGTAGAGGATGGTTTTTGAGAACAGTATTCCGCAGAGAACGAAATCGTAGCTGTTCATCTGACCAATTTTTGGCCATTTGTCGTGTAAAATTCACTCGATTTCACCCATGTGTGCAAAAGTGTTATTTATTTCGCTCCACAACCATTTTCTAATAGAATGAGGGTAAAAAATAAGATCTGGAAAAAAATTTTGTGTTTCTATTGGAAATTGGCCAGTCGCATTTGGTCCAAAGCCTGAAAAACTAACATAATATGAGTTTTTTTATTTATCAAACTACAACTGTAAAGTAAGCGATTTTTAGTGATAATGACCTTGGACATTTTGATGTAAAATTAAATGGGAAATACATCTTTCCTACACTAGTTTGATCTATATGTGTGCGTTTGTGGTCTTAAATGATGTTAAACTAAAATTTGAAGAAAAAATTCGCCATTTTTTTCTCTTAAAGGGTTCTCATTACCTATTCAAGGAAGGCAAAATTGTTTTCGTTCTGTTTAAAAGAAAATTTAATGCAGTTTACGCAAAATTTATTTTTGGTTTTTAATATTAATTTTTGGTGTCAAAAAAAAGACCTTAAGATTAATTTGAAACGGGATTTTTGACTTATCGACCTATAACTCCTAAAGCAACGGTTTTAGGTGATATGAGTTCAGTCAAATTTTATGCAATACAAAATGATAAATATCTTTCTTATACAAATTGTTAAACCTTTCATCGTTTAAGATGTTAAGCTCAAATTTAAAACAAAAATAATTTTTTTTTTTCTTAAATGCTCTTTTTTTGACACCAAAAATTAATATTTAAAAAGCAAAATAATTTTGCGTTAACTACATTAAATTTTCTATTAAACAGTACAACGAAAACACTGAGTCTAGTTTTCTTTTAGATAGATAGATAAAAATAGGTATTCAAATTAAGTGGTTAAGTTGAGCTGGCTCGTGCGGCGTCCTATAGTAGCTGGCGCCCCGGGAAGCCGCCCCGGTCGCCCTCCCCCCCTCCCCCTATGCCGGTACTGAACATAGGTTCTCCTATATTTCGAGTATAAAAAGGAACTAACAATATATTTCTTAATATAAGAAATTATATTTACTAGTATCGTTTTGTGGTCGAAATTCGACCTTACCCACCAAGTTTAAACTTTGGAAAAAGTATGCCGACCTATGAGGCAAAAACGTCTTTGTCCATGGACCATCTTTTACTTTTCACCCTACCTCATTTCACCTCACCTTGCCGCTACCTCATGCAGCCATGAACGCGTATGGGGGAATCATCATCGTATGTTTTCTTTATTTTACCTGTCTTAACGGCACATACTACAAATTATTATTTTTTTGTGCACATCTACGAAACAGTACCTTTCAAATGATATAAGCTTAATTCGCCTCTCTTTATATATATTATATTATTATAAGTTTTGATGTTCACGTATTTATATATAGATTTGTGTTTTTGGAACAATCTTAAATTTAATAGGCATTTTACTGAGCTTTTTGGTTCAGTAGTTTTAGTGCAAAAAAACAACAAAAAATTACAATCGCAAACTGCATTAAAGGAACAAAAAATGGGCAACGAGCTGCTTATACTAGTTTCCATGACCGCTACGTCATATCATCAGTAAGCTTTGTTAGCCGACGTTTAATAGTCTGCAAGCACACTATGCACACTATATTTTATCTTCTGCCTTGACCAGTTAAGAATCATAGCAAAAACATAAACACAGTGCACACACACATTTTTTCCTCCTCCACATGCAATTGCTTTTCTAGCTTTTTTGATAATACACATTTCTTTGCGAGTGCTCCGTTGAAAGCTTTTCTGGCGATACGAACGAGGTTGCAAGTGCTATATATAAATATCGGTTTGCTCACCGAGAAGTAATTTCTTTATTTGTATTTTTGGAACAACGTAAAATTTAATATGTATTTTACAAAACTTTTACGTTCAGTAGTTTTAGTGAAAAAAACCACAAAAAATTACAATCGCAAAATGCATTAAAGTAGGGTTGGCCATTTACCCTCCCGCGATCACAATCTATGAAACGTGCCATCATTCGTCCCGCCGTGCAGTTGCTGATTTCTCTGATTCGTTTGAAAATTGAATATGCAAGAAACCCAGTCGGAATCCCAGTCGGAAAAAAAACATTATTTATGCGAAAGGCAATTTTTTAAGCATGTATTATTGACTTGCATTATTTAATTGTTGTAAAAAAATTAATTTTCATGGACAAATAGTTTTAGTTCATGGAAAAATAGTTTAGTTTTAAGTAAACTGTGTTAATATGTTTGTATAACGTACATATGTATACATAATATGTATAAGATTTATGAAATGTTTTCTTTTTTTTTGTTAAATAAAAATACAATTTTAAAATAACCAACATTTATCTTTATTTATTAACATCAGTAATGCACGAATTTCTACTGGGTAATTTTTTCTTTACGTGGAAAAGACAAAACACATTTATACTCATTTTTTTTTCGTTGCAATTCCTTCACACATTTGTACAAATACTAGCGCGAAATGTTTGTTGTAAACGTCAGCGCACTGTCGACTTTTGGGCACCGCAGCTGGCCATCCCTATCTTAGACTATAAAGGCTAACCTACCTGAGCGCATTTCTAAAAAAGTTCCTTTGCAGCGGAAAAAAAAATTGAGCATAAGGCTAAATTTTGCAAGGGATCAGGAAAACTGGTCATGACCTGAATGGGAGAAAAAGTGGCGTAATATCTTAAGGAGGGATGAAACTAAGATCAATTTCTTTGGCAATGATTCAGAAACGAGGATGCGACGGCCTAGAGGCAAAGAGTTTCAAGTCAGATTCACACGGTGGTGGAAATATTATGGCGTGGGAGTGTTTTCCTTAACAGCGCCGTCTCTAGGTGTGGCAGGGTAAGGCATACAAATTTCTTTAAACATGTTCAAAATAAGGTCATGTTCTAAAAGTCTTTGAGAACACTCGAAATTCGAAAATTAATTCATTTTCGAGTATATCCTCATTAAAAAAAAAAATAAAAAAATGCCTCTAGGGTTGCTACCAGAGCTGCAAAATTTTCATTTTTTGGAATTTGCTTAAAAAAATGAAGAAAATTAGATTTTTTTCTTCTTTATAAGATAACCGTCAAAAATTTTAAAAAAACTCGGAAGGGCTGTTATCTCTGAAATTGTCATTCGAGGCAGCCCACAACAACTGTCAATCTCAGTATGTATGATACGTGAAAATATATTTTATTGGTCAGATTGAAATTTTCGGAGATATTAATCGCCAAGAAGAAAATAATGCTGAAGTGGTCCCACTTTTCTAAATTTCGAAAAAAATGGATGCCAAAGTAAAAAGCATACCTAAGCAAATACACTCTTTCGTTTGATGATATCAAAACTTTATTAAAATCCAAAAGTTCACGATCTTTTGGCTGTATATGTCGTCACAGGCAACGTAAGCATCAATTTGACAAATTTCATTAATTCTGGTAACAAATCTAAAACGTGTCTATCACTTTTCAAAAAAAACGTACACAGAAAAAACAGAATTGGTAAAATCAAAGAATTGCAATT
This sequence comes from Meiosimyza platycephala, assembly GCA_963662105.1. Lineage (NCBI taxonomy): Eukaryota > Metazoa > Arthropoda > Insecta > Diptera > Lauxaniidae > Meiosimyza > Meiosimyza platycephala. The sequence continues at coordinate 46,282,801 of OY759209.1, forward strand.
CTATGAATAAAATTTCTGGAATGCAACTATTAATTTCTTTAAATCAAAGAAAAAAATTGCAAAATCGAAACCCTTCGTTCTTTGTATTTTCAATTTCAAATTATCTGATTTTTTTTTTATATTAATATCTTTATATTTATTTATATGTTTTAGTACAATAAGAACCCTGTAGTGAAATATTCAACTAACTACTGAATTAATGCGTTTATCGTCAGATAAATGCTACCTAACTATAAGCTAGTTGAAAAGTCATGCAGCAATAGTCAGTAAAACATGCTGGGGCTACAATCCTATGTGACAATTGATACTTTACACATTTTTGATTTTAAAACAAAACAATTGTTATCTACTATTATTAAACGAGCAATAATTGTATGTATATATATATATATATATATTTTCAGACTTTATTTCCAAAACGGGTGTAGCGATTTTGATGAAACTTGGGGATTAGGTACATATGTGAACAAAATTACGATTGGGCTGGGTTTTAACTTATCAAAGACTCCTGGAGGGGCGTGGCACAGCCCTAAACTTTTATTTTCATAACATCATATCTCGAAAACTATTCAAGATATTGTGATGAAATTTGGTACACAGATGCAGATTATAAATGTCTTAAATTTTGCCAAAAGTGGGCGGAATCGGAAAAGTGGGCGTGGCACTTTTCAATAATTGAAAATTTTGATTCAATATTACTCAAAAACGGCACTGAGGATTTTCATACAAATTTTATAGATAATACCACTAAAAGCAGTCATCATAACATGCTATGTCACTATACTGGCAAAATTCGTTTAAGGGCGTGGCACAGCCCACAATATTTATAAACATTATAATAAGAGAATTAACAACACAATCGTTCTGAAATTTCATATGGTGGATATACTTGCTATAAGGTACCTCAAGACGAAAAATGGGTGTAATAGTGCAAGTGGGCGTGGCACCTCCCATACAAGCAAAACAGGTTAAATGTTATATTTATTGTACTATGAGAGTAATCTTCTTAAAATTTGGTAAGGAGTTGTCGGTTACTATAAGCTTTGAAATTAAATGCATTTCGACGGGATTGCTTCAGTGGGCGTGGCACCTCCCATACAAACAAAAACCGTTAAATGTTGTATTTAGTGCACTATGGGAGGTATTTTCTTTAAATTTGGTGTAGAGGTGTCGATTACTATAAGCTTTGAAATTATATGGATTTCAAAGGGATTGCGTAAGTGGGCGTGGCACCTCCCATACGTACGAAAAACGTTATATGTTATTTAGTGTACTATGGGAGTAATTTTTTTAAATTTTTTGTTCCAATCGATAGAGAAAGCACGAAAAATAAAAAAATTTTTTGTTCCAATAGACTTTTAATTACAGTGGTGTAGTGTTAATATTGTAGTGGTCATTTATAATATTTGACCACTTAGTGCGTCCTGAGCGATTTGCGGAATTTGTTGCTGTAAGGATATTTTCCTTGTCCTTTGGAGTATCCCGGAAGTAGTCACTCCATAAGTGACTACTCATCGAGGCGGTTCACTCCGAGTCACTTTGGGTCACTTGGAGACACCGAGATGAGAGAAAATCGCGATTTTGTGGTTTGCGTGCGATTTTGGTAGAATTGGTCTATAACACCTATAGGCCACGTTGGTGCAAACTCTTATCGCACCTAATTATGTTTTGCGATGCGTGCGATTTTTTGGATATTATTGCTGTAAGGATATTTTCCTTGTCCTTTGGAGTATCCCGGAAGTAGTCACTCCATAAGTGACTACTTATCGAGGCGGTTCACTCCGAGTCACTTTGGGTCACTTGGAGTCACCGAGGTGAGTGAAAATCGCAATTTTGTGGCTTGCGTGCGATTTTGGTAGAATTGGTCTATAACACCTATAAGCCACGTTGGTGCAAACTCTTATCGCACCTAATTATGTTTTGCGATGCGTGCGATTTTTTGGATATTATTGCTGTAAGGATATTTTCCTTGTCCTTTGGAGTATCCCGGAAGTAGTCACTCCATAAGTGACTACTTATCGAGGCGGTTCACTCCGAGTCACTTTGGGTCACTTGGAGTCACCGAGGTGAGTGAAAGTCGCGATTTTGTGGTTTGCGTGCGATTTTTGTAGAATTGGTCTATAACACCTATGGGCCACGTTGGTACAAACTCTTAGCGCATCTAATTATGTCTTGCGGTGCGTGCGATTTTTTGATTTTATTACTGTAAGGATATTTTCCTTGTTCTTCGGATTATCCCGGAGGTAATCACTCCATAAGTGACTACTCATCGACGTGGTTCACCACGAGTCATTTTGGGTTACTTGGAGTCACCGAGATGAGTGAAAATCGCGATATTGCGGTTTGCGTGCGAGTTTTGTAGAATTGCTCTATAACACCTATTGGCCACGTTGGTGTAAAAACTTTGCGCACCTAATAACGTTTTGCGGTGCGTGGAATTTTTTTTTTTTGGATTTTTACGAATTTCGTGAACCAAAGTGACTTTAAGTGACCCAACGTTACTCGGGGTGAACCGCCTCGATGAGTTGTCACTTATGGAGTGATTACCTTCGGGATAAGCCGAAGAACAAGGAAAATATCCTTACAGCAATAAAATTTAAAAAATAGCACCAACCGCTAAGCTTAATAAGGTGCGATAAGTTTTTGTACCAAAGTGGCATATAGGTTTTACCCCTCGTACTAACTGTACAATCGGTTGCGCTATTTTATATAAATGCTGCGATATCTCACTCGATTTAGTGTCCAATTTAAATGAAATCGAGCCATTTTGCATTATCCTTTTCATTTCTATTCACTCTTGGTCCCAATCCACTCTTTTTATAAACACTTTTGCATCAGACCACAATTTGACGAAACTAAAAACGAAGCAAAATTGTTGAAAAAAATGGAACAGAAAAAAGTAAAGAGAAGTTGAAGCGTGAAAGTGAAAACTCAACTGTTTTCAACAAATTCCATATTTTTTCGATTTTTTCAACCTCAAAACGAAAAACCGAACAGTGGTCGGTCTCCAGGTACTTTAACTTAACTGTCAAACTGAGTAACTGTGTTTTACATAAAATATTTTTTGAGAAAATACAGGTGTAGTGCGTGGTACGCGAAAAGTGCTATTAAAAACAAGAATTAAAACATATCATATATATCCGGTAATAACTTTAATTAGATCATATATATTTATTTATCTCAGTGGCAACACTGTAAGTGGTGACAGTTCTTTTCGCGAATAAAATTTTGTAATTTTAATTTCGGTAATTAATATAAAGTATAAAGCGCGTTTTACGCAACTTATCGTCCGCGGAGACTCAGCGGTTGGCAAATAAGCTGAAAGTTAGCTGATTCTGTTGTGCTAACAAAGCAAATAAGCAGGTATTTTCCTCTTTCAACATACAACAACAAATTGAGTAGAATATTGCGAGTTGGCGTTCCGTCAAAAGCAGCTGGTAGTCTGTGGTATAAAAGCTCCATGCAAAGCCAGGGAAACCAACATTTGTTGAAAGACCCTAACAGTCGGCAACAAATTGTGTGGATAACAGAAGTGGCTAATAATAAAGTCTCTGTTTAAATCTTACTTTACTTTGTATTACATACAATAAAATAAAATCATTATTTTTATTACATAATGACTTTGGGCCGCTCCCCTCCATCCGGAGGGAGCCATGGACCACTACCACAGAAACAACAACATTTGCTACAACATCAACAGCTCCCACAACAACAACAGATTTTACAACAGCAACAGCAGTCGCAACAGCTACAAGAACAGCAAGAACCTGGAAAAATGAGCTCTCCTGCCATGAAGGAAAATGGCTTTTCAACGCAGATGGTAAATAATGCCTCAGCATTACAACCAACTTCTACCGGCGCTATCCCTAAAGCACGAACAAACGAAGAAAATAAAAAAGTTCAAACAGGTATAGATCGTTATATGACTTTGAACTCAAAGAGAAAGCTCAGCCCTCAAAAAGGGAATACAGGAATGTCAAAGTTAAACAAGACTAACAAATTAACAACACCTTCTAATATATTATCTAGCAATCGATTTGCAGCGTTAAGCAAACTTGACGAAAACAAGGCTAGTGAACCACCCAAAACTTTTAAACCGCCTCCAATTTATTTGCGTGAGCGAAGTTCAAATGCTTTGGTAACAAAGCTAACACAGTTTATTGGGAAGGAAACCTTTTTCATTGTCCCCTTAACTAGAGGTAATCTTCATGAAACGAAGATTCAAGTTAAAAGTGAGGAACATTTCCGCATTGTTTCAAAAAATTTTAACGACAGTAAAAAATCTTATTATACATACCAGCTTAAAAGCAGCAGTGGACCGATTTCGGCTATGTGTCAATGTCATCGGAGTTTTGATACTACAGCATCTAATAACTACAGGACTGATCTAAGAGCATATACCAGAATTAAAACAGAATTCGGATGAACATTGTAGTAGGGGAGCCCAACAGGGGATTTGGAGATTTACTCGAGCGCGGCAGATTAAGATATGGGGGTTACCTTGCACCTTGTTGAGTACCTTTACCAAATCTTAGCCTTCTATATAGTGCCGTGAGCAGGCCCGTGCGCAGAAATCATCCAAGGGGGGAGGGGGGTTTTAACTCGGATATTTCGTAAAACAAGTATTTTTGACTACAAAGCATACAAAAAAAGACAAAAATAAAAAATTGTTTTATAAATATATTATATATGTATATGTCACCGGCCAAACTAGTTCTTAGGATAAACTAGTTTTCCTTAGGCCAAACTAGTTTATTTGAAGGCCTAAAAATCTCATCAGTATATTTTTGGTTGATGCCTACGTCAGCACCAGGGGTGGATCCAGAAATTGGTTTTGGGGGGGGCTAAGACTCTGTTTTTTATTACACACTTTCAAACCTTACGCATGACATAACTAAAAGGATAATACAACTGCATAAATTAGTCTTATTTTTTTTTCATGGAGCAACTCCAATCGGCGTGGGTTTTTCCTTCCATATTCTTCTAAAACTTTCTCCGGATCGACCTTTATTAAGTTCTGGATGTACAAGGACGCTTATCCGTTTAGCCATTCGGTTCCCAATGTAGCTCTTACAGTCGTGGACAAAACAATAGGGTCAGCAATAACTTAGAAATATACATTAAATTTTTTGGCAACCCTTGTACACGGTTGGCAGGAAGGTTCGACAAGTACCCTAAAAATGTCGACAAAATCTGGAAGCAGGGCTGTATTTGTTGATGATTATAGGTGAAAAATCTGTTTGAATTGAAATCGTAGCTGCTCCTACATATATAAAAGATATTCATATTTTTATATTTTAGATTGGGGAAAATTTGAATAAATATGAAAGTGCTTTTCTCACGGCTGTCAGGAAGGCGAAAAAATTTCCGTCACGATAGCGACGAAAACCAAGTATGCAGGGTTGTAGAGGATGGTTTTTGAGAACAGTATTCCGCAGAGAACGAAATCGTAGCTGTTCATCTGACCAATTTTTGGCCATTTGTCGTGTAAAATTCACTCGATTTCACCCATGTATGCAAAAGTGTTATTTATTTCGCTCCACAACCATTTTCTAATAGAATGAGGGTAAAAAATAAGATCTGGAAAAAAATTTTGTGTTTCTATTGGAAATTGGCCAGTCGCATTTGGTCCAAAGCCTGAAAAACTAACATAATATGAGTTTTTTTATTTATCAAACTACAACTGTAAAGTAAGCGATTTTTAGTGATAATGACCTTGGACATTTTGATGTAAAATTAAATGGGAAATACATCTTTCCTACACTAGTTTGATCTATATGTGTGCGTTTGTGGTCTTAAATGATGTTAAACTAAAATTTGAAGAAAAAATTCGCCATTTTTTTCTCTTAAAGGGTTCTCATTACCTATTCAAGGAAGGCAAAATTGTTTTCGTTCTGTTTAAAAGAAAATTTAATGCAGTTTACGCAAAATTTATTTTTGGTTTTTAATATTAATTTTTGGTGTCAAAAAAAAGACCTTAAGATTAATTTGAAACGGGATTTTTGACTTATCGACCTATAACTCCTAAAGCAACGGTTTTAGGTGATATGAGTTCAGTCAAATTTTATGCAATACAAAATGATAAATATCTTTCTTATACAAATTGTTAAACCTTTCATCGTTTAAGATGTTAAGCTCAAATTTAAAACAAAAATAATTTTTTTTTTTCTTAAATGCTCTTTTTTTGACACCAAAAATTAATATTTAAAAAGCAAAATAATTTTGCGTTAACTACATTAAATTTTCTATTAAACAGTACAACGAAAACACTGAGTCTAGTTTTCTTTTAGATAGATAGATAAAAATAGGTATTCAAATTAAGTGGTTAAGTTGAGCTGGCTCGTGCGGCGTCCTATAGTAGCTGGCGCCCCGGGAAGCCGCCCCGGTCGCCCTCCCCCCCTCCCCCTATGCCGGTACTGAACATAGGTTCTCCTATATTTCGAGTATAAAAAGGAACTAACAATATATTTCTTAATATAAGAAATTATATTTACTAGTATCGTTTTGTGGTCGAAATTCGACCTTACCCACCAAGTTTAAACTTTGGAAAAAGTATGCCGACCTATGAGGCAAAAACGTCTTTGTCCATGGACCATCTTTTACTTTTCACCCTACCTCATTTCACCTCACCTTGCCGCTACCTCATGCAGCCATGAACGCGTATGGGGGAATCATCATCGTATGTTTTCTTTATTTTACCTGTCTTAACGGCACATACTACAAATTATTATTTTTTTGTGCACATCTACGAAACAGTACCTTTCAAATGATATAAGCTTAATTCGCCTCTCTTTATATATATTATATTATTATAAGTTTTGATGTTCACGTATTTATATATAGATTTGTGTTTTTGGAACAATCTTAAATTTAATAGGCATTTTACTGAGCTTTTTGGTTCAGTAGTTTTAGTGCAAAAAAACAACAAAAAATTACAATCGCAAACTGCATTAAAGGAACAAAAAATGGGCAACGAGCTGCTTATACTAGTTTCCATGACCGCTACGTCATATCATCAGTAAGCTTTGTTAGCCGACGTTTAATAGTCTGCAAGCACACTATGCACACTATATTTTATCTTCTGCCTTGACCAGTTAAGAATCATAGCAAAAACATAAACACAGTGCACACACACATTTTTTCCTCCTCCACATGCAATTGCTTTTCTAGCTTTTTTGATAATACACATTTCTTTGCGAGTGCTCCGTTGAAAGCTTTTCTGGCGATACGAACGAGGTTGCAAGTGCTATATATAAATATCGGTTTGCTCACCGAGAAGTAATTTCTTTATTTGTATTTTTGGAACAACGTAAAATTTAATATGTATTTTACAAAACTTTTACGTTCAGTAGTTTTAGTGAAAAAAACCACAAAAAATTACAATCGCAAAATGCATTAAAGTAGGGTTGGCCATTTACCCTCCCGCGATCACAATCTATGAAACGTGCCATCATTCGTCCCGCCGTGCAGTTGCTGATTTCTCTGATTCGTTTGAAAATTGAATATGCAAGAAACCCAGTCGGAATCCCAGTCGGAAAAAAAACATTATTTATGCGAAAGGCAATTTTTTAAGCATGTATTATTGACTTGCATTATTTAATTGTTGTAAAAAAATTAATTTTCATGGACAAATAGTTTTAGTTCATGGAAAAATAGTTTAGTTTTAAGTAAACTGTGTTAATATGTTTGTATAACGTACATATGTATACATAATATGTATAAGATTTATGAAATGTTTTCTTTTTTTTTGTTAAATAAAAATACAATTTTAAAATAACCAACATTTATCTTTATTTATTAACATCAGTAATGCACGAATTTCTACTGGGTAATTTTTTCTTTACGTGGAAAAGACAAAACACATTTATACTCATTTTTTTTTCGTTGCAATTCCTTCACACATTTGTACAAATACTAGCGCGAAATGTTTGTTGTAAACGTCAGCGCACTGTCGACTTTTGGGCACCGCAGCTGGCCATCCCTATCTTAGACTATAAAGGCTAACCTACCTGAGCGCATTTCTAAAAAAGTTCCTTTGCAGCGGAAAAAAAAATTGAGCATAAGGCTAAATTTTGCAAGGGATCAGGAAAACTGGTCATGACCTGAATGGGAGAAAAAGTGGCGTAATATCTTAAGGAGGGATGAAACTAAGATCAATTTCTTTGGCAATGATTCAGAAACGAGGATGCGACGGCCTAGAGGCAAAGAGTTTCAAGTCAGATTCACACGGTGGTGGAAATATTATGGCGTGGGAGTGTTTTCCTTAACAGCGCCGTCTCTAGGTGTGGCAGGGTAAGGCATACAAATTTCTTTAAACATGTTCAAAATAAGGTCATGTTCTAAAAGTCTTTGAGAACACTCGAAATTCGAAAATTAATTCATTTTCGAGTATATCCTCATTAAAAAAAAAAATAAAAAAATGCCTCTAGGGTTGCTACCAGAGCTGCAAAATTTTCATTTTTTGGAATTTGCTTAAAAAAATGAAGAAAATTAGATTTTTTTCTTCTTTATAAGATAACCGTCAAAAATTTTAAAAAAACTCGGAAGGGCTGTTATCTCTGAAATTGTCATTCGAGGCAGCCCACAACAACTGTCAATCTCAGTATGTATGATACGTGAAAATATATTTTATTGGTCAGATTGAAATTTTCGGAGATATTAATCGCCAAGAAGAAAATAATGCTGAAGTGGTCCCACTTTTCTAAATTTCGAAAAAAATGGATGCCAAAGTAAAAAGCATACCTAAGCAAATACACTCTTTCGTTTGATGATATCAAAACTTTATTAAAATCCAAAAGTTCACGATCTTTTGGCTGTATATGTCGTCACAGGCAACGTAAGCATCAATTTGACAAATTTCATTAATTCTGGTAACAAATCTAAAACGTGTCTATCACTTTTCAAAAAAAACGTACACAGAAAAAACAGAATTGGTAAAATCAAAGAATTGCAATTCTATGAATAAAATTTCTGGAATGCAACTATTAATTTCTTTAAATCAAAGAAAAAAATTGCAAAATCGAAACCCTTCGTTCTTTGTATTTTCAATTTCAAATTATCTGATTTTTTTTTTATATTAATATCTTTATATTTATTTATATGTTTTAGTACAATAAGAACCCTGTAGTGAAATATTCAACTAACTACTGAATTAATGCGTTTATCGTCAGATAAATGCTACCTAACTATAAGCTAGTTGAAAAGTCATGCAGCAATAGTCAGTAAAACATGCTGGGGCTACAATCCTATGTGACAATTGATACTTTACACATTTTTGATTTTAAAACAAAACAATTGTTATCTACTATTATTAAACGAGCAATAATTGTATGTATATATATATATATATATATTTTCAGACTTTATTTCCAAAACGGGTGTAGCGATTTTGATGAAACTTGGGGATTAGGTACATATGTGAACAAAATTACGATTGGGCTGGGTTTTAACTTATCAAAGACTCCTGGAGGGGCGTGGCACAGCCCTAAACTTTTATTTTCATAACATCATATCTCGAAAACTATTCAAGATATTGTGATGAAATTTGGTACACAGATGCAGATTATAAATGTCTTAAATTTTGCCAAAAATGGGCGGAATCGGAAAAGTGGGCGTGGCACTTTTCAATAATTGAAAATTTTGATTCAATATTACTCAAAAACGGCACTGAGGATTTTCATACAAATTTTATAGATAATACCACTAAAAGCAGTCATCATAACATGCTATGTCACTATACTGGCAAAATTCGTTTAAGGGCGTGGCACAGCCCACAATATTTATAAACATTATAATAAGAGAATTAACAACACAATCGTTCTGAAATTTCATATGGTGGATATACTTGCTATAAGGTACCTCAAGACGAAAAATGGGTGTAATAGTGCAAGTGGGCGTGGCACCTCCCATACAAGCAAAACAGGTTAAATGTTATATTTATTGTACTATGAGAGTAATCTTCTTAAAATTTGGTAAGGAGTTGTCGGTTACTATAAGCTTTGAAATTAAATGCATTTCGACGGGATTGCTTCAGTGGGCGTGGCACCTCCCATACAAACAAAAACCGTTAAATGTTGTATTTAGTGCACTATGGGAGGTATTTTCTTTAAATTTGGTGTAGAGGTGTCGATTACTATAAGCTTTGAAATTATATGGATTTCAAAGGGATTGCGTAAGTGGGCGTGGCACCTCCCATACGTACGAAAAACGTTATATGTTATTTAGTGTACTATGGGAGTAATTTTTTTAAATTTTTTGTTCCAATCGATAGAGAAAGCACGAAAAATAAAAAAATTTTTTGTTCCAATAGACTTTTAATTACAGTGGTGTAGTGTTAATATTGTAGTGGTCATTTATAATATTTGACCACTTAGTGCGTCCTGAGCGATTTGCGGAATTTGTTGCTGTAAGGATATTTTCCTTGTCCTTTGGAGTATCCCGGAAGTAGTCACTCCATAAGTGACTACTCATCGAGGCGGTTCACTCCGAGTCACTTTGGGTCACTTGGAGACACCGAGATGAGAGAAAATCGCGATTTTGTGGTTTGCGTGCGATTTTGGTAGAATTGGTCTATAACACCTATAGGCCACGTTGGTGCAAACTCTTATCGCACCTAATTATGTTTTGCGATGCGTGCGATTTTTTGGATATTATTGCTGTAAGGATATTTTCCTTGTCCTTTGGAGTATCCCGGAAGTAGTCACTCCATAAGTGACTACTTATCGAGGCGGTTCACTCCGAGTCACTTTGGGTCACTTGGAGTCACCGAGGTGAGTGAAAATCGCAATTTTGTGGCTTGCGTGCGATTTTGGTAGAATTGGTCTATAACACCTATAAGCCACGTTGGTGCAAACTCTTATCGCACCTAATTATGTTTTGCGATGCGTGCGATTTTTTGGATATTATTGCTGTAAGGATATTTTCCTTGTCCTTTGGAGTATCCCGGAAGTAGTCACTCCATAAGTGACTACTTATCGAGGCGGTTCACTCCGAGTCACTTTGGGTCACTTGGAGTCACCGAGGTGAGTGAAAGTCGCGATTTTGTGGTTTGCGTGCGATTTTTGTAGAATTGGTCTATAACACCTATGGGCCACGTTGGTACAAACTCTTAGCGCATCTAATTATGTCTTGCGGTGCGTGCGATTTTTTGATTTTATTACTGTAAGGATATTTTCCATGTTCTTCGGATTATCCCGGAGGTAATCACTCCATAAGTGACTACTCATCGACGTGGTTCACCACGAGTCATTTTGGGTTACTTGGAGTCACCGAGATGAGTGAAAATCGCGATATTGCGGTTTGCGTGCGAGTTTTGTAGAATTGCTCTATAACACCTATTGGCCACGTTGGTGTAAAAACTTTGCGCACCTAATAACGTTTTGCGGTGCGTGGAATTTTTTTTTTTTGGATTTTTACGAATTTCGTGAACCAAAGTGACTTTAAGTGACCCAACGTTACTCGGGGTGAACCGCCTCGATGAGTTGTCACTTATGGAGTGATTACCTTCGGGATAAGCCGAAGAACAAGGAAAATATCCTTACAGCAATAAAATTTAAAAAATAGCACCAACCGCTAAGCTTAATAAGGTGCGATAAGTTTTTGTACCAAAGTGGCATATAGGTTTTACCCCTCGTACTAACTGTACAATCGGTTGCGCTATTTTATATAAATGCTGCGATATCTCACTCGATTTAGTGTCCAATTTAAATGAAATCGAGCCATTTTGCATTATCCTTTTCATTTCTATTCACTCTTGGTCCCAATCCACTCTTTTTATAAACACTTTTGCATCAGACCACAATTTGACGAAACTAAAAACGAAGCAAAATTGTTGAAAAAAATGGAACAGAAAAAAGTAAAGAGAAGTTGAAGCGTGAAAGTGAAAACTCAACTGTTTTCAACAAATTCCATATTTTTTCGATTTTTTCAACCTCAAAACGAAAAACCGAACAGTGGTCGGTCTCCAGGTACTTTAACTTAACTGTCAAACTGAGTAACTGTGTTTTACATAAAATATTTTTTGAGAAAATACAGGTGTAGTGCGTGGTACGCGAAAAGTGCTATTAAAAACAAGAATTAAAACATATCATATATATCCGGTAATAACTTTAATTAGATCATATATATTTATTTATCTCAGTGGCAACACTGTAAGTGGTGACAGTTCTTTTCGCGAATAAAATTTTGTAATTTTAATTTCGGTAATTAATATAAAGTATAAAGCGCGTTTTACGCAACTTATCGTCCGCGGAGACTCAGCGGTTGGCAAATAAGCTGAAAGTTAGCTGATTCTGTTGTGCTAACAAAGCAAATAAGCAGGTATTTTCCTCTTTCAACATACAACAACAAATTGAGTAGAATATTGCGAGTTGGCGTTCCGTCAAAAGCAGCTGGTAGTCTGTGGTATAAAAGCTCCATGCAAAGCCAGGGAAACCAACATTTGTTGAAAGACCCTAACAGTCGGCAACAAATTGTGTGGATAACAGAAGTGGCTAATAATAAAGTCTCTGTTTAAATCTTACTTTACTTTGTATTACATACAATAAAATAAAATCATTATTTTTATTACATAATGACTTTGGGCCGCTCCCCTCCATCCGGAGGGAGCCATGGACCACTACCACAGAAACAACAACATTTGCTACAACATCAACAGCTCCCACAACAACAACAGATTTTACAACAGCAACAGCAGTCGCAACAGCTACAAGAACAGCAAGAACCTGGAAAAATGAGCTCTCCTGCCATGAAGGAAAATGGCTTTTCAACGCAGATGGTAAATAATGCCTCAGCATTACAACCAACTTCTACCGGCGCTATCCCTAAAGCACGAACAAACGAAGAAAATAAAAAAGTTCAAACAGGTATAGATCGTTATATGACTTTGAACTCAAAGAGAAAGCTCAGCCCTCAAAAAGGGAATACAGGAATGTCAAAGTTAAACAAGACTAACAAATTAACAACACCTTCTAATATATTATCTAGCAATCGATTTGCAGCGTTAAGCAAACTTGACGAAAACAAGGCTAGTGAACCACCCAAAACTTTTAAACCGCCTCCAATTTATTTGCGTGAGCGAAGTTCAAATGCTTTGGTAACAAAGCTAACACAGTTTATTGGGAAGGAAACCTTTTTCATTGTCCCCTTAACTAGAGGTAATCTTCATGAAACGAAGATTCAAGTTAAAAGTGAGGAACATTTCCGCATTGTTTCAAAAAATTTTAACGACAGTAAAAAATCTTATTATACATACCAGCTTAAAAGCAGCAAAGGTATTACTGTTGTTATTAAGGGAATTGAATCCACTGTTGACCCTGCTGAAATCAAAGAAGCTTTGGAGCTGAAAAGTTTCAGCACTAAAGCAGTAATAAATATAGTTACCAAGGACAAGGTTCCCCAACCTATGTTTAAGGTTGACCTTCATCCTGATTCAACTAAATTAAAAAAGAATGATGTTCACCCTATTTATAAACTAGAATTCTTGCTTCACCGTCGTGTGGTAGTAGAGGAACCCCATAAACGGAACGGTCCGGTACAGTGCACTAACTGCCAAGAGTATGGGCACACAAAAGCTTACTGTACCCTCCAACCTATAATGTGTTGCTTGTGGAGAACTTCACCACATTTCTAAATGCATTAACAAGTTGAAAAAGATATTAATTTAAAAAAGTGCGCTAACTGTCAAGGGGATCACACTGCTAACTACAGGGGTTGCCCTATTTATAAAGAGCTTAAGGCTAAGATATCTGAAAAAAGGTAAGTAAACCGAAATCCAAATCAAAATATATTGGCTACCCATAACTTTGTCCAGCAGCAAAGCAATGCATATCCAGTAAATCCAACTATTTCATATGAAAGTGCGCTCAAATCAGGAGCAACAAATTCTCAACAACATAGCTTGAAAAACAAATCACAAGCTTAACTTAAACCTTGAATCAATTTATGATTTCAATGCAATCAACTCTACAAGATTTAGTCAAAACGCAAAACCAATTACTTCAAATCTTGATTGCGCAAAAATAAATAAGCTAAAAATTTGTGTTTGGAATGCAAACGGCATCTGCCAAAATAAAAATGAAATTTTTCATTATTTAACTCAAGGAAATATTGACTTAATGCTTATTTCAGAGACTCATCTAACAGACAAGCAACATTTTCATATTCCAGGATATAAATTTTACAAAACTAATCATCCTGATGGTAAAGCTCACGGGGGCACAGGAATTTTAATTCGAAATCGCCTTAAACACTACTCCTTAGAACCCTTTTCAGAAAATTATCTCCAGGCTACCTCTATTTGCCTACAAAACCACTCCAAAAAACTTACTGTTTCGGCAGTCTATTGTCCCCTCGATTCGCAATCAGTGAGGAAAAATTCAAAAAATTTTTTGATTCCTTGGGAATTAGATTCTTAGCTGCTGGAGACTATAACTCCAAGCATACATACTGGGGATCTCGTCTTATAAATCCTAAAGTCAAACAGTTATATAACATGTTAATGAGACATAGCACCACGTTCGACTATGCTTCACCTGGTCAACCAACATATTGGCCAGCCGATCAAAGGAAAATCCCAGACCTCATTGACTTTGCTATCACAAGAGGTATCGATAGATCCTTATTAACAGCCGAGGCAAAGTATGATCTCTCTTCTGATCATTCTCCAATAATTTTCTGCCTTCTAGAAAAATCAGCTGATCTTAAGCCCCCTATGAGACTAACATCACATAAGACCAATTGGCTTAAGTACAAAAAATACATAAGCTCACACATCCACTCAAACTACTCGATAGAACACAACGAGCATATTGACGATGCTGTTGCTGTTTTTAACTCAATACTGTATTCAGCAGCAGAGCACTCAACTTCTGATCAGGCTGTAAAAAAAAAAATGCAAAAAGCCGTTTCCTTGCTAACAGTGAAATCGAAATCCTCGTAGCCGAAAAGCGTAGGTTAAGGCGAGCGTGGCAGGTCCATAGATCCCCAGCTTCTAAAGCAATCCTAAAAATTGCTACACATAAACTTAGGTCTGCGTTAAATAACGAAGAAGACTTGGAGCAGCAAAAGTATGTCTCGAAACTTGCCCCCAATGCTAATGGAAAGAAGTCCTTGTGGAAAGCCAGCAAAAAAATAAGAGCCCCACTCTAAATGAATCACCGATTAGAGACTCCAACGGAAATTGGGCTCTAAGTGATGATGAAAAAGCTGAGGCTTTTGCAAATCACTTGAGTACAGTTTTTCAACCAAATACGAACATTCAAGGTTTCATGCCTCCCTAACTGCCAATAAATAACGATACTATCCAAATGAGTTTCCACAGCAGCAACTTAATCAGTTTAATTCAAGAAATGTGTTCTAAAAAAGCCCCAGGGTGTGATAACATCACACCCAAAATGATTAAGGAATTGCCTTATTCAGCCATTATCTTTTTGACCCGACTTTTTAATGCTATAATTCATTACGGATATTACCCAAAAGAATGGAAAAACTCTTTGAAAACCATGATACCAAAACTTGGGAAAGATCGTACATTACCATCATCGTACAGACCCATAAGTCTTTTACCTTGCTTGTCAAAATTATTTGAGAAATTAATTCTAGCTAAATTAATTCCTTATGTTACCCATAACAATTTATTTCCGCCTCACCAATTCGGTTTCCGAAAATAACACGGCACAATCGAACAGGTTAATAGGATCACAAATGAAATAAGAAAGGCTTATGAGCGCAGTGAATACTGCACAGCAATATTTCTCGATGTCGCACAGGCGTTCGATAAAGTATGGCATGAAGGCCTTATCAATAAAATTAAACACTTATTGCCTCTCAATGTTCACAAAACATTTACTTCTTACCTCGAAAGCAGGCTCTTTAAAATAAAACACAGTGATTTTATTTCTACTCACTTCAACATAAGAGCAGGTGTCCCTCAAGGTAGCGTACTAGGACCGTTCCTATATGTATTGTATACCTCAGACTTACCAATTAATGCTAACACGACCATCTCAACATTCGCAGATGATACTGCAGTTTTAAGTTGTAACCGTTGCCCATTAGAAGCTTCTCGAAAGCTCCAGCTTCATATAAAATCAATAGAAGAATGGTTGTCGATATGGCGCATAAAAATAAATGAGCAAAACTGTAAGCAAGTTACTTTTACCCTTAGGCGTGGTGAATGCCCTCCAATTGTTCTAAATAATTCCTCAGTCCCACAAAGTGAAATTGTAACATATCTAGGTATTCAATTAGATCGACGACTTACATGGCGTAGGCACATTGAAGCCAAAATAACTCAGTTAAAGTTAAAAACCTCCAGTTTTCACTGGCTAATTAATCATCGTTCCCCTTTGAAGCTTGGATATAAAATCCTTTTATACAAAACAATTTTTATGCCAATTTGGTTATATGGTGTCCAACTTTGGGGTAACGCCAGCTCTTCAAACATAGAACTAATACAAAGGGCTCAGTCCAAAATATTAAGATTAATTACAGGTGCACCATACATAAGGATTGAAATTATTCACCGAGATCTATGCATCCCATTGGTAAAAGATGAAATAAATAAAAATAAACAAACCTACGCCATAAGGTTGATGCATCATCCTAACCCATTGGCTCGTAATTTAACAAACATAGAGAATCATTCCAGACTGAAAAGAAAGGATCGTCCTTCTATGGAAGTTGTGCATACTGCACAGCACCGAACCGAACTTATTAGCGCTAACGTCATCGTGCAATCATCGTGAAGCAGATGAGGACTCAGTACCGGGACCTAGTTCGTCTCGGGCACAGTCCTCCAATACAATCCGACCTCGGCAATTCATCGCAACCAGCTCCTCCTCCGATGAGGACGTGTGCACGAGACCTAGTTCGTCTCAGCCGCTGTCCGATAAATTGGAGAGTGCAGCAACAAGAGACCTGTTCGTCTCGGCTACCATTAGAGTGAAAATATTTAAGTAACTGCTGCTTTCAGGCATCTACCCGACCAGATGAGGTCAGCCGTTAGCGCGGATACTTAAGTCACTGCAGCTTTCAGGCATCTACCCGACCAGATGAGGTCAGCCGTTAGCGCGGATACTTAAGTCATTGCAGCTTTCAGGCATCTACCCGACCAGATGAGGTCAGCCGTTAGCGCGGACACTTAAGTCACTACAGCTTTTATTCATTCTACCGACCTGACGAGGTCAGCCGTTAGCTCGGAAATATTCCATTTACTTATATGTATTATTTTACATACTTTCGCAATTTATGAGGGCTTATAAGCTCAGTAATGTTGAATAAATAAACAAGTCCCTGCTTTTTGTTTCTGGAGACGAGTTCATTATTAAATTATATATTAATTATACATAATATTAATCTATAATAATGTTACTTAGTATAAGATTTTAAAACTTATTGTTAGTCTCTAAAGAGAATATTCAATAAATAGAAAGAAGTTAAAAAAAAAAAAAAAAATATTTAATAAATTTTTAATAAAAAAATTTAATTAGTGAATCAGAATGAGGGGAACCAGTGGCAGACACTTAAGAAGATTAATTAAAAAAGAAAAGGCCAATTATGTTGCAAAATTCCAAAATATGGAGGAGTTCATTACGTAGTTGTGTAATTTCTGAGGATAACGAGGAAGTTGTTGGTGGAATTGACAATGCTTGCGAAGAAGTTGTTGTGAGGTTGGCGGTTTTAGAGAAGCTAACAAAAAAACATTTAAGGAGAAATTAGGCGATTGGTACCACAAAAATAAACCCTCAAGGCAATGCTTCGAAGATTTGCTAAAAATTTTAAGGGACGAAAATTTAGAAGTGCCTCGGTGTGCCAGATCATTTGAAAGGAAAAATGAGGGTTGCGTGATAAAAAATGTGGCTCATGGGTTTTATTCTCACTTTGGCGTTCAGACACAAATTGAAAGAATCGAAACCGTTATTGATACAGCAATATTTCTCGATGTCGCACAGGCGTTCGATAAAGTATGGCATGAAGGCCTTATCAATAAAATTAAACACTTATTGCCTCTCAATGTTCACAAAACATTTACTTCTTACCTCGAAAGCAGGCTCTTTAAAATAAAACACAGTGATTTTATTTCTACTCACTTCAACATAAGAGCAGGTGTCCCTCAAGGTAGCGTACTAGGACCGTTCCTATATGTATTGTATACCTCAGACTTACCAATTAATGCTAACACGACCATCTCAACATTCGCAGATGATACTGCAGTTTTAAGTTGTAACCGTTGCCCATTAGAAGCTTCTCGAAAGCTCCAGCTTCATATAAAATCAATAGAAGAATGGTTGTCGATATGGCGCATAAAAATAAATGAGCCAAACTGTAAGCAAGTTACTTTTACCCTTAGGCGTGGTGAATGCCCTCCAATTGTTCTAAATAATTCCTCAGTCCCACAAAGTGAAATTGTAACATATCTAGGTATTCAATTAGATCGACGACTTACATGGCGTAGGCACATTGAAGCCAAAATAACTCAGTTAAAGTTAAAAACCTCCAGTTTTCACTGGCTAATTAATCATCGTTCCCCTTTGAAGCTTGGATATAAAATCCTTTTATACAAAACAATTTTTATGCCAATTTGGTTATATGGTGTCCAACTTTGGGGTAACGCCAGCTCTTCAAACATAGAACTAATACAAAGGGCTCAGTCCAAAATATTAAGATTAATTACAGGTGCACCATACATAAGGATTGAAATTATTCACCGAGATCTATGCATCCCATTGGTAAAAGATGAAATAAATAAAAATAAACAAACCTACGCCATAAGGTTGATGCATCATCCTAACCCATTGGCTCGTAATTTAACAAACATAGAGAATCATTCCAGACTGAAAAGAAAGGATCGTCCTTCTATGGAAGTTGTGCATACTGCACAGCACCGAACCGAACTTATTAGCGCTAATGTCATCGTGCAATCATCGTGAAGCAGATGAGGACTCAGTACCGGGACCTAGTTCGTCTCGGGCACAGTCCTCCAATACAATCCGACCTCGGCAATTCATCGCAACCAGCTCCTCCTCCGATGAGGACGTGTGCACGAGACCTAGTTCGTCTCAGCCGCTGTCCGATAAATTGGAGAGTGCAGCAACAAGAGACCTGTTCGTCTCGGCTACCATTAGAGTGAAAATATTTAAGTAACTGCTGCTTTCAGGCATCTACCCGACCAGATGAGGTCAGCCGTTAGCGCGGATACTTAAGTCACTGCAGCTTTCAGGCATCTACCCGACCAGATGAGGTCAGCCGTTAGCGCGGATACTTAAGTCATTGCAGCTTTCAGGCATCTACCCGACCAGATGAGGTCAGCCGTTAGCGCGGACACTTAAGTCACTACAGCTTTTATTCATTCTACCGACCTGACGAGGTCAGCCGTTAGCTCGGAAATATTCCATTTACTTATATGTATTATTTTACATACTTTCGCAATTTATGAGGGCTTATAAGCTCAGTAATGTTGAATAAATAAACAAGTCCCTGCTTTTTGTTTCTGGAGACGAGTTCATTATTAAATTATATATTAATTATACATAATATTAATCTATAATAATGTTACTTAGTATAAGATTTTAAAACTTATTGTTAGTCTCTAAAGAGAATATTCAATAAATAGAAAGAAGTTAAAAAAAAAAAAAAAAATATTTAATAAATTTTTAATAAAAAAATTTAATTAGTGAATCAGAATGAGGGGAACCAGTGGCAGACACTTAAGAAGATTAATTAAAAAAGAAAAGGCCAATTATGTTGCAAAATTCCAAAATATGGAGGAGTTCATTACGTAGTTGTGTAATTTCTGAGGATAACGAGGAAGTTGTTGGTGGAATTGACAATGCTTGCGAAGAAGTTGTTGTGAGGTTGGCGGTTTTAGAGAAGCTAACAAAAAAACATTTAAGGAGAAATTAGGCGATTGGTACCACAAAAATAAACCCTCAAGGCAATGCTTCGAAGATTTGCTAAAAATTTTAAGGGACGAAAATTTAGAAGTGCCTCGGTGTGCCAGATCATTTGAAAGGAAAAATGAGGGTTGCGTGATAAAAAATGTGGCTCATGGGTTTTATTCTCACTTTGGCGTTCAGACACAAATTGAAAGAATCGAAACCGTTATTGATAGCCATGACGAAGTTTTGGTTGATATAAACATTGACGGTTTGCCTCTGTATAAAAGTTCCAGAGTGCAGTTATTGCCAGTGTTAGTAAGAATTGTCAACATTCCCAATATTTCGGTGTTTCCAGTAGGCATTTATATTGGCTATAAGAAGCCTTTCGACATTAGTGTTTTTTTTTAGCGATTTAGAAAACGAAATAAAGCTCCTTATGGCGAATTGAATTCTACTTAATGGCAAAGCTATAGCATTCCATGTTAGAGCTATTATATGTGATGCACCTGCAAAAGCTTTTGTATCTGGTATTGTAGGACATACTTCCTTACATGGCTGTAGTAAATGTACTCAAGTTGGGAAAAAAATTAGAAATGTGTTGACATATTCTATACAGTCTGGGGAACTAATTAATGATACAGATTTTAAAGAAAGAAAGCATTGTCTACATCATAACGAAGAGTTCCGTGAAAAAAAAACTCCTTTTGAGAGTTTAAACTTAAAAATGGTCACACAATTCCCCCTTGATCAAATAAATCTCATTGATCTTGGGGTTATGAGAAAATTCCTTTTGAAAATTATTCATAATAAAACTATTTTTAAAGTAAGTAAAGAAAATTTATTAGGGATTTCAAATAACCTAAATATATTGAAAAAATATATTCCAAAAGAGTTTTCTCGTAAGCCAAGATCACTTGACGACATACTGCATTGGGAGGCAACTGAATTTCGCCAATTTCTGCTCTACACAGGAGTCTTAAAAGGTCGAGGCAATGATGACATTTATTATGAGTTCTTATTACTTCATTGTGCTTATAGACTTTTGTCTTGTCCAAGAACCTGTCGCGAAAATGCAAAAAACGAACAATCCATGCTAAACCTTTTCGTTGAAAATTTTGCAGTACTTTGCGGAGAAAATGGTATCTCATACAATATCCATGGGCTTATACATATGGGTGGCCATATTATTAGGGACAGTACTCAAATTTTTGTATTTTTGAGTTAAACCAAATTTTTTGAGCATGTAAATTAGTTTCCGTAAAGTTTTTTACTTCCCTTTTGCAGCTGGTACTATTCATTGTTGTTTTTGGTAAGCGGCGATGTTAGTATGAGCGTCATATAATAAATAGGAGCGGTTAATTGAGTTTGCTTCTCATTTGGTACGACTTTCTGTTGTAGTACAGTCGTTTTAAGTTTGAATATAAACCATTTTTTCGTAAGTTTTTTCCTGTCCGAAATATTCAAAATGTAAATAATGTTTCTTATTTAATTAGTTTTAGTAAGTTTCATGAATTAATTTATATTTGGACAACGGTACTGAGGTATAACCTCAAAATTGCTTCAGTTTAGAATGGGCAAGTCTTCAGACACGTTTCCAAGAAAATGTAGAGGAATACAGACGTTAATTTGACACTCTACACACTCCCAAATAGACATATCAACGTTTGAAGGTGTTTCAAGGTCGATTGTTAGCCGCATTAAAAAAAAATAGGTCAGAACGAGCCACTGGCCGCAAACTGCGTTAGAGAATGTGGTAGAAAAAGAGTCACCACACCTCGTACCGACCAAAAAAATAGGGACATCTGCCTCTTAAATCGTAGGAAAAGTGTTGCTTTCTGACTACGAAGATAAAAGCCGGGGAATTCACGTCTCCAAACAGATTGTTCGGTGGCGTTTGGCAAAAGAGAACCTGACCGCTCCTCGGCCTATCACAAAACCGCGCCTGGCTAAAGCCATGAAGAAGAAGCGACTGTTATGGCGCAAACAACACTTGAATAAGGTTGTTGTGAATTGGAATCGAGTATATGCTACATTTTAAAATAGTTTAGTTCACGAATAACAATTTTTTTTAAATTTTAATCGAGCTTTACAGACATGCTTCTCTGACGAGTCAACATTTCAAATTTTGGTTGACAAGAGTAAGTTTGTCCGTTGATACCCTGGTGAGCAGTTCCACCCGGACTGCTTTCTAGAGAAGGTTAAATACCCGAATAGCGTCATGGTGTGATCTGTGATCTCAGCCAAAGGCATGGGACGTCTACACATCGTGAAAAGGACCATGACGCAGGACCAGTACAAGCGAGTACTTGAGACTCGCCTTCTGCCACAGCTCGAGGAATGGTTCCCTGGTGACTATCGTACGTTTTTATGCACGATTCGGTATCTAATAACAAAGCCAGAAGTGCTACTGGATTTCTACCTGACAAAAACATAGGCGTTTTGCCTTGGCGGCGAACTTACCTGACTTGAGAGAACATAGAGAACATGTGGAAAAACTCCAAAAGGGCGATCGCGAAAGGACTGATTACCACCACGCAGAAATTGATTGAAACACTCATCAGAGAATGACATCACAACACCGAACTCCTACAACATCCAAAAAAAAATGTATACAGAGAATGCCCGTGGCATACAAGCCGTAATTGTAGCTAAGGGTGGTATCACCAAATATTAATGTTATTTGCATAAAATTTTCTAAGGATATGAATATTACCTTTACGAAAAAATTAATGAGTGTACAATACGTATTATGTTGTTTTTATTATCTAAATAGAATATTATAATCAAAAAAAATACTTACTAAGCCTAGCACAAATTATCTCCTCAAAAAAATCATTTAAACTAGAAAATACAAAAATATGAGTACTGTCCCTAATAATTTTGCCACCCACTGTAAGTGATTGTGTAATAGAATATGGGCCACTGACAAATTTTTCGGGCTATCCTTTTGAAAACTATCTTCAAACGTTGAAGAAATATGTCAGAAAGCCATCAAAAATACTCCAGCAAATTTATAAAAAAATTCAATATGTACGAAGATATGATTTCAGAGCGGAAAAACGTTTTCTTTAATGAAAAAAATGGTGAAACTATTAGCCTTACGACGGACCAGTATTTTTTTTACTAACACTTGTCCAAATCAATTTTGCGCAATTCAGCCTTTCATTCCGATAATTATTACGGGCTATTCAAAGTTAAATTCCGGCTTAATAATAGAAAGAAAATTTAAGGAATTACAAAGTTTCTTTACGGAACCGGTTGATTCCTTACCAATTTTAGGCATATGTTTGGTTTGTCCCAATAATATAAGTGAAGAGGAAAGCTATCCCATTTCAAATATTGAGTGCAAACTCATTGCTTTTCCAGAAGGCAGTCAATTGCTACTGGTACCCTTATTACATGGATGCACAAAGTTATATAAACAAAGTAAAAATTTATTAAATATATAAAATAATACTTAGCATAAGATATAAAAACATGGCACCTCCATCCAACAAGCGCATTCGTTTTGCGGAAAATTTGACATCTCCATGTAAGTATCTAAGTTTATTTAAACTATTTCATGCCTGTCAGCCGCCATTCTAACATAAAATTTGATGTATTATTACAGATAATATTGATCAAAATGAAAGCGGCAATTGCAGCGGAATTAAAAAAATTTATGGAAGCAAAGTTTAAAGAACTCGCAGGTAAAATATTTGTCGAGATTTATATAAGCAATTTGAATTTCAAAAGTTTCTATTTTAACAGATTTGATCGAGTTCCAAGGCAAAAAGATTGACAAACTATCAGGTGATGCCTTCGCAGATTCATTTAAATAATTAATTTTTTAATAATTTTTGTTTATAAATACTTAGATATTGTTGGAGCACAGAGCAAAACTATAATGGAAGCATTGGCCACCCAAAAAGTGCTTACTGAAAAGGTTGTACGCCAAGAAAGCTCTGATGACGTGCGCAATATGTTTCCATTAAATAGTATTGATGCAATCAATAAACTAAATGGAGACATTTGCCGTGAAAATCGGGCTACATATGTGAGTATTTGTTTAAAGTGATATTTACAATTTAAATACACCATGCAACTTAATACTCTTTTTAAGGTAAACGTTATAGAAAACCTTGACAGCCATTTTCACTGAAAGTGTAATTATAAATATAAATGTTGACGGCATGCATGGAAAGCAGCGCCTTAAGGACTTTCCAAAAATATACGAGGCGTTAATGGGTAGGTATATAAGAATAAAAACTTAAAAGTTCAAAGTTGATTGCCCAGATAAAGTTATTTACATTTCATAAATCTTAAACATAAAATTAGTTTTGTACAAAAATTTATGATTAATATATTTTACTTTATTTTCAACAGATGCAATTCGAGCAGTTTGCGTTGGCGATGCCGATAAAGAGCTGAGGGAAGCTCTCAAAATTATTAAAAAAAGATATTTTCATAATGTTTGCATTGCAAAAAAAGAAAAACTGTAAATATAAAATAAAATGTTTATGTTTCCATAATGTTAGTATACAAAGAAAGAAAAAATGTAATGTAAATAATATATATACATATTTCCAAAATACAATAAATATAGTATAAATAAAAAGATTTTGCTCATCATTTACTAGCTTTGAAAAACCACACTATAATCTGAGTACAATAAAACCAGTAAGTAGTTAGTTTCAAAATAGTTGACTTAAAGTCAATATCTTTTGGTTGAAAGCACATGCAGATATAGGGACTACTCACTACTTTTGCGGACATCCCCATGTTAAAATAGTCAGCAAAACAATTTAAAAATAAACTAGTTGTGCTTATAAAAAAGTCAATGAAAAGTTAGCTAATAGTGAGATCAATTCCCTGCAGGGAAATTGATTCTTTTAACGTACAACAAGATATGGTCAATGCATTTTCGGTTCATAATTATACTACATATTTACGTAAAATCTAACAAACAATTTATGTCTTACATACTAGAAGCGACACTGCCAGTTACATAATAAGAAACATAATAACTTATACGAATAAATAATAAAACTAAAATTTATAAATGTCCGGATATTAAAGAATAAAAGAAAAATATTGAATTTAATTAAAACAAGATTTAAACGCGAAAAATGATCAAAAATTAACTGCTTAAATTTGCCGAAGTTCGAAATACTTTTTAAATCACTATTTAGTGAATCTGGAATTCATTCATTCTAATGGCGTTGATGAAGAATTTTCGTGTGGAATTAAAGTATGTAAATTTTGGAATAATTAAGTTGTTGCTTCGTGTATAAATTAATTTATGCAGGAACATACAATTTCTTGCCATGATATAGTTTTCGATGGAACATCCTAAAATCATCCTACTCATAACCGAGACGTGATCAAACCTTCGTAAGCCATACACATAACGTGTAGCGTTATTGAAAGTAGGGATGTTATGGATACGGAATTTCAGATTCGGATACTGATACGGATATTAAAATATTGTTGTATCGGTTTCGGATACGGATAAGGATATAATTTTATTTCGGTTTCGGTTACGGATACGGATACGGATAAGTAATCTATCATTAAAAAATAAAAAGACCTTTTATTGTATTTTTGTTTTTATCTATGTTTAGTACAAATCAATGAAATTAGTCAGACTCGCCAGATTGTACAACTGTTTATATCTGGATATGAGATTTCGGTTTCGGTTACAGATACGGATAATAAAAAATCTTTGTTACGGTTACGGATAACTTTTTTTATCAGATATCCGGTGGTTTTGGTTACGGATACGGATATCCATAACATCCCTAATTTAAAGCAACTTGCAGCTTATGTAAGGAACTAGAGTTCAGTTTACTATACACAACTTCAAAATAATTTATGTAAGGAAGTATTAATTGAATTACTAATCTACGCTTTATTTCAAATGGTGTGTATTCAGCAGATATCCTCAAATATCGCAGTCATGTAAATTTTGCTTATCACATGTTTTATATGGTCAACACAAGTCAAAGCAGTATTGAGATGGAAACAGGTTGCTTTATTTACAAATTTCAACGGCATATCTCCAATGAAAATAGTTGGCATACTACCAATTTCAAGTTGACCTCAAGAAATGGGTAATACATAAGACTTGTTGGGGTGCTTATTGTAACTAGCCCAATTAAAAACAATACACAGATCTTCATTCAGTCTACAAGCTAGATGATCAATAAGGCCAATACGCCGAGACAAATACATTTGGATGTCGTCAGCATAAGCATGTAACTTAACACTGGTAGATATCAAAAAAATGTCATTAATAAACAGACTAAACAAGAAAGGGCCTAAAACTGAGCCCTGTGGCACACCAGTACTACATAGTTTGTATTCGGAAAAATTTTCACCAACTTTGACTCTTTGCAATCTGTCATGAAGATAACTTTTCAGAAATTGCACTGAACTGTCGCAAAAACCAAAGAAAGATTTTAATTTTTTGCACAGAATTAGATGGTTAACACCATCAAAGGCCTTGGAAAATTCTAAGAGGCATAAAAAGGTAATCTGATTTTGGTCATTCATTATACATATATCATCCATAGCTTTCAACATAGCAGTTGCACAACTATGTCCAGCACGGAAGCCCGATTGCAGTGGAGACAGCAGTTGATACTTATTCAAATGTTCAGTAATTTGCTCGTGCATTAATACCTCACAGACCTTTGAAAAAGTAGACAGTATGCTAATAGGACGATAGTCATTAGGTTCAGTAGCACCTGGTTTTTTAGGAAGCGGTAGGACTATAGCAACTTTCCGAATTCGCGGGAAACAGGAAGTTGTAACACAGTGATTAATTATATGTGTGAGAGGACTCCAAATATACGGAAGGATTAGCTTCAGAAACCTTATAGAAATTTTGTCCTCGCCCAACGCATTCGATTTAATTTTCATAACACTTCTATAAACTTCAAAATCATCAACAGTACGAAACTCAAAAGATTTCACAGAGGAATCAGAGATACTCAAATTTGGTTCGTAGCTATCGCTGGAAACTACGGTATTATTAAGTAAGAAGAAATCATTCATTAGGCTAGGATCAATGTTACACTCCGATTTAACGCCACTCTTAACACCTAACTGTTTAATATTCTTCCATAATTGCTTAGAGGAAAGACCAGTGTTAAGCTTTGAACAAAAATAATTTATCTTTGATTGCCGTATGATATGATACACGCAGATCTGTTTCGAGCTTGATTGCATACTTCCCAGTTGTCATTGGTTGGCGACTTCTTCCACTTTGCATATAATTTATATTTCTTTTTGAGTTGCAGCTTGACATGGGAAGTAAACCACAGAGAAGAATTTTTCTTAATAAGAACCGTCTTGACAGGAACATGAGTATCCATAAGTCTATGGCAATTGTTGTTAAATGTCTCCAATTTCTCGTCTACAGAACTGAAGAGCCAGCATTCATTCCAGTTTGTCTGAGTTAGATCATCAAATAACCTATCAGTACTTAGAGCGCCAAAGTCACGGTATGATATTGTTATAATTTTACAACAAAATAAGTAAAATCAATTCAAACATTGGAATTTTTAACCAGCTTTTAATAATTCATAATATGTTCACATAATAAACATGATATATACATTATGACGGGTCGATTTCTTCGGGAGGAAAAAAGTCATCAAAGGGTATGGCAAGAAAATACTCGACCGACAATTCAGAGCAACTTTGCCAAAGAAACTATTGGTCTAAAATCAATTTCGACCCTCCGCATTTTCACAATTAGATTTTGAACAGTACTTACATACATATTTTGCAGTTTTATGGGAACAATTACAAATTTTTTCATATTTTCTTCAAAATCGGAGTAAATTGGCCATTTTGAAGTCTTTAGGAAGATTTCTCCTCCTTTCTGCATTTACCATGTTATTAGTTTTTTTTATAAGGATAGTGTAGTGCTGACGTACTAAAGTCGAAAGATAATAGAAACAATTTATTTATTCAAAAATTATAATCTTATAACAATTTACCGTTAAGTTTGACGCTCACAGTGTTATTTCTTGCCTACTTTCTGGCCGAGGAACTTTTTTGCGACTTTCAACCATCACTGACATAACTTTTTCGCGGTTTTTATCAACAACACGTCGAGAAACTGTTGTTAGTAGTAGAAGAAACCTCTCTGTGCCTTGATTGTACGAAGGAATTTTTGAATTAGGTAGTTGTGGATCGTCAGAAGTTAAATATTCCATTGAATGGTCATATGGAATGCTTTAAGTAAAAGACGGCTCAGTTAAAATACTGTTATCGTCTAGGTCGATCATATTCACATAATCCGTACAGTCGAAATTTATGAGTGGTTTATCGTAACATCAAATGAATTTGAAAAGAAGTACACTGCCATTAGTTAGTTGATCAAACATGAAATTTTGCAAATTTTCAGGTATAAATCCAAAGGAACTTGCTTTTAAGTCACATGTGCATTTTCCAATAAAAATATATTTTTAGTACAATCAAAAAAGCTCTAAATCTATTTCTAGACTTGAACCTGGTTTCTTTTTGATAATAGTCGAAGGCGTTTAACTTTTTAGCAACACTTCTAACATTAATTATTTCGATATTTAGTTTTTTCCAAATTTCAATTAATTTTTTTACTACATGTGCTGTAAAACTTTTGTATGAAAACATTCTGCTTTCAGCTTTAGCACTTTCACTCAAAAGACTATAATACTTTAATAAATCACTATTTTTTGGTAAATTGAGTCCATTTAAATCACTTGGCAAGCCAAAGATAGGGACATCTTGAGATGGCATATGCAACAAGCTGCATCCGGAGGATATGGGTCTTATCGGTAGCTCCATAGTTGGAAAAAACGAAAAAAATCACAGAATAATTACACGTTTTCAATGACTGATTTTTCAATGATAGATTTTTTGTTTTGAATAAATAATTGTTTTCCATTATTTTTTGACCTAAGTACTTCAGCACTCCACTATTCTTACAAAAAAAAAAAAATTACGTGGTAAATACAAAGGAGGCACAAAACCTTTCCAATGAAATCAAAATGACTAATTTACCACAATTTTTGCTTAAAATATAAAATACTTTGTAGTTGTTCTCATAAGAACCCAATATGTATAAGTACTGCTAAAAACCTATTTGTGAAAGTGAGGAGGCTCGAAATTGATTTTAGACCCGTAGTTTCTTTGGCAAAGTTGATCAGAATAGTCCGTAGAATATTTTCCTGCCATACCCTTTTTCAAAAAAAAAATGGACCCGCCCTAATATACATAGTTTTATAAATTAAATATTAGGAACATTTACAAATGCTTTTTTGAAACCAACGAATTTATTTTAAGTTACAACAAAAACTGTAGGAAAATTTACAAATGTTTTTTTGAAACCAACGAATTTATTTTAAGTTTCAACAAAAACTGTAGGATGAAAAACAACAAATCATGATTTGTAATATCAGAGAAACTGTTTCTATGACTGAAAATCATACAAAAAATTCATTGAAATCACACACGAAATTGTTTGATATCATAGAATGTTTTTTTTCTGTGTACATAGTCATCGAAATTTTTTATCGAAGATTTGCGATTTGAGTTCGTTTGGTGCACTAGTCGATCCTTGTCAATATCAGGTCCAAAAACTTCTTACTTCTTTTTGAAATTTGTCATTTCCAAAAAGGAAACTTTCCGCATGGCTAAGAAAAGTGAAAACTTTCGTTTCAAACCTTGCTTTCAAACAATTCACAATATTGTCAATAATTTCATAGTATTGACTTCTGAATTTTTCTTCGTGGTTTGGAAAAATCTTTAGCATTATTATTCGAATCATCTAACTTTTTTGGAACTTTTCTGTTGCGTTTTTCTTGAGGTAGTTCAATGCCTACGAAAACTCTTTGTTTATCAATTTCATTTCGATCAGTATTATAATATTACCAAAATGAAATTCTTTCTTTTGAATGGCAGTGCTAGTAGCATCTACGTAAGAAATCATTTTGCTCTCTAAAATATGGGAGGCGAGGCCCTTCAAAATATTTTTTTGTGTATTGCCCCCCCTATCCGCCGCCTATGGGAGTGCCCAAATAGAAATTTCGGTTGGCGTTCCGTTATTGTCACCACACATTCGGTTTGTTTCGGTTGAGTAATTGTGTAGATAACTACACCGATACCGATATATTTCGTAATTGGCACGTATCCGTAACCGAGTGGGGATATGGAGATATAAGGGATATGTGTAGTTTATGTGACTGATTATGCTACTGCTTTGTAATCACACTTAGTAGTTGTTTGTGTGGAACTCCAAAAGTTGCGTCACTCACCCAATAGATGCTCACTAAAACTTTCCTCACTCAGAAGTGGTCTCACAAATATGGGGAGAAATACGTCAAATGTCCTAGCGCGGCGCGCGAGCGCTAAATTCTGTTGTTTTCAACGCGTGCTGGTGCTACATAAATGTACCTAAAAAAATTTTCCGACACATCATTTCGATGTATTTTTTCCTCAGCTTTCCAATGGTTTTGTCATATTTCCCGAAATTTTCCATCTTCCTTGTGAAAAATCACAAAACGTGTTATATCTCAATAACGGTATTTTTAATATTTTTTTTAATGCTTTTAATCGAAAGCTGAGGTTTTTTACATTAAAACAGTTATTTTCCAAAGAGTGCTTTTGCAGTTTGCTATGAGAAATACAGCGCGAAAAAGTATTTGCGCATGTATTTTGTTCTTGTGACTTGAGTAACGACAAGAGTTAAACGAGTCGATGCGTTGTGGCATTATACATGCGTTTAAAACTGAGTACAGGAAAATTCTTGTCAAAAAACAGATAATTGCCATGGAACAAGGAGTTCTACCACAATCTTTTATTAAATCAATATCTATATTGGATGTGCTTTACTTTGTAAAGAGGGCAGGTGGTTGGTAAAGCCAGAAACCATTTCGAATTGTTTTAAGAAGGTATGTAGTCATTCATTACATAAATAAATATAAAAGTAAATTATGCATTCTGTTAAATTCAGGCAGGTATTCGTTGCTCCAATTCATCAACTGAAGTAGGCAGCAGCATTGAATTAGGAATTTTAGAGGGCACATCTAATAGCGAGGAATACATTGGTTGTGATGCAAATCTTCAGTGCTGTGGCTTTCTCACGGATGAGAACATTTAGAAGAAAGATTTAGAAGAAAGTAATGCTACTAATATTCCTACGACAAAACAGGCTCTGTCAGCATTACATATTCTGGAAAGATTTTTTAATAACATTGATAGCATTGATACAAACTCCCATATTTTTGAAATGGAAGAAATTATTTTGAAATTTTTGAAAACTAAAACTACTCAAAGCAAAATTTCAGATTATTTTTCATAAATAAATATTATATGTATTGAAAAAAATTTAAATAAAATATAATTTGCAATCACAACAAAAGTAACAACTTACATAGAATCAAATGCGAGTAATCGATTTTTATTTTTTTGCTTAGCTGCATTTTTTGCTTAGGTGCATCAATTACCGTGCATCAAAATGAAATGCAGTTAAGCGGAATATACTGTATTTGTAAGATAATTTTAAGTTATTTACAGTAGTAGTTTTTAAGTATAGAAAAAAAAGGAGAACTTATCGTGGCTGCTGCTTTCAAAGAAGTGGCGGAATGACATGAAATAATATAAATTCATGTTGGTACCACAAACTTGGCATCACCGCACTTATGGCCCGCACTTATGGCCCGCACTCACTGACGTTGTAAGGGTCAGTGCGCACGGACCCAACGAATGCGCCGATGCAGCTCGTGGCACGAACATGCCGCCCACCTTGCAATAGGCACAATTGCAACAACAAAAAGTTAGGCAGCCAGCTTTTTGTTGAATTTTGTTACCTGATACTGAAAGTATTTAGTATAAAAAAAGGTGATGATTTTTAACAGAAAGATAAAAAATACTTTTTATTACTTAAAACTTATAAGATTAAATAAGTTTTTTTTTTAATTATTTAAGAATTCAAAGTTTTTGTCCAAAATTCAATGGTGGTAAATAATACAGGGTAGTTCAAATATTCCATGTATAGTTAATTGAAAAAGTTGATAAGTAGTGTAGTTGAAATATTACCATATATGAGCCGTTTATTTTGAAAGTGGCATAAGTCACTTTTTCAAAAAAATCGGGTTAATGGCAACACTAAATACAATTGAACGGTATCTTTTCATTTTTAAAAAATTTGCACTCAATATGTTGAGAACTATTGAGATTTCTTCGAAAGAAGTAATGGTAATTAACGGTATAACAAACATGTTTATTTTGAAAGTGGCGTAAGTCGTTGTACTCAGGAAATTAATTACGGGGCTTAGTGTGAAAGAAATAGAACATGTGATAAGTATGTGTGAAGTATTGTTTTGAATTATTTTCAGTATTTTTAAAGAAGTTGTGATCATTGGACTTATTTTTATAAGTGCGAAAGAATAGTGCAGTTTTGTAAATTATATTATAGTGACATCTAATATAGTACACATAATTAGCATTATTTTATTAAAAT
The DNA here is from genome assembly GCA_963662105.1 of Meiosimyza platycephala. Lineage (NCBI taxonomy): Eukaryota > Metazoa > Arthropoda > Insecta > Diptera > Lauxaniidae > Meiosimyza > Meiosimyza platycephala. The sequence goes on from OY759209.1 coordinate 46,315,171, forward strand.
TACTTTTATATGATGTTGATGGTATGAATTATTATTATATATGTAATTTATTCAACAATTTTAGTAAATCACTGCCCTTTCAAAACATCACTTCAGTAAAATACGTCGGACAAAATTAATATAAGTCAGTCATTTATCTAAACTATTTATTTTGAAAGTGGCTTAAGTCACTTTACCGTAATGAAAAGTGGTGATTTTTTAATGTTTATACGAAATTATTTATACTGAGAAATATTTTTAAACGTGTTAAAACGCAAACCCTTAAATACCTCGACTTAAAAACAAAGTGACTTATGCCACTTTCAAAATAAACGGCTCATATGTATACGGGCATTTCACGCGAAGCGGACAGGGGAAATGAGGTTCTTGTTTCCAATTTCAGATATATTTGAATATGTTGTACCTGTATATGTTGAAAAGGATAATAAACGAAATATAAAATCCAGTGGTTAATTAATTTTACTAGACTTTTATTAAACTGAATAATGGCATTTGAAACAGTACATACCTTACCATTTCTCAAATTTTCAAAGACCCATATTTTGTAAACCAGTGTTGCAATTCTAAAAATATTTTGTTTCTCTGTCGAGGACATATACAGGTACAACATATTCAAATAAATATATCTGAAATTGGAAACATGAACCTCATTTCCCCTGTCCGCTTCGCGTGAAAAAAAGTAGATTAATGTAATTCAAATATTATACAGAGAAATTCAAATATTTTACATGAAATTTCGGAGACTTATAAGAGGAAATTTTTGTAGTTATTTAAACTTAAGGTTACTTATTTAACTTTAAGATTTTCATTCAAATTCAAGGTTAATTCAACTGTAGAAAACAAATAACTTATATGTCAGTTGTCTTAAGGACTTATTTCTTTGGTTAGTTGAAAATCAGAAAGTACAGGGTAGTTCAAAAAAATAAATTATACGATATAAATAAATTTAACTTAGTATAGCGTCGGCATGGCACGTTTTATCTCACCGCAAAACGTCCATCCAAAAATTGTTTGAAAGGCGACTGGAGCACCTTCTTGCTGCGTGGCTCACCACAGACAATCTGGGGAAAGAGATCAGTGCTATCTGCTTGATGGAAAGGATGACGCCCGTATTCACCAGTGTCAACCAATGCCGCGCCTCTTAGGATGGTATTTAAGTTATGCCTTGACCGAAAAACGAGCTAACAACTAGGGTGTGTGTCGTGGTCCTTAACGTATAAACCGAGATTTTGAACCTCCGAAAACAAGATTGTGGTCCGATCTTGACCAGGGCTTAATAAGCCTCGACCCTCACATCCGCCGCATGGTGTTTCGATTTCCACTAACACCGTCATTTTCAGTACCACATTTTGGTTATGTGTTGGTGGCTGAGGGCACAGAAGTTGACTAGTGGAGCTAGTCACCAGGTGAAGCAACGTATGGTGTTTTCTATAGCAGGTACGTCAAGTTAAGAGACTCGAGCATTTTGCGAGGTCATGAGACAGTGCCAAACAGTTTGTACACTCCTCCTCCTGGTGCACTATTCGCATACGATCAGCGACACTTAGGGCGCGGAATCGGCGGCACGAATTTAAAGAATGGTCGTCGCGGCATATTGGGCATTGGTATTCTCTATTAAACAATAGACGCCTCATGCTGTGAAAAGATAAATGATTACTTGATACATATGAACTATGTTTACCAGAAAAAAGGCGGGATGAAGAGAAAAATAGAGCCAAAACGTTGTGGAATTTTTATTCATTTTGATTTTCAGGCAAGCTGACCAGTTTATGAACTGGTCACGTAAGTACTCCGTTTTGGGTTCTAATATCGGCTACGCGAACGCGGTTATCAGAGCCATAATAAACTTTTGTGATACGGCCTAAACGCCACTCAAAAGGGCCTACAAGTTCGTTGCGTACGATAACCAGATCGTCAATTTGAAGATTTCTCTGAGGGTGCTTCCACTTGTTTCGCTTGCGTAATTCTTTCAAATACTCGTCTTTCTATCGCCGACATAATTCCTGCTGCATCGCTTTTAAACGTCGCCATCGATTATTGAAGTTTATTGAACCGACGTTTTCTTCCGGTTCTGCTGGAGCCATTAATGGTGACCCAACGAGAAAATGACCAGGAGTCAGTACTACTAAGTCTGAGGCATTTTCTGATGAGGTGCTAAGTGGCCTCGAATTGAGACAGGCTTCGATAATCGAGAGTAAGGTTGCAAATTCTTCAAAGGTGTATTTCATATGACCCGCAATTTTTCTGAAATGTTGCTTGGAGCTCTTAACGCCAGCCTCCCAATGTCCACCCATATGAGGTGCCGACGCTGGTATGAAGTGCCACGAGAGTTTCTGAATGCCGTATTTTGGGACGGATTTATCGCGTACGCGTTTTATTAAGTTCTCCAGATCTTTGGCTAATTTTTTGGACGCACCGACGAAATTTGTACCGTTGTCGGAATTGATAAGATCGCCGTGAGATAAAGCGAGATAGGGCTGCTATAAATGCTTGGCTGGAGAGATCACTTACTGGTTCTCAGTGGATGGTTTTTGTGGCAAAACAAACAAAGAGACATGCATATCCTTTGGTGATACGACAATAACGACCAGTGAAACCTTTAATTTCAAAGGGCCCGGCAAAGTCGAGTCCTGTATTTGTGAACGGCCGATTTAAAGTTGTTCTTAAGGGGGGCGAGGCAGCCATTATTTGTCCGTGAAGCTTTTTTCGATGCACAACGCATATTTTACAATTGTGTATTCATGTTTTTATTAAACTTTTGTTGTTGGGGATCCAGAACTCTTGGCGAATGAGTCGTAAAACGAGCTGGTTTCCACCATGAATGAATTGTACACATCAGAGAACTACAGCGGTGCACCGCAACCATAAGTATACTCCATACATACTTGGTATTTTTCATATCCAAATATCCAAAAACAACGCAAAAAAATGATGCGGTGTTGTTTGCACCCATGTCTCTTTTGTACCTATCTTAATGCGATTATGCCAATACCTTTCGCTCTTGTCTTTACTCACTTTTGTACTCATGCAGAGAGCGACTGCAAATAGTTTGTGAGAGTAAAAACCACCACCAAATTTTTGCGACACATTGACACTTGGGTAATCTTTTTTTGCATATTTTGGTTTTATGTGTGCTCTGCACGATCACTTAAATCGCGGGGCCGAAATACTTACACTCAAGTTCGGCTTGCGGTGAACTTTTTCCTATGAAAGATGTCAAGCGCTAAGAAAACAGAATACAGTAGACGTCCAATATAACGAACTAATTAATGCACGGGTCAGTCGCAATAGAAAATAGAAATGTACATATAGTACGGGAGGCAGCGTTGAATTTTGCGAAGCAGTTTCCTCCCGCTTAATTATTTTTGCAAATGATAGTTTATGTATAGCTGATGATCGAAATAAGCGTCAGCCAGCAGACTAGTAGTAGGCCTGGTTGTGAGAGGCCGACAAATAAAGTTTTGCGCAATAACTCGAAAAGTAAGCCACAAATGGAAAAATATATTGAGACAAATGTTGTAGAGGAGATGAAAACACATCGATTTTATGTCTGAAATATTTCCGTATTACAAGATTTGACCCACTTCATAGTTTTAAAATTATTCAAGACTTATACTACCAACTATACTTACTTTGTAAGTATCATACTTATTTTTAGCTTCATATGCTTACTAAATGTCAATACTTATAAGTATACTTACTTTTAAGAATTATACTTATTTATGCTTACTTTTTGTTAATTTAATTGTTTGAAAAACATATATTGGAACAGGTTTTAAAAATATATTAGGGTAATTCACGATCTTGTTGCATCGTTGCAAATGCATATCAATACGTTTTGTTTTTGTAAAAGCTGCTAATTTTGCATTTGCAACGATGCAACAAGATCGTGAATTACCCTATTTCAGAGATTCTTAAACTGTGGTCCGCGGACCCCTTGGGGTTCATTTACTTTTGTTCAAACCAGGGATGCCCAGCATCTAACTGTTTCCACTCTTTGACAACATCATCAATTTTTGCAAATTTATATTTGAGCCTACAAGGTGCAGCTTCGATTATAAAAAAATTGAATTATATTCAAATCGCATTCAAAAGTGTGTTTATGAGTCTTTTCCGACATTTGGCGATTTTATAGAATTTTCTAATAAAGTGCTCGATAATGAAACGCGGCTGCTTTTTGTCGAACATTTAATGGCTCTAAAAAGCAGCTTCCGGAAGTATTTTCCCTGTCCTGATTCTGGCAACGACTGTTTCCGGGATCCATTCAACACAGATGTTAGTAATGCTGAGCAATTATCGACATTAGAGCAAGATATGCTCGTGGATATCTCTTCCGATTCGGTTTTGAAACTAAAGTTAAATAAAATTGAACTAGCTAACTTTTAATTACTCCTAAAATCCGATTACCCTGCACTTGCAAATAAGGCCCTCTAAAACTTGATTCCGTTTTGTACGAAGTATTTGTGTGAACAGGCTTTTTCGGTACTATTATATATGTATGTTCTAAATCAAAAAATGGAAACAAACTTAACGTAGAACCAGACCTGAGGACGAAACCTGCGAATATAGAGCAGGGTTCGCATAATTTTTCTCACTCATGCGAATTCTGTTTTGTGATTTCTCGTGAGCTAGAGTTGTTGTTGTGTCTATTTATCAAAGAGTAATTTTCATCAAATGAGGTACGCAATGTGAGTTTTCACTTGATATTTTCAATTGAAGTGAATGACACTTTGATAAATACACACAACAACTCTAGCTCACGAGAAAGCACAAAAATAAAGTTCGTATGAGTGAGGAAAGTAAGGAATGAGAATTCGTGAGTGATATTTTGCGTACCCTGTAAGAAAATTTTTTTTTCTAACACTACATACTTACTTATACTTATTTTTAAATATTATACTTACTAATACTTATTTATTTATTTATTAAAATTAGTCAAAAAATACAATTTTAAAAACTAATATAAGATACGAGTACTAGCTACCAGGGCTTACGACTCGGCTATACATAAAGTGTCAAAGAATTTAATTAAACAATTATATCAAATGGCATAGACTACATTGCTTTATAAATTTTTCAATAATTGATAGGTTATCTTGGGTGCAATTCTTAAGTAGCTGGCATACATCGATGTTACCAAATATATGATTTCTTGTTGAGTTAAAATTCGGGCAGTGAAGTATGAGATGGTCAGTAGTGGCAGGACCCTGGCAGAACTGGCATGGCAGCGAACCGCAGCCTTGTAGTAGATGGGCATCAGAAAAACATGTGTGACCCATACGTAGTCTGACGAAAAGTGTTGTCTGAAAGCGGGAAGAGGAAGGCGGGAAGCATGGCTTGGAGCCGTCCATGTTAAAATGTTTATATCGATGCACCATATTCTCCCATGCTGCTTTTCTGTCCAGTTGAATTTTTTGTTGAATTAACCTTAGAATATCTTTTTTTTCGTCCGTTCCAAATGTGAATAAAGGGGCTGTGCGAGCCTCATTTGCGATTTTGTCAGCATATTCATTCCCTTTTATGCCTACATGACCTGGAATCCACATTATTTTTATTTTATTAGGTGATTTTATGCAAATATTCCTAATATCGGATATAAAATCACTACTGTAGTTGATGTTTTGCAAATTTTCAACAACTGATTTGCTGTCTGTACATATAACAAATTTCCCTTTATTTTTGCAAGCAAATTCGGTGGCGAGTTTTACTGCTAAGGCTTCTGCAGTAAATACGGAACAGTGGTGTGATAGCAGGCCTGTGGTTATGACACTTTCGTCATGAGGTACCACCGCAAATGATGTAATATACTCTGTTTTGGATCCATCCGTGTATATAAACTGCCAATTATTATTTCTGAAGCTATATTGAACATCGTAAATTCAATGCATCGTCGAATAGCAGACTTAGTGCGATAAGAGCGTTTGTGTTTAAAAGCGTTTACTACCTCTTTTGATAAGTTAGAGTTACTGGAGTTGAATAACTTATGAATAAGCTTGAATGTCATGGAACACGTCCTCTCAGAGATGGATGGAAGGCCAGCTTCAGCCAGTATGCATTTGATTGGTGATGTGGGAAATGCGTTGATGCTTCGACGAACGGCTGTGTGGTAAGGGGCGTATAGAAGCTTTATATTAGAGTTTGCACACCATCCATAAATCGGCAAGGCATAGTCAATTTTCGATAGGATAAGATACCTAGTTATATTTATTAATGTTGAAATATGAATTAAACAGTGCCTAGATGATAAATATTTTACAATGTTAAGTCTGGTAGCTAGACTTTTCTTAATATACATACAATGTGGTCTAAAAGTAAATCTAGAGTCAAAGAATACACCTAATATTTTTATAGAATCTACTACATTAATATGTACATTATTGAAACTTAATCTAGGGAAAGAACAGTTTTTTTTCTTGCATATGTGTAATAATTTACATTTATCAAAAGCTAGATTAGCACCCGAGCGTTCACTCCAGCTTTTAATATCAGACAAAATTTGTGAAAAAGTAGATATAACAGCATTATTGTCAGAAACTTTAACGAGGTTAAAGATTTTTAGACCGACTTTCCAATTCGCGAGTTGTTGCAAAACTATGTGCACACCAATGCGATCGAAGGCTTTTTCAAAATCTGTAGCCAAAATGGTTACATGATTTTTAGTAGAACGAGACACGAAGTGTTGCAGATGTAGGAGAACATCAGTGGTGCCTTGGCTCCTTTTGAAAGCAACTTGGTTTGGGCTTATTAGGTTTTTGGATAAAATAAACCACATCAAACGTCTGGCAACTATTTTTTCAAAAATTTTGCCCATGCAGGGAAGAAGAGATATCGGGCGATAGTTTCCAATTTCAGCGGAAGATTTTTTAGGTTTTAAAATTGGGATGACTATTGCCGTCTTCCAGGTTTGTGGGTAAATACCAGTGTTAAAATTATTGTTATATAATTCAAGGACATTATATATAGCACCTTGTGGTAGATTGCGTAGCATCGGGTAAGAGATACGGTCGAAACCGGGTGTTTTGCCTTTCGCATTTTGAAGTGCCGAGTAAAATTCAATTAAAGTAAATTTGGATTCTATTTTTTTAGCAGAAGGAGAGGTGTTACTTGGGGAATATGGAGTTTGTAGGGTAGATATTTTAGAAGAAATGAAATTAGGGTGAAAATTTATGTCTTCAGACAATGAGGAAAGGACTGAAGCGAAATAATTAGCAATTTCGACTGAATCAGTGATAACTCTATTACCCACGTTAATAACTTTAACCGAAGGATATTTATTGTTACCCACAAGCATTTTAATTTGTCCCCAAATCTTTTTCGGTGTTGAATTAGGAGTGATATTAGAAGTGAGCTGTTGTAGACTTGCTGCCTTAGCGGATTTAATTGCTTTTCTAAATGTAGCATTCGATTTCTTAAAAGAAATCATATTTTCTATTGTTCTACAGCGCTTATAAGCATGCCAAAAGGCTTGTTTAATTTTGCGGAGTGAATGAAGCTCGCTACTCCACCATGGAATGGTGGCTTTAGTAGGAAAAGGTTTTGTTTGCGGGATAGATTTGTTGGCAGCTGCACGTATAGCTCGACTTAATTTTGCAGAGTCACGGTTGACGCTGTTAGAAACACTGTACGAATTGAGATGTAAGTCGCAAAATTTTTTGAACTGCGGCCAGTTGGCAATATCGGTTTTAAATTTTATTTGAGGTTTAAAAGTATCTAGTTTAGTATTAAGAAGAAATTCTGTGACGATCGGAAAGTGATCACTGCCATGAAGATTGACAAGAGCTTTCCATGAAGACTTTGGAGCAATTTGAGCAGAACATAATGTTAGGTCTACATGAAAAAAGGTATTGTGCGTAGAAAAGTGGGTGGCGGAGCCATCATTTAATATAATTAAGTTCTGGCATAGTATAAAGTCTTCAATAGTTCTGCCTCTAGCGTTGGCAGTTTCAGATCCCCATAAAGAACTCCAAGAATTAAAATCACCTGTCAAAAAATACGGATCTGAGACTTGACGAGCACAGGAAATTAATTCCCTACTAGAGAAGTCTTGTTGAGGAGGAATATAGGTGTTAATTATAGAAAAGGAAAATCCAAAGTTGATTTTAACAACAATTGTTGACAAAGATGAGTTTATAGATTGAAAATTATGGGGAATATGTTTTTTGACTAGTAATGCAATGCCTTGTTTAGAAGAAATGTTGGAGTTCAAGTTATGGAAATAGCCCGAATAGTGTTTCGGCGTTATAATATTACTACTATTAAATGGAAGATGTGTTTCCTGAAGGAAAATTACATCAGGATTAAAATTTTATAAGTAACTGAAGTTCATTATAATTATTAATGTAACCATTAAGGTTCCACTGAAAAATTTTAAACATTTATATTCGGAAAAAGAAAAAATAATTAAATTATTTAAATTAAAATTGATGCATTAAGGGAAACTAGATGCGTTCAGATTTTAAAATTTTGAACATTTTAAATTGAGAGAAACAAGTGAGTTAGAGATTATTATGAATGTATTGAATTTAGAATTCGTCATCAGATATTATTGTTGTAACATTGGCAGTTGGGGAAGAAGACAATAAATCTTCTTCTAATGAGTTGAATCGAGGTGAATTCTGAGCAGAATTTATGTTATGAGAAGAATTAGGTGAGGAGAGTATAGAATTATTTTGTTGTTGTTGTTGTTTTTGTTGATGTTTGCGTTGTAGTTGTTGGTGTAAAGTTTTAAACTTTGAGTAGGAGGATGAATTAGGTAAAGTTGAAATGTTTGAGAGAGGGTTAAGTGAAGCAGTTTTGTTAATCGAAAGAGAGCTATTGTTAATAGCGAGTACATTTTCAGGGTCATTTTGCACTGGAGTGGCAGAGATTTTTTCTGTATTATTTTGTATTGTAGTTTGGCTAGAGTGAGATGGATTATTAATATTTTTTTTTATTATTGGAGTAATATTATTTGTTTTTGTTATTGAAGCATAACTGGCGGTTGTGTTTGTAGCGGGGGAAAAAGGGAAAAGAGATCTGTGGATGTTTTTCGCTTCGCGCATTGAACATTTTTTTTGTGTCTTGATTTTTAACACTTCTTTTTGTTGTATGAACTTAGTACAATCTTTTGAGGAGGCAGCATGCTCGGCGGAGCAGTTAGCGCAAGATGTGCGGGTGCAGATTTCAGGGGAGTGAGGGGGTAGGTTGCAGTTGACGCATATAGGTGAATTATTACACCGTTTAGCGGTATGGCCAAGCAATTGGCATGATTTGCACCTCATTGGGTTTGGGATGTACTCTCTGATATGAACAGAATGCCAAGATATGTTTATTTGCTGAGGCAGATGGTAGCGATCAAATGTGAGAAGAACTGCACCAAAAAAAATTGTTTTACCCTCGGTTAATTTAATAAATTTATAAGCGGCGACTACGCCCTGAGAACTGAGTTCTTTTACAATTTCTTCTTCAGAGACATTTTTTAGGCAGGGGGCGTAAACAGTACCCTTAGTTCAAAGTCACATGAAGCGAACATTTAATGGGGCACACTCCGAACAATTCTTTGGCCGACAAATATTTATTAGCGATTGTTACATTGTTGACAAGAAGTAGCAAATTACCATCACGTAATTCAGAAATAGAAACAATGTCTTTAGTTATCAAGTATAGCGCTCTTTGAACTGCGAAACAAGAGAAATCAGACAGAGATTTTTTTTCGTCAACTGCTGAAACTACCACAAATTTAGGATTTTGCAATTGAATTGTTGGAAGAGCAGGGAAGTCAGTGACAATGCTTTGACGAGTTCGTTTTTTCTTACCAGGTGGACTCTCAGCTAGCAGAGCAAACCGGTTATCCCCAAGATTGGGGGGCCCAGGGGGTATGTTTGCGACACACAACCGCCGCGCGAACTTAGGTTACCGAAAAACACTAAGAAAATAAAAGAAGAGCAAAGTTATAAGATGAAAAAATGCTGAGCGCACGTAAGAAAAGGAAAAGCGCCATGCTAGAACTTATACACAGTATGAAATCAAGACGTCCACTCGCTACGAGAACCAGTCGAAGACTGACTTACTAATATTTACTTTTCAATGTTCTTAGAAAAAAATATACTTATTTTGCATTAACATGAGTTGGTAGCATTATTCATGACCATCTACATTTTCGATAAAATACGGTTTTTATTGAAAGTCCTAAATTAACATTACTTGTTAGAATCTGAGGACCGCATTTTTCGTCCGAAATAACTATTTTTGCTCAAAATTACAGAAATTACCGGAAACTTTAAAACGGTGAAAAGTGGGCCAAGTATTGTCGTTTGGAAACTTTTCTGGTATGAAATCAATGTTCTTTTTTCTCCTCTACAATATTGGTCTAAATATATTTTTCTACTTGTGGCTTACTTTTCGAGTTATTGCGCAAAACTTTTTTTGTCGGCCTCTCACAACCAGGCCCACCAATAGTCTGCTGGCTGACGCTTATTTCGATTATCAGCTATACATAAACTATCATTTGCAAAAAAAATTAAGCGAGAGGAAATTGCTTCAAAAAATTCAACGCTACCTCCCGTACTAATATGTTTATTGAAAGAATTCGCGAATAGATGTTTGCTGCTTGCATTCAGAAATTGACTTTTGGACCGCTTTTTCGCTTAAAAGTAAAAATGTTGGAGTTCACTATATTACTTAATTCACTATATAGGGTATTCACTGTATCCAGAGACGACTGTACATTCAATAAATAGCAGAATTTATCAGAAAAAATTGACCGTTAATTATGAGCAGCAAGCTTCTACGCACAAACAAGAAAAAACAACGATGTGATCGGCTATCTGCATATGGGGAGAAATATGTACGTCAAATGTCCAAGCGCGGCGCGCGAGCGCTAAATTCTGTTGTTTTCAACTCGTGCTGGTGGTACTTAAATGTACCTAAAAAAATTTTCCGACACATCATTTCGATGTATTTTTTCCTCAGCTTTCCAATAATATTGTCAGATTTCCCGAAATTTTCTATTTTCCTGGTGAAAAATCACAAAACGTGTTATATCTCAAAAACGGTATTATTAATACTTTTTTTAATGCTTTTAGTCGAAAGCAGAGGTTTTTTTACATTAAAAAAGTTATTTTCCAAAGAGTGCTTTTGCAGGTTGCTATGATAAATACAGCGCGAAAGAGTATTTGCGCATGTATTTTGTTCCTGTAATTTTTTCTTCAACGCATTGACTCGTTTAACTCTTGCTGTTACTCTAGTCACAAGAACAAAATACATGCGCAAATACTTTTTCGCGCTGTATTTTTCATAGCATACTGCTGAAGCACTCTTTGGAAAATAACTTTTTCAATGTAAAAAACCTCAGCTTTCGATTAAAAGCATTAAAAAAAATTTTAAAAATACCGTTTTTGAGATATAACACGTTTTGTGATTTTTCACCAGGAAAATAGAAAATTTCGGGAAATCTGACAAAAATATTGGAAAGCTGAGGAAAAAATACTTCGAAATAATGTGTCGGAAAATTTTTTTAGGTACATTTATGTACCACCAGCACGAGTTGAAAACAACAGAACTTAGCGCTCGCGCGCCGCGCTAGGACATTTGACGTATTTCTTCCCATAAGCGGTATTTTCGGTACTTGATCTTTGCTTCCCTAATCATCACATTGCTTTCGACAATGTATTCTGATAATTTCTTGTACATGCATTATTTTTGTTGTTCGCGCGAAGTATGAATACGTCTGCCGAAAATGACAAAAGGAATGTGTGATGAAAAGTAAAGCAGAAACCGCATACATCTCACTTGAGTTTAAAAGTAACTCAGTCATAGCAATATAAAAATCTTTATGGGTATATAGACTGCATAGACAAAAAAGTATGCGGTTGCGATCACACCGCAATCGTTTTTAAGGTGAGTATACTTAGGGTCACAAATCGAGCTAGTTGGCTTTGTACGCAAGAATGATAGGATGTCGTTCGTTGTACGTTAGTGATAAAGAGAATACCATAACGACGAGAATCTATCGAGAATATCTTCGGTCACTGCCGAGCTGGCAAAATGAGTTTTAATTTTTCTTCAAGAGAGGTTTCTAATTCTCGGTTTGTTGCAGATTTTAGCCATTGAGACTTAGGCAATCGAAGCCAAGGGGGTCCATGTCACCAAAACTCATTATTTTTCAGATCCTCAGGATATACCCCCCGGGTTGCTAGATCGGCGGAATTTGAGTGTGTGTCAATATGGTCCCAATTTTCACTGCCGACCTTTTCAACTATTGTCGAAATTCTATTTGCAACAAAGGTTGCCCAAGTGCAGGAGGCTTTTTGACCCACGAAAGAATAATGGTCGAATCTGACCAGCAGAATAATGAACTTGAGTCAACATTTAGTTTTGGGGTAACTGATTTTATCATGTTTGCGAGCAGAACAGCTCCACAAAGCTCTAAACATGGAAGCGACTGAGTTTTTATTGGAGCCACTTTTGTTTTTGAAACAAGAAGATTGCAGCTAATTTTTTTGTCATTCTCAGTACGAACGTAAAAAACCACAGCATACGCACTTTCTGAGGCGTCACAGAATCCATGAAATTCAATACCGCTTGTAGGACAGCATTGAACCCATCGTGGGATTGATATTGATTTGATATTGAACTTTTATGTATTTTAATACAAAATTTTGCCATTTTTGAAGAGAAACTGGTTTCAAATTATCATCCCAGTCAATCTTATCGAGCCACAACTTCTGCATGATTATTTTCGCTGTCATAGTAACTGGCGAAAGCCAGCCAGCTGGGTCAAATAACCTAGCAATCATACTGAGGACTTCTCTTTTGGTGGAGCTCAAAGGGTAATGCCTGAAAGTAAAACGAATCAGAAACGGCGTTCCCAAAAATGCCAAGAGTATTCGTCGTACTTTTATCTTGCAGGGACAAAAATCTACGTCGAGGCAATTCTTTCAAAACTTTTTTCTAATTTGATGTACATTTTCTCAAATTGAACCCAGCATATTTAAGAATGTTTATTAGCTGATTTCGAGCCTCTATTGCACTTGAGATATCATGCGAACCGGCTAAAACGTCATCCACATACATGGAGTCTTTGAGTATTTCAGAGCCAAGTGGAAAATTTACCTTTTCATCTTCGGCTAGTTGAAGCAACGTTCTTAATGCCAGAAAAGGAGCACAATTTACACCGAAGGTGGCTATTTTGAGCTCGAAGTCATTTACTTCATCACTTAAAGAGTCACGAAATACAATCCTCTGATATGGAGAGTGTTGAGGGTTAATCATGATTTGCCTATACATTTTTTGTATGTCAGCATTAAAGACAAATGCAAAAAATCTCCATTTAAGGATCAAAGTCATAAGGTTGGCTTGGAGCACCGGACCTGTGTGGAGAATGTCGTTCAGACAAGTGCCATTTGATGACTTGCTTGAGGCGTTAAAAATTACTCTTATTTTTGTCGTTGTACTTTCGGGTTTTGAAATGGTGAGGCAGATAAAAGTGAGGAGGACTTGGTTCAAAGCGTGGTATATCTACCCTTTTCATATGACCAAGTTCTAAATACTCATGAATAACTTTATCGTATTCAGCCTTGTAGTCAAGCTTTCGAATTAGAGACTTCTCGTTTCGTAGAAACTGACGAAGTGCTATATGTCTTAAGGGGCCAAGACAATCTGAATTTTGAAAAGATTATTTAAACGGTAAATATAATGGCCGTCTAAAGTTCTTCTGACGGTTTTACTAAAAACTTCTTCGCAATAAGTATCTGAATATGATACTATCTTTTTTTGAGGAGTTTCTTCGATTTCCCAAAATTTGCTTATTTGCTCATTTAAATAGACCTCAGTAACATATGAGATTATTGTTTGACTCTGATTAGTGAGCTGTGGTTCAGGAATTGGACCTGTAAGGATCCACCCAAAAACGGTTTCTTGAGCCACAAGAAAACCTAAAATTCCTTTATGAATCCCACCTAGTATTATAAACGAGTGCAAATCACCACCGATAAACAGATCTATGGTCGAGCTTTGAAAAAAACTGGCATCAGCAAAGTTGAGCTCAGGTAGCTCAGGATAAGAAGGGGCAACGGAATGCGAGGGCAAATTTCCAGTGACTTATGGTACAATGAGTGCAGTTACTTCAATTTGTACATTTTGATCATATAGAGATCCAATATAAAATGATGAAACCTGAGCAGGTTTCGTGCTGATGGCGCCATTTAGTTCAGACACTTGAGCCGAGACAGCTTTGGTTGGTAGCTTCAAGATTTCGAATGCGTTCAGATACGAAAGTACCTTCTGAGGCTGGGTCAATAAGAGCCCTTGCTTTGTAAGTGGATCGAAGATGAAAAATGTTAATAAGAGGTGTACCAAGTAAAACTTTTTTGGTGACAGAATTGAAACAGGTTTGCACTATTTCTGTAGGGTTTATATTTGAAGTAGTGGACTATACAGTAGTAGCATGAGCTACCGAAGAGTTATTTGCCGAAGTGTTTTGTTGCTTAGGTCTCTTGCCTGCTGCACTTCGAAGATGTTCAACTCTTTGCGGCGGTGTAGATTGTTGCGTATTTTCAGGGTCCCTATGTAAGAGCGTATGATGCTGCCTCTTACATTTCATACAAGTGTTAACACTTTTGCAATTTCGTAGCTCATGAGCCGCAGAGAGGCAATTGAGACAGTGATGATATTGCTTAACAGTTGTAAATCGATCTTGAAAGCTCATGCTTAGAAACTTGGAGCAGGATCGTAATAGATGAGAGTCCTTGCACAACTTACATTGTGGAAAATCAACTTTGTTATAATAACTGTTGTAAGATTTTGACTTCTGAGCAGCATTCTGAGGTCTTGAAACACTAGGTTTCGAAGGACCACGAAAGTCTGAGACAGTTTCAAGAGCTTGAAAACTGTCTGTGAGAAAAATATATAATTCGTGCCATTTCGGAATTTCTGTTTTGTTTTTGTCCGATTGTTCCCAAAGAGCTAGGCTATGCTCTGGGAGACGTGAAGAACATAGATAAACAAAAATTGCATCCCAATTTTTAACATCGATTTTATATAACTTCAACGCGGAAATACAGTTATTAATGTCCCGTTGGAGTCGCTTGAGAGAATTTTCGGACTCCTGAATGCACATCAGAAGATTGAATAAAACTTTCAGTTCCTTATTTATTAAGATTCCTTTGTTTTCGTATTAAGATTTCAGGTTTTCCCACGCAGTATGAAAACCATCATTGGTCAGAGGAACTTTTTGTACAATCTCTTTTGCTTCACCACTTGTTTTTTGCAGCAAGTGGTAGAGTTTCTCAACTGGACTGAGAGCCTTATTATTCCTATATATTACCGTAAACATGTATCTGAATGTTGGCCATGTTAAATAGCTCCAATGAAACAAATCTGTATCGCATGGAGGAACTTTAAAGTTTGAGGCTGCAACACCTGAGACTTCTGGAATGATATTTATGCTTGAGTTAGAGACAAATCGAATAGTGCTGTGTTTATTGCAGTCATGGACCGAACATAACATTTGTGAGACTCAAGATATTTGGATTTTATATTTGTGACATTGTCTTTAAGTTTTTCATAAGACGCGGCACTGTGGCTTGCTTTTCAAAAAAGCGTTGCAAAAATCAATTTTAGTGTGGGTCTGTTTGACAAATTTGATACTTGCATCGAATAGAGAAATGTCTAGAGCTAATAAATTTAAAATTTCAACCCACTCGGATAGAAGCTTAGCTTTTACAGTAAGTCAAAGTGGAGACATTTTTGAAGTTTGCAAAAAATTAATTTTTTTGGATAAAAATTTCATGTTTGAGCTGAAAAATTCAACAATGCTGAGAGAAAAATATATATTTTTTTTTTGTAAAAGCATTATTGGTTTTAATTAAACAAAAAAAGATTAGTCCACCAACTTTTTTTTTTGTTTTTGTGTTCTTTTTTTTTGAAACATTGTTTTTAGCGATGTTTTTAAGCTTTCATTTGAGTTAAAAAATAAACTTCACAAAACTTCAAGCTAAGCTTCCACACAAATCATTACTAACTCTTCCTTAACATATCCCCAGAACAAACTAAGCGCCGGTGTTTGCCCGTTTGGGTTCTAGAGCGATTTTTATCGCCAAACCTGTGGATATAGCACCCTAAGTCCATACGCATATTAGAAATATTCATTCTTAAACCTTTAACTAGAAAACATTTAACTAGGTGTACAATGCCTATTTCATTGGTCATAGTTCATAATTAAAACCGTTTAAATAAAACTACAGCCAGGCCCACTTTTTTTAATAGTGAGCGAACCATTGTGTTTTGGTCAAAAACTACCTCTTATAGTTTTTGAATTTATTATATACAATAAGACCCCAACTAAAAACTTTTCTGATTGCACTAATCCTGTTGAAGGTAAAATTCCTGAAATCTTAAAATTTACGTAAGGATTACAGGAACAGGTAAAAAGTTGTCAAACGATTTGTGTAGAGAAAAACCAAACTAAATTTTAGATATGTATAACGGCAGGTATACATTTTTTTTAAAATTTTTTGCTAAGAAGAGCATAATTATGAGTATGGATAATGCTACCAACTATACTTACTTTGTAAGCAAGTATAGTTATTTTCAGCTTCATATACTTACTAAAACTCAATACTTATAAGTACACTTATTTTTAAGAATTATACTTACTTTTTGTTAATTTAATTGTTTGAGAAACATATATGTAATGGAAGAGGTTTTAAAAATATATTAGGGTAATTTACGATCTTGTTGCATCGTTGCAAATGCGTTTTTGCAAGAGAAGATTTTTGTGAACACATCATATTGCAAATGCATATCAATGCGTTTTGTTTTTGTAAAAGCAGCTAATTTTGCATTTGCAACGATGCAACAAGATCGTGAATAACCCTATTGTAGAGATTCTTAAACTGTGGTCCGAGGACACCTGGGGGTGCATTTACTTTTGTTCAAACCAGGGATGCCCAGCATCTAACTGTTTCCACTTTTTGATAACATCATCAATTTTTGTAAATTTATATTTGAGCCTACAAGGTACAGCTTCAATTAAATTTAAAGTTGAAGATAAAATAGAAGTGATTATTAAAAAAATCGAATTATATTCAAACGCATTCAAAATTGTGCTTATGAGTCTTTTCCAACATTCGGCGATTTTATAGAATTTTCTAATAAAGTGCTCGATAATGAAACGCGGCTGCTTTTTGTCGAATATTTAATGGCTCTAAAAAGCAGCTTCCGATAGTATTTTCCCTGTCCTGATTCCGGCAACGACTGTTTCCGGGATCCATTCAACACAGATGTTAGTAATGCTAAGCAATTTTCGACATTAGAGCAAGATATGGTCGTTGATATCTCTTCCGATTCGGTTTTGAAACTAAAGTTAAATAAACTTGAACTAGCTAACTTTTAATTCCTCCTAAAATCCGATTACCCTGAATTTGCATATAAGGCCCTCCAAATCTTCATTCCGTTTTGTACGAAGTATTTGTGTGAACAGGCTTTTCGGTACTATTATATATGTATGTTCTAAGTCAACAAATAGAAACAAACTTAACGTAGAACCAGACCTGAGGATGAAACCTTCGAATATAGAGCAGGGTTCGCATAATATCACTCACGAATGCTCATTCCTTACTTTATCTCACTCATGCGAATTCTGTTTTGTGATTTCTCTTGAGCTAGAGTTGTTGTTGTGTCTATTTAGCAAAGAGTAATTTTCATCAAATGAGGTACGCAATGTGAGTTTTCAATTAAAGTGACACACAAAAACTACTCAAGCTCACGAGAAAGCACAAAATAGAATTCGCATGAGTGAGAAAAAGTAAGGAATGAGCATTCGTGAGTGATATTTCGCGTACCCTGTAAGAACATTTTTTTTTCTAACAATGCATACTAACTTATACTTATTTTTAAATATTATACTTACTAATACTTACTTTTCATTGTTCTTAGAAAAAAATATACTTATTTTGCATTGACATGAGTTGGTAGCATTAAGTATGGAGTTTCACCACTGCATGCAAGAATAAGGTGTATGGAATTCATTTTGAAACTAACGTATACAATTCCAGAAGATTGTAGTGATTTAAAGAAGTTTCTTGTAACCAAAGAGGAAATAGCTGATAGGAAGAAAAAATGCAAGCTGCGTTTTATGCACAAATTGGTTTGAAAGTTGATCAACCAAAACAAGGGTTAAGTAATACCAATGATGGAAACACTTTCAGAACATTTTATGAAAGGATGAAGTCACAGCGCGAATTACTGGAGTTGAAAAAGAGATAAGTAAAAGGCTACAAGTCATATTAAATGTCTTATGCTGTAAGGAAAAAGTTGACGCAAAAAAATATAGAGAGTTCGCAACAAGAACTGCTGCCTAAAAAATATCCGCATAAAAAACTTACACCTACGGTTCACAAAATTCTGGCCCATGGTAAAAATATAATAGAGTTTCAGCCTTTACCAATTGGTGAACTATCAGAAGAATCACAGGAATCCAAAAACAAAGATTACAAAAAATACAGATATCTCAACACGTGCAAGATATCAAGAAAGTGACAAAACCAGGACCTTTTTAACATGCTAGCTGCCTCATCTGACCCAATTATTACATCTCTAAAGCACACCCAATCATCAAAAGAGCTGAAAGAATGTTACTCTCAAGAAATGTTAAGTCTATTATATAGCCATTCAGATACTGTTGATTATTTTGAAAGAAATTAAATCAAATTAATTAAGTAATAAAAAATAACAAAATAAAAAATAATTTGAATAAAAAATTATTTAGTTTATAAAAAAAAAAATAAATTTTCACCAAATTTATAAATCCGCTTTGAATTTTTTTATAATTTTAGTTTTATATACTAAGCCCAAGCACATTTCAATCACACTTTTCAGTAGCTCTCAATGTCTACTTGCGACAAAAAAAACAGAAATTAAATTTTTACATGCAGAGGTTTGTAGTTTTTCCTTCCTACAAAAAACTCAACTTCAACAATCAATTGCGTCGGATTCTGTTAGCCTATTTCAGCAAAATTTACCACTGTATTAGCTATATTAGCCCTATCATATAAAAAAAAAATTATCAAAAAATCGTTATTCGTTCAGAAGTTATAATTTTTGCAATCAAAAAAGTCAAATCTTGCCACTGTGCGCCGTAGCAAGACATTTTTCGTAAGACTCTATAAGTTTTGTCCAAATATCTTTGAGTTCAGCTTGTTCAATTTCCAAAGGAATGATTGAAGTATGCGATCTGCTGCACGAATAAACAAATCCAGAGTAGTTATTTTGTTAAAAAAAATTTTCAAAAAATTTTGAAATGGTTCAAAGCTTGAAAGAGACAAGTAGAAAATGTTTGAAAAGGCAATTAATTAAAATGTTTGCAAAGCAAAGAAAAAATTTTCCCAAATTTAACAAATAATCGTTGAATGTTCAACTGAGACACGCAGAAAATTTTTCAAAGCAATGAAAAAACGTTTCCAAATTTAACAAACAATCGTCGAATGCTCAACTGAGACACGCAGAAAATTTTTTCCAAGCAATGAAAAAATGTTCCAAAATTTAACAAACAAGATTCGTATGTAGTTGGTGTACAGTTTTGCGAAACCGTTATTTGAAATAATGTGAAAATAGAAAATTATGTAATCATGTGTTAACTGCAAAATCGTATGACCGAACAACTCCGTTATTGCCGTAACGGTACCCGCAAAACGGTGTACTATATTAGCCAAAAAAAATTATGAGACATTCGGTTTTTTGACGCGTTTCTTTTTTTTTCTGAAATTTGATGCACTTTGTAGCTCTAGTTGCTTAGCTTTTATTTTTAAAAACGTATTTTACACACCTGAGTCAAGACTGGGATTTCTCTCATATCGAAGCAAATGAAAATGACACGAAACTTCAAAAATGTTCGCTGCGCCAAGAGGCTCGAAGGACCAAATATGTTCATGTGGAACTGCAAAAGTTGCGTCACTCACCCAATAGATGCTCACTAAACTTTCCTCACTCAGAATTGGTCTCACAAATATGTCCTTTTTCTGTCCTTAGGATCTTCGCTTTTTCTGCACTGTGTGCAGGCTCGTGAGGCTCACGTGGACACTTAGTAAAATGGTGTTTTATGAGAATAAATTAAATCGCTTTACTTTTAATTTAACTTTATTTTATTTAATCTAATTTTAAAACTAGTTGTAAGGTAATTTTAAGTTATTTATAGTAGTAGTTTTTAAGTATAGAAAAAAAGGTGAACTTGTCGTGGCTGCTGCTTTCAAACAAGTGGCGGAATGACATGAAAAATGAAATAATATAAATTCATGTTGGTACCAAAAACTTCGCATCACCGCACTTAAGGCCCGCACGCACTGACGTTGTAAGGGTCAGTGCGCACGGACCCAACCAATGCGCCGATGCAGCTCGTGGCACGAACAGTAGATATAGCGTGAGTTATAAAAACTGTAATGTGTGGAAAATATTTTAATTTTAAGTTACTTTTATCATTGTAGTAGTATTCTAAATATAAATGAAAACAATGGTAATATGTATGTGTATGTGTAATATTATGACTTATATTACTTTACTTCTGATAAATTTTATTCCCCAACTTTGTATATGAATTTAATTCCGCATATTATGCGTAGAAATTAATACGAAGCTCATTTTTACTGTAAATATAAATATTCTGATGAACAAAAAACTTATGCGCTTAAAAAATATCCCATATTTAATAATAAATTAAAAAAAATAGAAAATTTTTTTATTAATCAAATGCTTTTTAAAATGCTTTTTAAAACGATCTTTTAACGTTTACTAGGTGTTTTAAATGTATGATTATAACCTTATTGAAGTAATTTGAGCCAAAAATTTACGTAATAATTTTTTTAGATATTATTTACACTTATAAATCAAAACGCATGCCATAATTTTCATAGAAAAAATGGCGTCGGGCTCATTTGTGACCTTATCATATGTTGTGACCGATTGTGTCTACACTACAACCATTCCGTATAAACCTTGCGTTCTGGTACTTACACAGTGTGGTGTGCAAAAAAAAATTTATGATTTTTACGATGTTTAAGCGGATATCTATAGCATTACACATCTTGACAAAGCTCCTCTAAGGCGCCGTCTGTTCGATGTTGTCTACTTTGAAGAAATTTATTGATTTTAAAAATTGCGCAAGCTATCACATTTTTTTTCACGCGCCCGTGTAATATCAGTTTTCATGTTTTTTGTCCGCTTAAATGAAAGCCCTTCGAAAATTCGATAACTCGTAATACGCATTTATCTTCAAAAGTTGATAACTTCAAATAGGCGGCGCTAATCCAGTATTCAATACTGATGAAAATCCTTTGATGAGCTTTGTCAAGACGTGTAACGCTATAGATATCAGCTGACATGTCGTAAAAAAACAGCATTTTTTTGAGCCACTCTACTGTATATGTTACGATACATACGCAAATGTGACCAAAAAAGTGTCTTTAACTACACAAAGTACGAAGTGTTACTCGAAAGTAAAACTACAGCTATTATTCCGTTAAGTACGCAAATGTGACCGAAATGTGTCTCTAACTACACAAAGCATGTACGTAGTGTGACTCTATGGTTACATAACGATAGCAACTAAATATGAGTACTTATGGTAATTGAGCCCATATAGTAACATTTTGTGGTCACATTTACTGATATGTGCCTAAAATATCGTGGTTACCAGCAGGTTACTTTTAAGAAGAACTGTGTAGTTATTGTAACTGAAATCCGTCCTAAAAAGGATCAATTTTGTACACAAAAGTTACTGAAATGTTACCATAAAGTCAAACTGCGATTTTCAGTATTTTCGCAATTAATGTTCGGTTAAAGTGTCACAATGTAGAAAAAGTGACTTTATCTACACCAAATTTAGTCACAATAACCACTTTGTGACTCGCACGCAAACTTTGTGACCTTCACAGTCACAAATTTCTACTTGGGTATGTCCAAGAAATGTGGTATGAGATGCCCAAAGAAGCCTGTCAGGCTCTAATCAACAGAATATATATGCCGAGAAGAGTTACGAAAGTTATCCAAAATAAAGGTGGATACACTAAGTAATGAAAGTGTAAATAAAAAAGTTCATATCTTTAACATTTTCTTTTGTTTTTCTATATTTCTTTCCGGTGTACCTATTTTTTTGAGCAGGCAGATATTGAGCATATAGTATTCATTGACCTCAACTTTCTTACCTTACGGTAATTCTTAATGAATTTCTACTTCTTTTATACATGTAGGGGAAGGTGGGGAATCCTGAGACACTGCCATATTTCGGCAGTATGTCAAGATAGATAGTTTAACACAACTACAGTCAAACCCGCTTAACTGAAACGGCTATTTGCCGAAATTTCTTTTTCACTTAAGCGGTATTTTCACTTATACGGAGTTTGCATAACTGAAAAAAATTGCGGAGTTCGGATAGTAAGATTCTTCGTCATCATTACTTTCAAAAATAATTTTATTATTGGTTACAGCAAAACCTACCTATCGAAAGCAGTTTTTGATAGTTTCTGGGCGTACCATACAAGCTCATCTTCAGGGCCGGTAAAACATATAAAAATCGGATGTCGGGTGACGACGGTAGTCTAAAAATTCAACATGAAAACTAATAGCGGTTTCAAGTGAAACGCTCTGGATAAAACTTGTATAAAAATGCCGTTAATAAAGATCGGTTGGGGAATTAGACACCCAATAAATTTTCGGGTGTCGAGTACTATACACCAATGATACGTCGTCCGCCGGGACTGCTCTTTCTACCATTTTTTATGCTGCAGACAAGTCCTTAAATGAACGTAAAATAGATTTGATGAAATATGTATGTAAAAGCACAAACCAGTTAATAAAACTTGAAAAAAAAAACAAAAACAATAAAAAACTTTTATGGTCAAACTTTACGTTTTTCCACGTAGAATACCATACCCCATTAAAATTTGCAAATGTTCTGATATTTGTTAAAGATATCAAGCAAAATAAAAATGTGGCTCATGATTTCCCACCTTCCCCTACATAATATATAAAGGCTACGAAGATATCTGCATTTGTGTTTTCTTAAGTAGGTATTTTGAATAAAAAGGTTTTCCGTTGAGTTGAATTTTGAACTCTAGGGAGTAACTATTATTTTGAACATGTGTGTTTCTTGATTTGGCGAGCAGAAATGAAACTAAATTGAAAAGTTTAGGAGATGTAGTAAATTTTTTACAGAAACATCCATAATATAAGGACCTCATCCCAGAAATTGTTTGATTCGTGAAATTGTTAATGACTATTCCTGCATCCTTTTGCACTAATGAGAGCATTTTTTCGACTCTTAAGAGACTGAAATTGTATGTGCGTTAAACGATGGGTCAAAAACGTTTAAATGATGATGAAATAAACTTTTAGTACGGAGTAGCGTTGCTTATATCATTTGAAGGGTACTGTTTCGTAGATGTGCACAAAAAAAATTTTGTAATATGTGCCGTTAAGGCAAGTAAAATTAAGAAAACATACGCACATGATTCTCCCATACAAAACGCTTTAGCCAACGCATCTTGAGGTACAGGCAAGGTGAGGTGAAAAGTGAAACTAAATAAAATCGTGATTCATGAACAGAGACGTTTTGCTCGTCATAGGTCGGCAAAATTCTTCCAAACTTAAAACTTGGTGGGTTCGGTCGAGTTTCGACCACAATACTATACTAGTCTTTATAAAAATTTAATATTTTATCATTATCACAATCTTTGCCAAGTACAAAAGCTTCAGGTGATCTGGAAACTTTTCTGAATCTGTACCAAATCAGGTTCTCAGCGACGACAGAACTTGGTCGTACATATCATAATAAATTTTTCTTCTTCTGAAGTCTGAAATATTTGTTGTTCTACTTTTGAATTTGAATCAATACGCTTGGGAAACAGGTCTTTCGGCGCTCCTGCATCAGAGTGATTTGGGCTTAGGATCATCGTCCTGATACGATGTGTATCTTAAATTTTCTTCCTTTTGAGTGTCAGTGAAGCCGAAATTCTGAACCCTCTTTTTCACTTCGTTTTAAAGAGTACTTAAGTATTACTCCTTCGTGATAATATCGGTAAAAACTCTCAATTCACCAACGTCTTCCTATGATACGAGTATGTATTCCCATACCATAACGAGCAACTATCTACACTTCACAGTGGGTATTCAACTCTTATACTGCCGGGTCAATGGGGTGTTGGAGAGGCGTAATTTTCTGCGGTAAGACTAATAACATTTTATCAAAATGATTATAATAAAGCTTGACGGAAACCGAACACAGCCCTGCAGTAGAAGAGTATAATAGAATGTTGTGCATTGATGTCTCTTAAAAATGGTTTTGATTTTACCCAAAAATGATTTATACTTTTTCTTAATTTAATTTTAATCACGGTCGCATGGGACATTTTTTTCCGTCATAATATTTATGTTGTTTCTATTGCTCTTTTATGAAATTATGTATAAATACCCAGCAGGCAATGGAACAAGGCCTTCCACGGAGAAGGTCTGCTAGCACTGCTGCGATTGTAAGAGGCCTTCTCAAAACAAAATTTTAATGCAAATGAAAATATTTATAATAATTTTTTTTTTTATTATGATTTTTTTTTGATTACCTTTTGTCAATATCAGCAATAAGTAAATTTTATAAGTAGTGAAATCTTAATTAGCAGAATAGTGTCACTCCCTTGAGAGTACACTAGAGCGGTTCAGAAAAAAAACTTTATGATTTTTTGACGATGTGTCAGTGGATTACTATAGCCCCTAGACAAAATAACCCATAAGGATTTTCAAAAATTTTTAAAACTGCATTTGCCGCCGCCTGTTTTAAGTTGCCAACCCATTTTCGAAAATGTTGATTTAAAAAATGGTGCAAGCTAAAGAGGTTCTCAAATTTTGCAACAAAGTGGGTATGCTTTTCGAACTATTATCGATCGAGAAATTCGAATCCGTGATCAGTTTTTCTTCTTCTTCTTTTTTTTTTATAAAAAAATTAGAAATTGCCCGGACAAATATTAAAAAATGCCGATTTTTCACTTTCAAGTTGCAAAATCATGATATAATATTATATCACCGATCTAGTGGTACATTATTTTTAAGGTACCTTTATTTGCTTAAGAAAATATCGTAAACTGCATGTCAATATCTTCTTTCAAAACCAAGATATCTGCATTTTTCTAAATTAATATACCTAAAATTCTTCGATTCGACGCTGACATATTTACATATTAAGATGATTCAAAAATTTTCTTTATTTCAAACAGCCATTATCGATCGAGGAACTGGAGTCCAAGATTAGTTTTTCTTCTTCTTCTTTTTGTCCTATAAAAAAATTGAAAATTGACCGGACAAAAATGAAAAATTACCGTTTTCCTACTTTCAATTTGCAAAATCGCCATAAAATATTTTACCGCCGATCTAGTGGTATATTATTTTTAATGGACCTATATTTGCTTAAGAGAATACCGTAAACCGCATATTAATATCTTCTTTCAAAACAAAGATAATGATATTCGGTTTTCGGTTTTCTTTTAAGCAAATAAAAATTTATTAAAAATATTGTACTACGGGATCGGTGGTAGAATAATATGGGCCGATTTTGCAACTTGAAAGCAGAATATCAGAATTTTTGGTTTTTTTTCGGTTAATTTTAATTTTTTTTGTAAAAAAAAGAAGAAGAAGAAAAATTAATTACGGATTCAAGTTCCTCGATCGATAGTAGCTGTTTAGAACAAAAAAAAAATTTGAATCAGCTTAATATGTAAATATTTCAACACCGAATCGAAGAATGTCAGAAAAATGTTAGAAAAATGCAGATATCTTGGTTTTGAAATAAAATGTTGATATGTGGTTTACGGTATTCCCTTAAACAAATAAAGGTACATAAAAAATAATGTATCACTAGATCGGCGGAAAAATATTATATGGCGATTTTGCAAATTGAAAGTAGAAAATCGGCATTTTCTCATTTTTGTTCGGTCAATTTTCAATTTTTTTATAGGAAAAAAAGAAGAAGAAGAAAAACTAATCTTGGATTCAAGTTCCTCGATCGGCAATAGTTGTTTGAAATAAAAATAATTTTTGAATCATGTAAATATGTCAACGCCGAATCGAAGAATTTCAGGTATATTAATTTAGAAAAATGCAGATATCTTGATTTTGAAAGAAGATATTGATATGCAGTTTACGATATTCTCTTAAGCAAATTAAGGTACATTAAAAATAATGTACCACTAAATCGGCGGTATATATTATTTCATGATTTTGCAACTTGAAAGTGAAAAATCGGCATTTTTTAATATTTGTCCGGGCAATTTCCAATTTTTTTATAAGAAAAAAAGAAGAAGAAGAAAAACGGATCACGGATTCGAATTTCTCGATCGATAATAGTTCGAAAAGCATACCCACTTTGTTGCAAAATTTGATAACCTCTTTGGCATGCACCATGTTTTAAATCATTAATTTTGAAAATGGGTTGGCAACTTAAAACAGGCGGCGGCAATCCAGTTTTTATGGGTTGTTTTGTCTAGACATATTGGGCTATAGTAATCCACTGACACATCGTGAAAAAATCAAAAGTTTTTTTTCTGAACCGCTCTAGTGTACACTCATGAAACTATTTCAAAGCCATTTTGACGCTGTGGCATAATTTTATATTGTTATTTATTAAATATGATTGCAAATTGAATTAAATAAAAAAAAACTCGAATCATAAAACATTGAACCTATGAAATGAAAAAAATACATGGTGTCTTTCTTAGCCTTCCAATATGAGGCCTTCCCACAGCAGGCATGCTATTAGGCCTGATATGGGAAGGCAAAGAAGAAAGACTCCACGTATTTTTTCATTTCATATGTTGCAATGTTTTATGATTCGACATTACTTTTTGTCATTACATTGTACATATACGACATCAAAAGTATATAAATGGTTGGAAGTAAAAAAACGGTGTGCATGTTGCCAGGTTGGTCTTCTGTTTCATGTTATGTTAAGGTGATGGCGGCAGAGTGTTGTGTATTCAATGTCAAATTAAGAAAACGTCACAACAAATAAACATTATAAACATAAACATAAACATTGCATGTGAGGCGGATAAAAAAAAAATTAACTCAGAGTCTCACGGCTTATTAAAATTTATTTTTTTCCAAGTACTTCTATAACCCATCCTAAGGTAAGCTCTCTTAGAAGGCCTGCTTGATAAGGCCTGTTTTATCGGGCCATTTCATATAAAAAAGAAAGTGAGTTTGAAAGGAGGTGGCAAGGCCTTAATCTTACCAAGGAAGGCCTGCTAGAAGCACTGCTAGCTCCTGCCCTTGCCTACTGGGTAAGCTTAGTCAAAATGTTTTTAAATCAACAGAAGTACTTAATGTATTTATTTTCACATAAGGGGACGTCCATTAATTACGTGAGGTGTTTTTTTGAAGATTCAGACCCCCCCTCCCTTTGGTGAGATTTCGTGAGATCTGGCGGGACCACTCCCCCCCCCCCCTCCCGTGAGATTTGAATTATAATTTTTAATGTAAATTCTATGCATTAAAAAGTTGAAGTGAGGTTTTCCTTGACACCCTCCCCCCTATTTTAGCTCACGTAATTAATGGACGTCCCCTAACACGGTTGTCTGGAAAAAGTTTTAACCCTCAAGTTGCATCCTTTCAAAAATTCATGGTGCTACGTATTCGAGGTAACTCACTAACCATTTTTCTGCAAAAAAATAAAAATTCCTCGGGCGCTTTTTTTTCAAAGAGATACCGTTTCTTATATTTGGGAGTATATTAGACCGCGAATTAAATTTCTCATGAAAACTTGTTACGGCGTGCGAAAGTATTGATCTTCCCCTTCAAAATTCATTTTAAATTATTTCGATATCTTTTTTTTTCTCTGAGATATTGTATCTTGAAATTTATTACACAGGCCTACACACACTGAAGGAAAGGAAACATGATTTTTTTAAACATTCGGCTGGTCATAGGCGGCGACTATGGGGGGTAAAGAACTTTTTGCCCCCTCAAAAAATATTTGGAGGGGCCTCGCCCCCCCAATATTTTAGAGAGCAAAATGTTTTCTCATGTAGATGCTACCATCACTGCCATTCAAAAGAAACAATTTCATTTTGGTAATATTAAAATACTGATCGAAAATTTAAGCGAAACTATTGCAAGCTTGAGAGATGAATTCGCAGTGATTTGGAGTGAAATTGATAAAGAAAGAGTTTTCGTAGGCATTGAACTACCACACGAAAAATGCAACAGAAATGTTCCAAAAAAGTTAGATGATTCGAATAATATGCTAAAGATTGTTTCCAAAACCACGAAAAAAAAATTCAGAAGTCAATATGTACTATGAAATTATTGACAATATTGTGAATTGTTTGAAAGCAAGGTTTGACACGAAAGCTTTCACTTTTCTTAGCCATGCATTTTGCATGTATTCCGAAGATGCATTGAATGTAGATTTAAAGGAGATTGCGTTTGAATTCATAGAACGATGTGAAATTAGACGTAAAACATTTGCATTGTCATAACAAAAATTTTGTAATGTGTTGAACAATAAATTTTGATTACAATTGTGAATTGTATACTCTTCATGTGTTTTCATTTTGTGTTTGTTGTGTTTTACTTTTACATTATCATATATTTTGATGATCATGATTCTACAACCCCTCTCCCATGAAATATCACTTGAAAATTTTTTTTTAAGTTTGGCCCCCCCAATATTTATTAGAACTCTCCGCCTCTGCGGCTGGTTAATTTATTTTTGGTTGATTTTTTTGTGTTTCAGTATTTGTAACAAGGAAATTTATAAATTTAACAGGAAATAACTACAACGCTGGTAAACATTGAATTTTTTTATAGAAATTTGTCTAAATTTAATTGGTCTTTTACAAACCAAACGAATTTTGACAAAAATTGACCGACACATTTTTGATTTGGCTGAAATTTGTTTTATGGGTTCTGTATCGAAAAAAAGATACGTAGAGATACGTATTCTAGGATTTTCAAAAAAATATTTTTTTTTTTCAAAATAGAGCGAATTCAAATTTTAAGAATTTCGTGTTTTTTGGCTTGGAAGCTCACTTTCAAAAATTCATAACTCCTGTTCTGTTAAAGCTAGAAAATTGATTTTGTTGTTTTGTTTATTAACAAATTAATATTGTTATAAACAATTAAATTGTTTAAATTGATTTTTAAGAATTACCCCCACCCTGTATCAAAATTTTAATATAACTATCGCGTTCTACGTTAAATTTGCTATCGAAAACATATTTTTTTTTTAAGGGCAAACTATTATTATTTCTCTTAAATTTTGAGAATTTCGCGATTTTTGGCTTGGAGACTCACTTTCAAAAATTCATAACTCCGGTTGTGTTAAAGCTATAAAATTGAATTTAATTTTATTGTAAAGCTAAAAATATGAACTTAAATAAAAATATTTTTTTAAATTATTATTAACAAATTAATATTGTTATAAACAATTTAAATAGTAGGAGAGGTGGCAGCCACTTTGTGCAACCTACTAGATACAAAGCTAAAATTTTGTCTGTGGTTGATTTAGTACTAGTAAAATAGGAAAATCAAAATCTGGCAGCCTTGGTGCGATCGCGAAGGTACACCCTAAAATTTTCGAAGGTACATCCTAAAATTTTCAAAATTTTAAGTTGTTAATTATTTTCAAAAAATATAGTTTTTTATTAAAGATAATTTTCTTAGCTTTTAAATGACAATAAAATCCATTTTCTAGCTTTAACAGAACCGGAGTTATGAATTTTTGAATGTGAGCTTCCAAGCCAAAAATCACGAAATTCTCAAAATTTGAATTCGCTCTATTTTGAAAAAAAAATTTTTTTTTAAAAATCCTCGAATACGTATCTCTTCTTTTTCGATACAGAACCCATAAAAAAAATTTCAGCCAAATCAAAAATACGTCGTCCGAAAAGTGTTCGGTTCGGTGTTCGTCCCATATATACAATTCCGAAAGCAAAAAAGTAATAAGGAATCATAGAACTGAATTTACAATGAAATCTAAAAAGGAGACCACCAGGTTGCGGCGTCACTGATTTGGCTAAAATTTTTCAGATGGTAGTTCGAAGTAAACATTAAACACGAGTAAACCTTAAACACGATTTTCTCGCTTTTCCTTGAGCATTTTGTAAAAGCGCGAAAATAGATTTTCTTATTTCAGGTGAACTACCATCTGGTATTCTCCTTGTTAGATTTCATTGCAACGCAAAATTTTGCATTTTTTTTTCTTGAATCTAAATAATATTTTATGATTCGTTTCTAACTCAATGGATTGCCCTGATTTACTGGGCCTAATTAATTTTAATGTTCCAGCAAGAGCACTAAGAAATCAAATTCCTTTTCATCTTGCAACTCCTCGCACAAATTATGCCGAAAATGCGCCTATTTTTAGAGCAATGAAATTGTTTAACGAAGTTAATGCTGTTAATGATATAGACTTCTCGGCTACCAAAAATGTAGCTAAGCATATTTTAAATAATTTTTTTTGAATTAATGTAGATTATGTTATTCTAGTCTGTAAGAATCTTTATGTTCATAGACTTAATTAAATAAATAAATAAAAAACTTTTTTGCTTTCAGAATTGTATATATGTATACGACATCAAATCTATGTACATAGTGAAGATGTGTGAATGTTGCCAGGCTGGCTCTCTGGCGCCTGTGTGTGGCGCACTACTAACGCAGGCTGATAAAGGAATTTAGAACAAATATGGGAAATCAAAGTTTGTCCAATCGATGATGATGGGTCCTAATGGGTAAGGTCATAAAATGAGTAACCGAGCAGCAGAATATGAATATTCCATATGAAAAAGCACTTATAGTGGAAACTAAATTGGTCCGATCTGGACATGAGAGAGGTGTCAATCGATCGGTCGGTCCTAAGGGAATGGTCACAGAAACGGCCAGTAAAATAAAAAAATAAATATTTTTTTTTTACAATTTCATAGTCAATTTAAATAGATTCCTGGTCAATTAAATAGATTCCTGGTAAAGGGAGCTGGGGCAGTCATGATTTTTGAGAAATCGATTTTTTTTTCAATTTGTCAAAGTATAATATCTTAAAGATATATCCTGAAAATTTGAAGTCGATCCGACGATTACTTTTGGAGTTATTCGGAAATAACCAAAGGGCTCTCGGTGGTAAGAGTACCGAGTGTAAAACTTTAAATGCGTTTTTCTCAAAACTATGTTTTCGGAACCGGTGACCACTGTAACTCGAAAGCGGCTGGATAGATTTCAATGAAATTTAAACAGGTATTGAAAAACATAAAAAGCTAGTGCCTGATCGAAGGATTTTTTTTTTTTTAAATCGATTTTTTATGAAGAATTAACTGTTGGTTTTTTACCGAAAATCTAGAGGTAAATATTCCTGAGGTCGCCATTTTGTTGATTTAAATGACAATAAAATCAATTTTTTAGCTTTAACAGAACCGGAGTTATGAATTTTTGAAAGTGAGATTCTAAGCCAAAAATCACGAAATTCTCAAAATTTGAATTCGCTCCATTTTGAAAAAAAATTTTTTTTTAAAAATCCTCGAATACGTATCTCTTTTTTTTCGATACAGAACCCATAAAAAAAATTTCAGCCAAATCAAAAATGCGTCGTCCGAAAAGTGTTTGGTTTGTAAAAGACCGTCCCATATACATATACAATTCCGAAAGCAAAAAAGTAATAAGGAATCATAGAACTTTATTTACAATGAAATCTAAAAATGAGACCACCAGGTTGCGGCGTCACACAGTGTAACAGGTGCGGCCATAAATGGTAAATATTAAAGTAATTTTATGACTTAAATTTTTATGCAGATTAAAAGAACATACTTCAAATAAGAAAATCCCAAAATTTTATTAAAATGCTTTAACTACTTAAAAAATTATGCTTTATTAAATATATGTACAGTATCAAATTCAACTTTTCCTCTGTATGTTGGCTTGTTTTCTATCCCAGACTTTGTACCCTTTCCGAAAAAGATTTCATGAGCAAATATAGGCATATATGAAAAAAAAATTTAGAATTTTTCCATTCTAGAAATATTAATAAAATTGCTTACACTGTAAACAAATGTAAAATTCTGCTATATTAAAATAGTTAGGTTTTCTCAAAAAATCGCAAGATCATTAAAAACTTCAGAAGAAGAAAATTAAAATACACCTAAAACCACTTTTCAGGTTTCAGCGTTAAATAACGTATAAAGCTATGTAAAATCATAGTCAAAAGAGTTTTATTGCGTTAGGCTGCGCCAAATTAACTTTTTTTCAACATTTTTCACAGTGTATCTTCCATAGTAACAGCGCCCAAAATAGTAAACGTTGTTTAATTGTAATGAAATTTGGTATATGATGTTTTTTGGCATTATTAAGAAAATTTTGAAAAATCACAATGATCTGGCCGCTGCCACGCCCACCTCCCATATAAAATTAACCTTTCAATTGCTTTAAGTTCTATATTTTTGACACTAGAATGATTAAATTTGGTGTTTGATATTTTTTTGGCATAATTTAGAAAAATCATAAAAATCGGACCATTGACACGCCCACCTCCCATATAAAATTAACCTTTTATTTGCTTAAAGTTCGTTATTTTTGACACTAGAAAGATTAAATTTGGTATGTGATGTAGGGATAATTCTCTTTCTCCAAACTATATGCAGATAAGCACTTGTGTAAATAATATAATATTTTTCTTCATTGTTACGGCTTTCATTGTAATCGGAAATCTGCTCATTTTTGGAATAATGAATAAATATGTTACTACGATCTCACATATAAAATTTTACCTTTCTAGTGTACAAAAGAAACGAAATTAAATTAATTAATAGGTTAATTTTATACGGAAGGTTTTAGCGATTTTTCTAAGTTTTCTTAATTATGTCAAAAAAACATCACATACCAAATTTCTTCTTTCTAGTGTCAAAAATAACGAAATTAAAGCAAATAAAAGTTTTATTTTATATGGGAGGTGGGCGTGTTAATGGAACGATTTTTATGAGTTTTCTAATTTTTCTTAATTATGCCAAAAAACATCATATACCAAATTTCATTACAATTGAACAACGTTTACTATTTTTGGCCGCTGCTACTATGAAAGTGCCACACTTTTTTCGGTGTGGTTCACAATATGTAATTTTTGAGCCACAATCTTCGAACACTTGTACGATTCGTCATTTTCCAGAAAATCCATGTTGTGAATGACACCGCGGAAAGAGCAATTGGTCTTTGCAAAATTTCAACAAACAGATAGTGAAGGACAAAGATCAGTTTTAAAAATTATTTTAAGTGGCCGCCGAAAACAGGAAAAAATGTACAATATGAACAAATGTGAAATATTAGCGTTTCTTGAACAAAAATAAACTAAAAATCTTTATTTTCTTATGACGAAAATGCTTGCTTTTATTAATCAAATATTTTTCCAGATCGCATCGTTGCTCTCTAGGTAGTCGGAGTTCTGAGTACTGTTAGGTCAAAGTTTTCGAAAACCTCTATATTTTGTGTGATATCTCCCACTGCCGAATTATTAATTTTCATTTATGGAACATTATTTTCAAATCGATCAAGGCTGACCCAAAAAATTTATAGATTTGCTTTAAATTTCCAGACATTATTCTGCATTCAATTTTAGGGGAGCCGTATTTTTTTATTTCGCTGAAATCACCCAATTTTCAAAGTTATGGTCATTTGAACTTTGTCCTTTAAAATTATAAAAAAGAAATTCTGAAAGGACTTTTTCCTAATTGTCGATATTTCCTTAATACACGGTTCGCTTGAACCAAGATCAAGATCGATAAAATTGTCAACCAAATCTGACACTCCACAATTATTATATGGTGTCTTGAGATTCCAAATACATTATCCACGAAATCGGATCTGCTCATTTGCTCGTTTTTTGGCCATTTTAAGGTTAGCACTTTGGCCGAGACGGTTCGTTTCAAGCAAAGTCAAGATCGGTAAAAACTGTTAACCAAATCTGACAATACACAATTATTATTTAGTGTTCGGAGATTCCAAAAACATGATCCGTAAAATCGTACCTGGTCACTTATTGTTTTTATGGCCATTTTAAGATAAACGCTTTTACCGATAATTTTAATAAAATTATGAAGCGAACCGTGTAGTTTTTGATGCTTTTAAGATCAAGTGAAATTTTAAAATATGCTATGATAACTGTTGTTTATGTAGTTTGAGTCGCTGAACACGATGAACTCACTTATTTTTGCAAATATGTAAACGCTTTTGTGTTATTCACCATTTATCATGGACAAAACCGATACAAAAAAAAATTTTTTTTTTGTCGGCCGAAAAACTAGTGAAAAATAAAAGCTTTTTTTCTCTCTTTTGTGGGCTTAAAAAGTATTTTTGACTACAAAGCCCGCGAAGAAAAAAAAAAAAAAATTTTTATATACATATGTTATGTTATTCATCATTTTCCATGGAAAAGAATTGAAAATTAAAATCTTTTTGGCCTTAAAACTAGTGAAAAATATTTTAAATTATATATTTGTTTTATGGATTTTTGAGGTATTTTTGACTACAAAGCTCACCAAAAAACAATAAATAAAAAAACTTTTATATTTGTTGTGTTCTTCACCGTTTTTCATGAAAAAAAAAAATTTAAAAAACTCTTGGGCCTAGAAACTAACGAAAAATAATTTTTATATATTTTTGTTTTATGGGTTTTAAAAGTATTTTTGATTACAAAGTCCACAAAGAAAAGAAAAATAAACAAATTTAAAGTTTTAATTACTTATTCACAATTTTTCCTAGAACGCATTTTTATCAATATTATCGGTAAAGGCGTTTACCTTAAAATGGCCAGAAAACGAGTAAGTGATTAGGTATGATTATGCGGATCATGTTTTTGGAATCTCCAAACACTAAATAATAATTGTGCATTGTCAGATTTGGTTGACAATTTTTACCGATTTTGATCTTGCTTGAAGCGCACCGTGTCGGCCAAAGAAAAACCTTAAAATGGCCATAAAACGAGTAAATGAGCAGATCCGATTTCGCGGATTATGTATTTGGAATCTTGAGACAAAATATAATAATTGTGCATTGTCAGATTTGGTTGACAATTTTATCGATCTTGATCTTGGTTCAATAAATAACGAAATTTCATAATTTTGTTTTCAAACTTTTCATGATTTAATGGATCTTATGAAAAGATGATATTTAGTGCAAAGTAAACTGTTTTTTGGAAAATATTGCAAATATCGTAATCCAGAGGCATTTCTTTCAAATCAAAAAATTTTTAAGTGCATCAGTTTTTTTTTCTTGAAATTTTTTTTTATCAACACAGAAAGGCTTAAACTACATTTGAAAAAAATCCCAACTGTCGAAAACGGCTTATTCTTAACTTTCATTTGCATTTTTCTTAAAAATTAACAACTCAACAATTTTAATTGAGTAGTTGGGTGGATTAGGGGCACTTTTGCGGGAGTGTCCTTCATCCGCAAATTACGTCTATACGTACTAGAGCCCAAAATATCACATCGATATATTCAGTAATAACGATACAGTAGAGCAAAATGTATCACTTTCTTACAGGGCCTGATTTAGACCTCTGACCGCCCTAGGCTAACTTTGAATATGCGCCCCCCTAACTACGTAAAAAAAATTTTGACGAGCAAAAAAAAAGGTCCTAACTTTCAAAATAGATCTTCGATAATTTCCATCTATTTTGTACCTTCGATTTTAAACGAATAAAAGTTGTAACTTTCCGGTCTGTAATGTGTCAGTTAACAACATCAGAATAATCTAAAATAAAAATTACAGTGTGAGATTGTAATTCCTGAATTACAATTTAAAATTTAATAAGTAAAATACTTGCGACAACTGCTCTATAATTTATAAAGAATGTTACAGTCATGTTCGAAATCATAAGAACAACTTAGACGAAAATCGAATTCGTCGTACAGAATTTTTATAATATCGATTTTGATTGTAATAACTAAACACATATTAAGGTTTTAAAAAATGGAAAAAGTGATGACCAGATACATCTACATTTGTCCTTGCAATATTGTTGCATTAGGTCTAAAATAAGCTGTTCGAAAAAATAAGAACATAATCATATTGGCAGCTCGTTTACTTGGCACAGAGGAGGGATTCTCAAATTTTAAATGCATGCGTATCATGTGTATTTGTGTGGTTAATTTTGACTGCAATTTAAAATATTCAGTGTGCAAAAATTTCAAAAAAATCTCATGGAAATGGGATGAAGACAACATTGTCCTTCTAAATAAAGAAAATTAATAAAAAATTACTCAGCGATGGCAAAACCTTTGCATTCATAAGGGAACTTCTTGGTGATTCAAACGGCATGATAACTAATGCTACAAATTGGTCGCCAAAAGTAGAGGTAGACGTAAAAATCCAGCGTATAAATTGATCGCAAAGATTGTTAAACAGCATCCATTTATAACCTCTACGCAATTCAGAAATGAGTTGAATCTTCCAATATCACTTCTAACATAAGAAAAGGATTCATCGCCTTTAATCTGAATCCACGAAGCCCTAGGAAAGTACCGTTGTTGAAAGGTGCTCATTTGAAATGGAGACTTCAGCTTGCCAGATTATTTTTGAAGGAAGCTCACACCGTTTGGCGCAAAATATTATGGACGGATGCGACAATAGTTGTACAGTTCGACCACGCCAGAGAAAAACAATACGTAAAATGCCCTCCTAAGCAAGAATTCAATGTAAAGTTCCCCACTAAGGCTATTAAGCATGGAGGCCTCAAACTGATGCTGTGGGGATGTTTTTCGTGGAATGGCATCGGACCTCTAACTAGGATAGTTGGCACTATGGATGCTTGTTACTACATATGTTGAAAATATACTAGAAGCCGAAATGTTGGCAAGCAGCAAAAAACACTTGGGATAATATATCACTCTCCAGATGGCAAGACCTGATATTTTCAATGAAGTCCTGGTGTGCCAAAGTAGTCAAAAATCACGGTGAAGTCACTTCATATTGAATATAATGTCATGAGAGCGTATTTGATGAACATAAAAATTGAGTATTGTATATTTCTTATCCATGTTCTTATTTTTTCGAACAGCTCATTTTGGACTTAATGGGACAATATTGTCATAAAAAAAAATGGGGATAGATTTGGTCATCACTTTTTCCATTTTTTAAAACCTTAATATGTGTTGAGTTGTTAAAATAAAAATCGATACTATAAAATATTATTATTAAAATTTTGTACGACGATTTCAATTTTTGTTTAAGTTTTTCTTATTATTTCGAACACGACTGTATACTCTTTGGGGTTAATTTTTGTAGATCAACAAATTCTTTATCTTTAAAAAACGGTTCTAAATGGACTCACTCGTCAGAAAACGTATCTTCTATATCTAAGTCATATAGTTGTTGCAACTCTTTAGCCTTAGTTTTTATAATGCTATCGTCATTTACTATTTCAGGTAATTTCCATAAGAAACCAAATTTTGTATTCACTTTGGTATAAATTATTTGTGGGCTTTGCAACTGAACTTTTATGCAGCGTAATATTTTTCTACAATGAAAAATCGTCTTCCTTCAAATTCTGTATGTCCCGCTTTTACTTCATCAAAATTAAATTTTGGTTTCGTTTTTCTTCTTAAATCTTTTATGTAAACAGTGAGTTCGCACTAGGGATGTCAATTCCGGGATCCCGGACTCCCGGATTAGCAGACGCAAGTCCCGAGATTTATGAACACAAATTTTTTTAGTAAATAAGTACAATTATATAAATTTTGTCATAAATATTCCCTTTTATGTGCAAAAAGGCTAAATTTACAACATTGAATAACAATAAAGAGTTGGCAACACCATATTGTAAAAACTTTAAATATGGCGGTGAAGTGTGCATAAACGCAAAAAGTGCATGACATACTTATTTGCGGATCACGTAAAAATTCTATCGATGAAACAGCGGAGATTCCTTCAAAGCAGCCAAAGCTGACACAATTTTTTGGA
This sequence comes from Meiosimyza platycephala, assembly GCA_963662105.1. Lineage (NCBI taxonomy): Eukaryota > Metazoa > Arthropoda > Insecta > Diptera > Lauxaniidae > Meiosimyza > Meiosimyza platycephala. The sequence continues at coordinate 46,353,121 of OY759209.1, forward strand.
AGCAGAATGGACAATGGAGATTTGCGATTCATGATGAGCTCTAGCGGACTTGACGTGCCGATGTCGCGGGAGACCATAAGATGTATGGTCTTTAAATATTTTCAAAAAGCTCAAAGCAATACGATTGCTGAAATCCAGACACTGAAACATCAGGGTGATAAATTTAGCTTGGTATTTGATGAGAGGACTTCAACTTCAAACAAGCATTTTCTTAATATAAACATATTTTCGAAATCAAAATTTTGGAATCTTGGCCTGATGCGCTACAAAACACCTATGACTGCTGAAGTGTGTATCAAAATGCTGGCTGAGCGCTTAAAGGATATGATGTTAGATTTGTCAAATGATATTGTCGCTATCACAACCGATGGCGCGAGCACAATGGTGAAGGTGGGAAGACTTATTCAACCGTATCAGCAACTTTGCTTTGCACATGGTCTACAGTTGGCTATCGTCGATCTTTTATACAAAGCAGAATCAACATCTTCAACCCATAGTATGTTCTAAGTATAATATTTGAACAACCTTTTCTAACGATATTTAATAATTTTCAGAAAATGACGTTCCCGAAGACAGTGAATCTTAATTTGAAGACTTGGAGGATGACGATGGTCTAGTAATTTGTGGTAGTGATAAATATTATAAGTATACGGAAAAATATAATTTTGGTTGTATTATTTCAAAAGTCAGGAAAATTGTTCGAATGTTTCGAAAATCGCCAACTAAAAATGACATTTTACAACATTATTTAAAAATAGAACACAACAAAGATCTCAAACTTATCCTAGATTGCAAAACAAGATGGGGCAGCCTTTTAGACATGGTGCAAAGATTCATTGTGATAGAAGATAGTATCAAAAAAGCTGCCATTGATCTCAAAACCACTTTGTTGCTTGATCAAGAGTTTGAATTTATAAAAGAAGTTGCCCGAATTCTCCTGCCAGTTAAAGTGACTATTGAAGCTTTATGTAGTCGTAAAATGGATTTATTAAAATGTAACGTAGCTCTAAATTTTATGCTCAAAGAATTGAAAAAAAAAATAAATCCACTTTGAGCAATAACTTGTTCAATAAACTCGTTGAAAGAATCACGCAGCGAAGAACAATTCTGTCTGATGTTTACTCATTTTTAGTTAATGCAAATAATATTTATGATCTTAAATATGACTTTTCTGAAGCTCCATCTTTTAATGCTATTAGACAAGAGCTCGCGAATATCCTTATTAATATAGAAAATGAGCATTATAACAAAAGTGACGATAATAACATTATTAATGAAATTAAGGTAAATGAGGAAGTAAGTTTAAAAGATAAACTGAATCAAACTTTAGCTAGCAGCTCTCAAACTTATTTTAATAGAAAAACCTAAAGCTTATCTGTGGCTTTAATTAAAGAAATTGAAATTTTTTCAAGTGGTGGCGATAGATGCTATTACCTTCAAAAAGCTTTTAAATTTTTGTCAACAATTCAGCCAACAAGTGTTGAGGCGGAAAGATGCTTTTCATCTGCAGGCTTTATATGCAATAAATGTAGATCGAAATAGCCCTTAATGCCTTATCATTTTTAAGACCACATTTTAACCAAAACAAAGAATAAGCTTTATATATCGCTCATTTACTTCAAGAGTGGCATAACTCAAAAAACGTGATTTTTGAGTTAATGATGCAGAAATATTCATTTCATTTCATTTCATTTATTTAAATAAATTAGTACAAAATGCTACAAGATTTTATATCTTATAAAAAGCATAAAAAATATTTCACAAATTTTCATATATGGCTATCAACAAACGAAAATGTAAATCAATAAGTCTTATCTTCTATATAATACTTAAAAAATTAACCTATCGAATTAAAAGATTAAGAAAAGAGAATACTTTCCGCCTAAACTGTGCAGGTGACCTTATCACTTGCAAATCGTGCGGAAGATTATTCCACAAACGAATTGCTGTGATGAAAAATGAGCGTTCCTGAACTAAACTTCTGTGCCTAGGTACAATTAATCTTAGTCCCCTACGTGACTGCATAAAATGCAACATATCAAATAAATAACTTGGACAGTTGTCATGAATAATATTATGCAGCTTTATAAGATTTCTTGAACTGCGGTACTGATCCAGGTTAAGGCCTACTATACTATTTTTAAGATGAGAAACACTGTTATATCTTGGTATGCTAAAAACAAATTTAATGCAATCATTAAAAGCCACATTTAATTTCCTCATGCAGGCAGAATCAGGGCTTGGATAAACAGAGCAATTAAAGGAAAAGAAAGGCATTATTAAGCTTCTTACCAAGCGCAATTTCATGTCACGAGGCAAAGAATACGACGAAATGCTGAGGCTTCTAAGACTTGCATAAATCCGCTTGATTGTTGTAGATGTTGCATCGCAGCAACTTAGTGAGTGGTTAATGACATATCCAAGATACTTAATTTTATTTTTATATGGGATAATAATATTATTTAGGATAATTGGAGGGAAATCTTCTACATTAATGAATTGTTTATTACAAATCATTCCAACGCATTTCGAAGGGTTAAGCTTTATTTTGTTCCTGTAGGACCATTCCTGAATGTGATTTAGGTCTTCATTTACCCTAACCACACAGTCTTCAGACAACCCTATTCGACTTGATGTATATATTAACACATCATCTGCATATAAATGAGTGTGACAATTAGAAACAACTTCTGGCAAGTCATTAATAAATAAAGAGAACAAAAGTGGTCCCAACACCGAGCCCTGTGGAACGCCACAATGTGCCAACAAGGGACTAGATGAACCTTGATCAGTACAAATAGTAAGTACCCTATGTTGTAAATAGCTGCCTATAAGTTTCGTCGACAAATTTGAAAAATTAAACTGACTCTTAAGCTTCGACACAAGTGTTGAGTGGTCTACAGAATCGAATGCTTTGGAGAAATCCAACATAGCCAAAATACAAATATTTTCGCTGTCTAAGGCTATACGCACATCAGAAGTTACTTTGATAACAGCCGATTCGCAACTATGCTTATAACGAAAACCTGATTGCCACCTACTCAACATATTGTTATTTTCCATAAAATCTTGGATTTGCATAGCTAAAAGTTTTTCTAGAACCTTAGATAAAAACGGGAGAATACTAATTGGCCTATAATCAGTTGGAGTAGTCGGACTACTTTTCTTAGGGATTGGTAAAACTCTGGCAGACTTCCAATCAGCAGGAAATTTGCTACTATAAATACATGTATTAAATATGTTAACTAAATAAGGAAGAATAATGGGCAAAATAAGCTTTAAAAATTTAGGGCAGATTTTATCCATTCCTATCGCCTCAGACTTAACAGCCTTGAGGACCTCAAGTGAGCTGACACACATAAATGAAAAACAACCTTCAAGGTCTAACTCTGAGGAAAGAGGCATGGTAGAATAGCTTTGAGTAGATGAAGGACCAATACTTATACACATTTCTTGAGGGCTATAAGGACATACACTATTAGATTTGTTTTTTATAATACCTACACGGAAAAAACACCAACTCGAAATTATTGTAAATATTAATGAAAATTTAAGAAAAATTAGTAGGTAATTTAGTAATTTAGAAACGGTTCGAGTGTCTATTAAAAATTACTAAGCGTAATATAAAAATTGCATCAAGCAGGCATTAATTTTTCGAATGCAAGTTTTTAATTTTTACAAAGTAGATTTTAAAATTTCTGCAATAATTTATTATATTTTAAAAGGACTGTACTATTTTTTAAAAAGTACATTATAAAGTTTTTATGATGAAATAATAATAACTGAAATTTATTTTTAAATTTTTTGGTGTGTTGAACAAAATTAGGGCAGCCAGCGAGTTTCCGTTGCCGCTTTCCCGACCCCGTCCCAATTCTGTTCAACACATTACTTCAAAGCCAATTAGTAAGAGTTTGGCAAGCCTTATATATTTATTTTTTTGCATGAACATGTTGAGAACTCAAACAGAGTACAAATTAAACACAAAAGAGAAATAAAATTCAATATAATAAAAATTAATAATCTTGAAATAATTTTTCTCTAACTACTTTTTAAAAATTATAAAGCGGGAATCATATATTACAATATGAAATATATAAAAATTCTAATGTGGCAATTTATTAAAATTTAATAAATTCTTTGTAAAATTTCAAAGTTTTTAGGTGATAATTAAAATGAAGAAAATAATTTTTAATATGCACTTATTAAAAAATGTAAAATGAAAATATTTACAAACTAGAATAGAATTTTTAATAAGGATTTTCTATTTATTACTATAAAAAAGTAATATTTGTTTTCAGATTTTAATTTTTATAATCTCCTATTAATTTTTAATAAAATTTGAGTTGGTGTTTTTTCCGTGTAGTTGTTTAATATTTTTCCATAACTGCTTGGAGTCAAGACCAGGGTGAACTTTAGTGAATAAGAAATTTCTTTTTGCCAAACGAATTAAAGCATTAACTTTATTTCGGTAACTTATGTACTGATTCCTATTATAATCAGAAGGATTCCTATTAAATCTTTTGAAAAAACGTTATTTTTCGCAAATTTGAACTTTTAAAGAATTGTTAAACCATGGACAATGTTTTTTTTTTAAATTCTTAGTTACTATGGGGACATGCATATCGTACAGCTGGTAGACATACTCATTAAATAATCGCACTTTATTCGCCATACATTTCATGTTTTATTTTGTGTCAAAAACTCAGATAGATATTTTATAAACTCGCCTTGTGAGAAGAGTTTATGTAAACATACTTTTTTGAATTTTCATATAAAAAGTAACTTATTGAAAACTTTAAATGCGTTTTTCTCCCACTTTGTGTTTTTTGAGTTATGCCACTCTTGAAGTAAATGAGCGATATGTGTTGATTTTCTTTTATTACATATTAAATGTATTTTAGCATATAATGCTATTTAATATTGATCTCAAACAGTGATTTTTATATAAGCATCTACTACTGTATAAAATATATTTGCACTTGAAGTACAAAAACCATTTTATAAACAACTAAAGACAGTTTGTCAAATTTTTTATTTGTTTTCTGTTTATTTGTTTTTTGTTTATTTGTTTTTGCTCATTTATTATATAAATAAATATATGAATTTTCTCTAAAATCTAATTTTTTATTACGATATTTTCATATTAGAATACTCAATTTAATTACAGATGTATAAGTTTCAGGATCATCCCGAGATCCCGGGATCAAATTTTTAGATCCCGAAAATCCCGGGATAACAAAAAGTCGGAAAATTCACATCCCTAGATCGCACCTATCGATTGCTTCTGATTCAAATTTTTCAAACTCTTTTTCGTCTCGCAACGTATTAAGATGTGTACGTATGTATATAATAACTCATATAGAGTAACAACGTTTGATAAATCAACATAATTTGCTTGAAGCTGTGCACCAACGATTTGAAACTTGACCAGCACAGAGTTCCAAAAACACAACATTATCATAATTTCTAGGGTTTTTAATTCGTCTGCTATTCTTCTTGCCTCTATTTTAGCTTCTCTAGTTTGATCTAAATTTTCACAAATGTAGTCTTATGCTGCAAGAACATGCTTGTAAGAATTGTACAAAGCTTTGCTGGCGTCTACTCGGGCACTCCATCGAGTTTTCGAGAAGTTTTTTACAACTGCCGAGTTTGTATCAAGTTTTGATAGCAAGATTTGAATTCGAAATCCGTAAAAAAAATTGAAACATCAGATAAGGTTGGACCCTTAAAAATTTATTTTTAAAAGCTCTTCATGTACTTTATTTCACTTTCATATATGTATACTTGACATGCCAGATCGTAATAAAAAAATGAAAATATCTCAAAAAGACGCTGTTAAGCCACAACTTTTTTTTACAGAGTGTTACTTATATGTCCAAGCTTTATTAAAATTGATACATTTTTATCCCACCTCACCTACCTCACAACTTTATGCCTATGTATATAGTCAAAATGCACTTATTTTTGGTCTTACGAACAACAAACGAATTCAAATATTTCTAAACACTTTTTCACAAAACAAAAATCAATTTGTATTACTCAAATACTTGAGCAAGAAGGCTCCATCAAAATTTTGTTCAAGCTTTTATTGTTAAATAAAATAAAACTTCTTCAAATTGTTAAAAAAAAATACGTTTGACACAGTCCGCAGTCAAAGAGCAAAGAAGTGACAAATTTCAGAGTGCATCCCTGAAAATGGTGATCAGAATTTCTAATTAAAGTCTATTGAAATGCACAACTTGGAAATTACTTAAAATTTATTAAGAAGTTCGGAAAAGTACGTTCGTATGGGTAAAGAAAGTGACAAAATTTAATGCATTCTATAGGTCTTGTGGCTAAAACTTGAAGACAGTCAAAATCATAGGCAACGAGGCTAGAGACTCACTTTTGACAAACGAGGGAAGGAAAATTTCATGCCTCAATTGTATTTGTGCAATCCTTTACTTATAAAATATTTCTCAGCACATAATTTTTTTTTTTTCACTTGCTGAAAGATTGTGTTAAGAAGGTGCAACATAACAAAAAATCTTAATCAACGTTAATTCTCAGCGCCCCCTCGGACCTTGCGTCCTAGGCTTAAGCCTTATTAGCCTGTGGGTAAATCAGAACCTGCTTACTTACTAGCCAAACATTAAAATATTTATTTTTTTTTGTTTCGTTGCTACCTTATAATTTACAGTTCATTGAAACGAAATATAAATAATATTTCGATGTTCGGCAAGTACGTAAGTGATACGTTTTGCTCTACTGTATCTCTTCATGGAAAAAACGAAACTCGAAAATATTGTAAATATTAATCAAAATTTAAGAAAACTTAGTAGGTAATTTAGTAATTTAGAAACGGTTCGAGTGTTTATTAAAAATTACAAAGAGTAATATAAAAATTCCATCAAGCAGGCATTAATTTTTCGAATGCAAATTTTTAATTTTTACAAAGTAGATATTAAAATTTCTGCAATAATTTATTATATTTTAAAGGGACTGTACTATTTTTTAAAAAGTACATTATAAAGTTTTTATGATGAAATAATAATAACTGAAATTGATTTTTAAAATTTTGTACATCAGTTTGTTGAACAAAATTGGGACGACCAGCGAGTTTCCGTCGCCGCTTTCCCGACCCCGTCCCAATTCTGTTCAACACATTTCTTCTAAGCCAATTAGTAAGAGTTTGGCAAGCCTTATATATTTATTTTTTTGAATGAACATGTTGAGAACTCAAAAAGAGTACAAATTAAAAACAAAAGAGAAATAAAATTCAATATAATAAAAATTACTAATCTTGAAATAATTTTTCTATAACTACCTTTTAAAAATTATAAAGCGGGAATCATATATTACAATATGAAATATGAAAAATTCTAATGTCGCAATTTATTGAAATTTAATAAAATCTTTGTAAAATTTCAAAGGTTTTATGTGATAATTAAAATAAAGAAATTAATTTTTAATATGCACTTATTGAAAAATGTAAAATGAACATAATTACAAACTAGAATAGAATTTTTCATAATTATTTTTTAATTATTACTATAAAAGAGTAATATTTGTTTTCAGATTTTAATTTTTATATTCTTCTATTAATTTTTAATAAAATTTTAGTTGGTGTTTTTTCCGTGTAGTACTGCGTATATCAATGTGATATTTTGGTGGGAGGTAGAGGAGGGTCTCTAGTATATACAAAGGTAATTTGCGGATAAGGGACACTCACGAAAAAGTGCCCCTAATCCACCCAACTACTCAATTAAAATTGTTGAGTTGTTAATTTTTAAGAAAATTGTTCTCAATTAAGAATAAGCCGTTTCCGACAGTTGGGACTTTTTTTCAAATGTAGTTTAAGCCTTTCTTTGTTGATAAAAAAAATATTAAGGAAAAAAACTGATGCACTTAAAAATTTTTTGATTTGAAAAATATGCCTCTGGATTACGATATTTGCAATATTTTCCACAAAACAGTTTACTTTACACTAAATGTTATCTTTTCAAATTTATTGTACAACTTTATGTGTATTAACAAGGTAAAAACAGGAAAAAACAAAAAAAAAAATCCAAAATTTTAATAGATCTTTAAGACAATGCGCTAAAAGTGTTTTTATTCGGCGATTTGCAACAACACACTGATAATTGCAAAGAAGAATAATAAAAAACAATTACGGTATTTTCGACATAATCGGTGTAGCTGCTATGTCTTCGATTACTTTATCCAGTTCTCGGTCACCGAATAACAACAAAGCGGTCTTAATGATGACCGAATATCGAATATCGATAAACTTTGCTTCTCTGTGCTCTTCGTTTCGTTGTTTACATTCTTCGTTCACGAAGTACTCGTACAGCAAGTGCAGCGGTACAATCAACAAAGAGAATATAGTCATGCAGGGCCTTATTTCTTATGCATTCTTTTTTGAATCTTTATACCTTCAGAAAGATTTAAGAGAGCAAAAGTCAATGTATAATGTCTCTCTTTAAGATCTTTTATCAAAACAAAATGTGCAATAGAAACATCAAAATAAGAACAGTTTGACTTGCGCAACTTTGCAATCGAATATCTCAAAATCCGTTGTAAACAGGCGCGAATCCATGGGAGGGGCCATGGTGGCACGTCCCCCCCCCCCCAACCACTCAAGATGAATCACTCAAATAATGAAATAATGATTTACGGATTTAAAGACAGATCTTCTCTTAATAAATCTAACTAATTGATTTTATTTATTTCTTTTACAGAACACAACTACATACATATGTATCTATATATAGATCTATCGCGCTTGAATCTCAAAAAGAAAAACAACTAAAATTTTAATATTACAAGTGTTTGTGTATTAGACATGTTCAAAACAATCTCAAAAAATTAAATTTATTTTTCTCATTTATTTTTTTAAGAGAAGTTCATGTAGTAGCATTCAAAATTTCCAACTACACGGAAAAAACAAAACTCGAAATTATTGTAAATATTAATCAAAATTTAAGAAAAATTAGTAGATAATTTAGTAATTTAGAAACGGTTCGAGTGTTTATTAAAAATTACTAAGCGTAATATAAAAATTGCATCAAGCAGGTGTCACAGTGTGTGAGCTGTCAAAGTGTGTGTGAGCATACACGGCTACAACTGACGAATAAGAAGTAACGAGAGTCAGTCTACGTTCGGCCGCGTAATAAAACTGTAATGCTTTTGCTTCTATCAAAATGAACTATAACCATAACAACACAGGCCGACAAAATTTCATCAAAATACATACCCAGAAACCGGACTATATATTTCCGTAGGTTTTCGATGCGCTGATTCCGAATCTGGTCGCAGAATTGCTCCATCACGTCAGGTTTTCGAGATATTTTAACCTAAAAGTGCAAAAAACACGGTTTTTGACTATATTTGAGGTTAAGTTACATCGCGAATAAAATCGTTTTTTCCAAAACTGGTTGCGGCATCTGAAAGTATTACTCTTATCCTTCAAAAACCATTTTAAATTATGTCGATATCTCTTTTAATCACCGAAATATCATAAATTTAAATTTTCTATGTATCCTGCCATACTAGAGCTAATGTGGATCTGTATGTAGGCCTCTGTAATAAATTTCAAGTTGCGATATTTCGGAGATAAAAAAAGTTATTGATATAATCTAAAAAAAGATTTGAAGGGTAAGGGTAGTACTTTCAGATGCCGTAACCAATTTTGGAAAAAAAAAATTATTCGCGATGTAAAATAAGCGCAAATATAGCCAAAAACCGTGTTTTTTGCACTTTTAGGTTAGGATATCTCAAAAACCTGACGTGATGGAGCAATTCTGCGACCAGATTCGGAATCAGAGCATCGAAAACCTACGGAAATATATAATCTGGTTTCTGGGTATAATTTTTGTCGGCCTGTGTAACTAACTTAATAATTAAATAAACAAAATCGTTAAATAAAAACTACATTTAAAATGTAATCGTAAATTAATGGATTTTATTTATTTTATTTTTAACATTCTCAGAAGTGAAATGGATCTATCGCTATGTACAGTCGTTGATCTTAAGCAAGAGCTTCGCGAGTTAAAATTAAAAAAGTTCGGGCACTAAAAACGAACTAATTGCGCGTTTGCAAGAGTGTGGTGTTACGGAAATCACTAACGCGTTAGGTGATTCCGTGCAAAATATGGATTCTAACGAGGAGTATTCGTTTGGTGCTCCAAACATGTCGAACGAGGAATCCGTCGTAGATAAGTTGCGGGATGACGTAAGCGAGCTCCGACGTACAATGGAGGCGCTGTCCCAACAGCTTAATTCGGTCCTTAGTGTGGCTCAATTAAAGAATATAAACGTTGCTTCGAGCATTCCAGAAATGTCTTGCACGTCAGCGAGTACGCCAACTCAGCAACAAGCGAAAAATCTGGATAACGCATTTCCAGATAATTTGTGGTCACCAAACGTAACGAGTGCTCCACTATCGTGCACGTCAGCGCAGCCGTTCGCGTCGGTTGCTCGTACGCCGTATTCGTCTTGTGCATACACACAAACACAGCCGTTCGTTTCGGTTGTCAACGCATCGCTATCTTCTTGTGTATCACATATACAAGAGCAACCGAGTTCTTCATTTTCTTTTGCACCATCGTTTGTTTCCGTTAGACATACACAGCCGTTCGATTCAATTGTCAACGCACCTCTCTCTGGCGTAACACATACGCAAACACAGCCGCTTATTTCAAATTTTGTATCGCCGTCTTCTTTTAATGCGCCCACACAAACGTTTAATACTGTTTCGTATCAACCAAATTTCGCAGGAAATTATGAACGGCAGGATGCCAACGTTTATCGCGTTGATACGTCACAGCAACAAAATAATTATGCATATCGCACTGCTCTATCACAACCACATGTTGCGCAAACACCGCAGATTCATGATGATACGTTTTCTGGCACACGTCATGTTTCAAACGCATTTTTAAATACAAAAGAGATAGTTTTGTTGCTTCCTGATTTTGATCCTTCATCAATCTCTAATTTTTAGCGTGCAGCAAAAGATGCAGGGTGCAGCAAAATTCTGGGTGGATTCATTACAAGAAGTGTTCTTTTCCTGGCCGCAATTTTCAACAAAATTTTTGGAAGATTTTCCGAGCAAGGAAAACGTAGCCGACATTCACATTGCGATGTTTCGCTCTAAAAGAAACCACAACGAGCAACCGCAGGAATATTTTTATAAAATGCTTGCCCATGGAAGGAAAGGTGGTCTTCCAGATTCTGCGATCGCACGTCATATTATAAACGGTATTAACGAGCCAGATTTGAAGAAAAAAATATCAAATGATTACGATACATGCAACGAATTGTTACGCGATATAGTAGCATATAGTAGCAAGTTAAAACGCCATCATATTCGAGTGTGAAACCAAATCCTCAAATTAAATTTAACAACAAATGAAGACAACATTAAATGTTTTAATTGCCAAAAATTTGGGCACTACTCTATGAAGTGTCCAGAGCCTCAACGTAAGGATAGGTGCCAGGTTTGCCACCGCACAAATCACCAAACATCAAACTGTCCAGATAGACAGAACAAAAACAGTGTGAACATAATCCATGCGGAAATCTTAGTAGCCAACCTTATAAAAGAAATTAAAGTCAATGACAAAATAACTTCTGCGCTCGTGGATCCGTGTAGTAATCGTACCCTAGTACGAAAATCATTTGCAGACATCGTTGGAGGATCAGTAGTGATATGCTCAACAATTCTAAGTGGTTTCGCGGGAGGAAAATTTACGTGCACCAACAAACTTAATGCTAAAATCGAAATTGATGGAAACATTTTTAAAACCGAGCTGCTCACCGTAGACGACAATCTCATATCCGAGGATGTTCTTCTCGGTAAGGATGCTTTTTACCGAGAAGGAGTTCGACTAATCATAGAAGGAGATGACTGTTGGGTGGAAACTGTCACTAAATTAACCACAAACAATGAACTTACGCACCAAGATCTTCAAAAACGTCGGAACATTATTTCTGATCAACGCTCCTGTTTTGCTGAGAAAACCTCTGAGCTGGGAAGGTGCTCAGTTAAGAAGATGGAAATGAAATTAAATGCAGATGTTCCTATTAACATAAAACAATTTGTTAACGCTGCTGAATAACGATATCGTTCGTCCCTCGGATTTGTCATATGCGTCGCCAGTGGTGTTGGTCGATAAGAAAAATGGTGAACATCGACTTTGTGTGGACGCCTTGAGCCAATCGCCCGACTTGCCAGCAAAAGACGTAAACACAAGCGATGGTATACAGATTTCGTCCCGAAAGTTTTGCCAAATAAAGCCATTGTGCATGAGTGCTCCGGATCTCGAAAACGACTCCGGTGAAGATTCAGAGGGAATCGGGGACGATTCACAGTCAGGATTGGCCGAACTGTCACAGTGTGTGAACTGTCAAAGTGTGTGTGAGCATACACGGCTACAACTGACGAATAAGAAGTAACGAGAGTCAGTCTACGTTCGACCGCGTAATAAAACTGTAATGCTTTTGCTTCTATCAAAATGAACTATAACCATAATAACTAACTTTATAATTAAATAAACAAAATCGTTAAATAAAAACTACATTTAAAATGTAATCGTAAATTAATGGATTTCATTTATTTTATTTTTAAATATTCGACCGACCTGACACAGGCATTCATTTTTCGAATGCAAGTTTTTAATTTTTACAAAGTAGATTTTAAAATTTCTGCAATAATTTATTATATTTTAAAAGGACTGTACTATTTTTTAAAAAGTTTTTATGATGAAATAATAATAACTGAAATTTATTTTTAAATTTTTTTGTGTGTTGAACAAAATTGGGACGGCCAGCGAGTTTCCGTTGCCGCTTTCCCGACCCCGTCCCAATTCTGTTCAACACAATACCTTAAAGCCAATTAGTAAGAGTTTGGCAAGCCTCATATATTTATTTTTTTGCATGAACATGTTGAGAACTCAAACAGAGTACAAATTAAACACAAAAGAGAAATAAAATTCAATATAATAAAAATTAATAATCTTGAAATAATTTTTCTATAACTACTTTTTAAAAATTATAAAGCGGGAATCATATATTACAATATGAAATATATAAAAATTCTAATGCGGCAATTTATTAAAATTTAATAAATTCTTTGTAAAATTTAAAAGTTTTTAGGTTATAATTAAAATGAAGAAAATAATTTTTAATGTGCACTTATTAAAAAATGTAAAATGAAAATATTTACAAACTAGAATAGAATTTTTAATAAGGATTTTCTATTTATTACTATAAAAAAGTAATATTTGTTTTCAGATTTTAATTTTTATAATTTGAGTTGGTGTTTTTTCCGTGTATAGTGTATTAAGGTGAATGTAATAAAAACAGGATTTAAGCTGTTACACAAGAAATACCAGTACTAGCGCAGAGACAATACATGTACATAAGTGTACATATGGAAAATCGAAAAAAAAAATTAAAAATTCAAAATTTTTTATATGAAATAAGTCTAATTTTTTTTATATTTTTACTCAAATTCCCAAAAATGCAAATTTTGGAGCTCTGGTATCAACCCTAGAATTTTTTTTTTTAATTTAGGATATACTCAAATATTAATAAATTTTCAAATTTCGAGTGTTCCCGAAGAATTCTAGAACATTTTTTTAAACTTTTTATTTATTTATTGTACCAACTCGCTTGGAGACTAACAATAACTGTATAAATCTAAAGAAACTAAAATAACGTTGAACTTTTCTAAGCCATTGCTTAGAAATGTTGTTTTTTTTCATATCAAACTCAGTCTTGAGTTGTTGAAGGTGTTGCCAGTATTCGTGTACATAGTGGCTACAGGGCCCTGCAGGGGTGGTAAGTCTTGTCTCTTCAGTCGAGCAGAATTCGATGTTAGGAGTAGGTTCCTAGCCAGTGTGTTTGGATGTTGCTGCAGTTTTTGTTGATATGATTGCTTTTTAGCCCAGTCAAATTAGACGTAAAAAAAGGCGTAGGTTTGCAATAATTCGCATAGAGCTGAACATTGGTACAGGTCTTAAATACACTATTACAAATAAAATGTAAAAAGTCCCCGCCGATCCAACTTCTGCAAAAATTTTTATTCAAGGTCAAACTGAGAATTATCTCTTTCTCGCATATTTCTCTTAAACGGTAAGCAGTATTGTAAAAGTTGGTTTGAAAACGTTGTAGATCATGCAATTTTCCACAAAAATAGTTCATATTATTTTTCTCTACGAACTACCATTCTAGAGATATATTGATTTTAAACGTTGGAAAAGTCGTATTCTGCATTTTTTTTGAGATAACTACACAATTTACACTCAAAATGTTCCATTGATAAAAAGTTACTTTTCTTACGTACTTTTTCCTGCTGAATTCGGAAATGAAAATAAAAATTTTTTGAATGGCACAGTTTTCGAGAAATTGTGGTTTTTTCATTTTTTCGACCTTCTTTCACTTTAAAATCTATATCTTCATCTCTAAATGTCCAATTTCATCGTCCTTGGCACCAAATTAAAGGTATTAAGATGACAAATAAACATCTATAATTGTATATTTCATTGAGTAAGCGGCTTTAGAGATATCGATGAAAAGAGGCCAGATTTAAAAAAAAATCAAATTTTACATTTGATTCTGTGGCCACGGAAAAATAGAAATAAAATAAATAAAAAAAGCAAATTGATTGCAAAATGACAAAGTTGGAACCGAATGAATGAATAATTCCAAGTCCTTATTTATTTTTGTTTATTTTATTTCTATTTTTCCGTGGTCACAGAATCAAATGTAAAATTTGATTTTTTTTTAAATTTGGCCTCTTTTCATCAATATCTCTTGAGCCGCTAACTCAATGGAATATATAATTACACATGTTTATTTGTTATTTTAATATCATTAATTTGGTGCCAAGCATGATGAAATTGGACATTTAGAGATCAAGATATAGATTTTAAAGTGAAAGAAGGTCGAAAAAATGAAAAAACCACAATATCTCGAAAACTGTGCCATTTAAAATATTTTTATTTTCATTTCCGAATTCAGCAGGAAAAAGTACAAAAGAAAAGTAACTTTTTATCAATGGGACATTTTGAGTGTAAACTAGTGTAGTTATCTCAAAAAAATGCGACTTTTCCAACTTTTGAAATCAATATATCTCTAGAATGGTAGTTCGTAGAGAAAAATAATATGAGCTATTTTTGTGGAAAATTGCAGGATCTACAACTTTTTCAAACCAACTTTTACAATGGCGCTTATCGTTTAAGAGAAATATGCGAAAAACCGATATTTCTCAGTTTGACCTTGAATATAAATTTTTTCAGAAGTAGGATCGGCGGGGACTTTTGGCATTTTATTTGTAATAGTGTATTTAAGACGTGTACCAATTTTCAGCTCTATGCGAATTATTGCAAACCTAAATGTCTATTTTGACTGGGGATTTTTTTGAACACGTCTTATGTGTGACAAGCTAGATTCGGATTACTTTTAAAATACTTGAATTGAAAAATGTGAATGACATTAAAATATTTGAAGAATTATAATTATTTGAAGCTCGATGGTGTTGGTTCCTCAGAAAACCGTGTTAATGGAAAACAAAACTTTTACATGAAAAACCGTGTGAAACGAAAACAACCTCAAATGAAAAAATATTTGATAAGGTGGTGCCGAAGTCTGTTAGTTTTACATGTAAATTGTATGGAAAAACTATATTTTATTAAAAAGGTATCTGAATGAATAGTTGATTAATAATATTGAGCTGCTGAGGGTTGCTTTTCGAATTAGTTTTTTGCGCTGAATCCGAATCTGGCATCAGAATTGACCCATCGGCGCCACCTTATAAAATTGAGTTACACAGCCGTATGTATGTATGTAAGTGTACTTTTTTACAGTGTTAACAAAATACTAGATTAAAATTGATTATAAATATATATATGTGAAGCCAAAATGTTCATTTTGACCAATATTTTAAGTAAAATTTTTGATTTAAAAAAACGTGTTTAAAAAGTAGCGTGTAAAACGGGTTTAGGTGTAGAATCAAAGATTGAATGAAAAAAATTTACTGGTAAAGCCTTTGATTTAATAACGGTAAGGCGATTAGTAAAGCCTGTATCACAAGGCGAGCGAAACCGAATGTGGTGCAGGTTTGAATGTTGGTAAAACAGGGAAGAGGAAGCACTTGAAAACTCGTGCCCCCCCCAATCAAAAATTCTTGATCCGCCACCATAGGCGGCGACTATGGGGGGTAAAGAACTTTTTGCCCCCTCAAAAAATATTTGGAGGGGCCTCGCCCCCCCATAATTTTAGAGAGCAAAATGTTTTTCTCACGTAGATGTACCATCACTGCCATTCAAAAGAAACAATTTCATTTTGGTAATATTAAAATACTGATCGAAAATTTAAGCGAAACTATTGCAAGCTTGAGAGATGAATTCGCAGTGATTTGGAGTGAAATTGATAAAGAAAGAGTTTTCGTAGGCATTGAACTACCACAAGAAAAATGCAACAGAAATGTTCCAAAAAAGTTAGATGATTCGAATAATATGCTAAAGATTGTTTCCAAAACCACGAAAAAAAATTCAGAAGTCAATATGTACTATGAAATTATTGACAATATTGTGAATTGTTTGAAAGCAAGGTTTGACACGAAAGCTTTCACTTTTCTTAGCCATGTATTTTGCATGTATTCCGAAGATGCATTGAATGTAGATTTAAAGGAGACTGCGTTTGAATTCATAGAACGATGTGAAATTAGACGTAAAACATTTGCATTGTCATAAAAAAAATTTTGTAATGTGTTGAACAATAAATTTTGATTACAATTGTGAATTGTATACTCTTAATGTGTTTTCATTTTGTGTTTGTTATGTTTTACTTTTACATTTTCATACATTTTGATGATCATGTCTTCCATGAAATATCACTTGAAAAATTTTTTTTAAGTTTGGCCCCCTCAATATTTATTAGAACTCTCCGCCTCTGTCCGCCACTGGTTGTAAATAAATGTAAAACTTGTTTACATTAGCTAAATTTGATTGTTTCCCTATAAAAATATGATAAAACAAAATGTTTTCTACAACTTTTAATTTTTTTGTCATGGTGTACCTTTCGGTGGTAGAGTTCGCAAACCATCGATAGTCGCAACCATCGATAGTAGACAATAGTTTGTTCGCTAACTTTCGATAATATCGATAGCATGGTGGAACAATTTTACTTTAGCGAAAATCCTCCAAATTTGTTTTTATTTTTTTACGGGAAAGTAGTGCTATGAGAATAAGAAATAAATTTGCAAAAAAAGTGTCGGTCGGATCTAGCTTCGTAGGTATAGTCATCGTAAGTTGTGAATAGGTCAGTAGTTTTTGAATTATTATATGATGGCTATATTGCTCTGGATGGTTTGCAGGGATCCCCAGTCCTTTGCTGCCTCGGAAAGAAAGAGCGAGAAGACTTTTTTCTTAACTACAGTAATACCCGCTTATAAGCATTCCTGAAAATGATTAATTTTTGGTGCATATAAGCGTGAAATGCATTTAGAAAAACTCGTTCATATGCATGAAAAGTGCATATATAAAAATTCGGTTTTATCTACCAAATATGCTTCTATAGAATCGTAGTTTCATTTATGCTGTTACTTAACGCCTACTAACTAGAACCCTACAAAAATATTTTTAAAGGCAAAAAGCTGTGAAAATAAACATATGATATTTTATAAATATGTATTCCAGTAAAAAATAAAAAGCAAATCAAAAAAATATATAGTACATATCAGAGATGTGCAATAAGTGGCTCGTTTTAATTTACCATTCATTTATTCATTGCTATTGCCGTGCTTTCATCCGACAACATAAAAATCGAATGCTGCAGTGCAATGCCTTTTAATTTTATTGTCATTGCTTGTCTTTGCTTTCTTTGAACATACACGAAAAACAAGCACTATTCACTCGAAGCTCAATCATTCGTTTCTATTTCTATGCAACGAATTATATGGCTATGCAACGAATGCTATGGCTATGCAACGAATATTATTGCGTAGCATTGAATGCTATTACGCATCATTGAATGCTATTGCGCAGCATCGAATACCTCATATAATTTGCTAATTTGCTTCGTATGCAATGAATGATTTGAGCTCGTGCATCCATTTTTATTGCTCTCAAGTAGTGTAGTACTTTTCTTGGTATTATTTGTCTTATAAAAAAGTAGTGAAACTAAAATCAATAGCAAAAGCATTCAATGCTGCGCAATAACATTCGTTGCATAGCCATCGCATTCGTTGCATAGCCATATAATTCGTTGCATAGAAATAGAAATGAATGATTGATGTTTGAGTGAATAGTGCTTGTCTTTGTAGTGTGTTGCCTTCAAGGAAAACAAAGACAAGCAACAGCAATGCAAGAAAAAGTACAGCACGGCAGCATTCGCATTCGCTTTGAGTGAGCAGTGTTTTCATTCGTTTCACACTTTTGATGCTAAGTGTTGATTCACAATTCGTTTTGTGTGAGTGTTTCACAATTGCGTTTGAATGCATTCGTGCACATCTCTGGTACATATGTGTATACAGAGTTCATGTGATCATGTAGAATCTACATATATAGAATTGTAAAATTATGCAAAAAAACGAGTAATCTTGGATTGAATAAGACTGCAGCCCTTAAAAATATGTTCTTCAATGCCATGAAGTTCGTCAATAAATTTATTTATTGGCAAAAGGAACTTGTGTCTAATGAGGCCAAAGCTGCACTCAATGAAGGAATTGGATATATTTCAGCTGCAATATCTGTTTCTTCATCATCCTCTTTTTTATCATCCGATTGCAAAATATGGGCCACAATTTCTTTTTCATTTAACTCTTCCCAGCATGGCAAGCTACTGTCAAGAACATTTGAGATTACAATAGGAATGACACGATTGTTTGTTATCAATATTTTTTTGACATGAAAAAAAACTAAAATTCTTTCCCTGTCGTGCATATAAGCGTGAATGGAGGAAAAAATTGGAGACTTTTTGGGGCTTATATCCGAGAAATGCATATAAGCGTGTTAACAAATCTAAATGGAGAAATGAAATTGCACAAGTTTTGATGCATATAAGCGAGAAATGCTTATAAAGGCGTTCATATAAACGGGGATTACTGTATACTAATCGGAGTGTACACGAAATCTGAGGCTCCGGTTTCATCAAGTTAGGAACCGTGCCTTGCTAATTCGTCAGCCCTTTCATTACCCTCAATGTTCCTGTGGCCTGGAACCCATATGAGGGTTATGTCGAGCTGTCACTCTAGCTAATTCCTTATTGCATAGTACTACTAATTTAGATTTTGAAGTCTCCGAGCTTAGAGCCTTGATGGCGTTTAAGCCTACAAGCTAATAAAATAGTGAAGACTTCAGCTTGGAAAATACAAGCTGAGTTGGGTAAGCAAAAAGATTGAGAAATTACTGGGTCTTTTGAGTAGACCTACGCACCTACACCGCACTCCATCTTGGACTCATCCGTGTATATGGCGGTTTCAAATTTTAAATCGATACTGCCAGACCCGTCGACAGGGGGGGGGGGAGTTACGGGTGGATTCCCCCGGGCCCGCAGTTCTTCGAAGGGACCCGTAAATTCTTAAAATCACAATAAAAAAAAACTTGAAAATAAATGATGACGGTCGAAATATTCAGGGCCTTTGCGTTTTTTCGTCCACTAGAATGTAAAGATCTCTAGTATTTGTAATGAAACTCTACTTTCCAGAGCATGCTTTTACCGACTATCTATACAACCTCTATCTTTTAATGTAACCTGGAAACAAAACCGATATACAGATAAGCATTTCAATTGTGCGAGTGTCTGCATTTTTAACTCTGGTCGTTTGCCCGTAAATGTTACTTTTAACATCCCACATCATTTTTAATTTTATGAACTTTAATTGTCAGCCAATCAATTTAAAATTTTCCTGTATTGTAGAGAAGAGTCTGACACAATTTTTAAGGTATGACACGTGCCAATAGTATTAGTGATATTACCGTTCTGATCGAAAATATGTAAAAAAACCTTTTTTTCATTTTTTTAAAACAAACTTCAATTGGATTGGAAAAAGTAAGCGCTCCTATCATATTGAAAGTTTCATTTTAAGAATCCAAATGCTTACAGAAAAGCTATAATTTACGAAACTTGATCATTCACTTGACATTCTTATAAAGTCAAATAATTTTTCAAATCGATTAAGGCAGATACCATCAATGTCATCGATTTGCTTAAAATTTATAGGGATCATTCTTTGTTCAATTTTAGGAGAGCCATATTTTTTTATTTTGCTGAAAAAAACAGTTCTCGTTGAAAATCCTTTCAAATACGAAGTTTTTCAAGAAATTTAATTTTTGTGAAAAAAAAAATAAAATAAATTTCTCTAAAAATCTATTAACTTTCTATAATTATAACATAATTATAATATAATTATTTTCTCCTGAACTTTAACATCTACCAGTAATTCTCCCGGTCCGAAATATCTTATAATGACCCGAAAAGATAGTACAGATACTCTTTCAAATGTTTCGCCGTTTCTAATTAAAAAATCTATCGATAATGTCTGCGGTGGTGAAGTAGACACCTGCAAAAAACTACGAAATGGCAGCATTTTAATTAAAACTACTAATTTAACTCAAGCTACTAAACTAGTCAAACTAACTGCAATCACTCAATCGGTTAAAGTTGAGATAACCGAGCACAATACGCTTAATTTTTCTAAAGGTGAGATTTATTGTAGCGACCTTAGAGGAATTTTAGAAGAAGAAATTTTAAACGAAATTCAACC
This sequence comes from Meiosimyza platycephala, assembly GCA_963662105.1. Lineage (NCBI taxonomy): Eukaryota > Metazoa > Arthropoda > Insecta > Diptera > Lauxaniidae > Meiosimyza > Meiosimyza platycephala. Next base: position 46,373,873 of record OY759209.1, read on the forward strand.
ACAACACGTCTCAGAAGTAAAAAAAATTATTAAAAAAGAAGGTGATCAACTTAAAGAAACTGGACTCATTATCGTGACCTTTTCATTGCCTAATCTTCCAAACGAAATCAACGTTGGGTATCAAAAGGTTATCCTCCGCCCCTACATTCCTCTCCCTTTAAGATGCAAAAATTGCTCCCGTCTTGGTCATATTCCGAAATTTAGTGATTTAGTTAAATTGTGCTCAAATTGTGGTATTGCAGAACATGTGAACATTGAACTCAATGAAGAATGCGAAAACGAAAAGTCATGCGTCAATTGTAAAGAGAGTAATGTTGCAGCCAGTAAACACAACTCATATGACAGAAAATGCCCTACCTTTGTTAAACATAAGGAACTGCAAGCAATTAAAACTCTACAAAAAATAGATTCAAAAACTGCACTCAAAATCTATAATGAGCGACACCAAAACGGCAATACATCATATTCTTCCACTCTCCGATCAACCACCAACTACGGCAACGATATCTTCTCCTCTCCCATTATTATAAGCGGCAAACCTTTAACAACACACAGAAAAAAGAATTCAGTCAACCAATTTATTTTAAGTTTCAACAAAAAACTTTAGGAAAATTAACAAATGTTTTTTGAAATCAACTAATTTATTTTAAGTTTCCACAAATCTTTTATCTAATATCAGCGAAACTATTTCGCTGACTGAAAATCATACCACATTTGTTGTAATCGGTCCCGGAATTGTTTGATTTGAGCGAATCTTTTTTTTTCTGTGCAGCAACAACAACAGCACCAGCAACAGAAACTGCAAAAACAACAACATCAACACCAATAACAACAAGAACAACAATACAAAATCAGCAAACCATTAAACAACTCTTAACTCATCATTCAACAACACTGGGCTTTCACAGCATACCACATAATGCAACTACTGAAACTATCCACAACGAATCGAATATCGAATTACAATCACCAAAAATCACCGATACCAAAGTGAAAATACTTCCGAAAAATATTTCAAGCCGACTTAAGTCTCAACTCAAATCTAAAAGCAAATTAAAAAATAAACCGATCATTGCTTCCACATCCAAAAAAACTCCCTTTGATGACAGTGACGACTACGATTTTTCAATGGAATAATAATTTATATACTACATATTTACACAAACTAACAAAAAAAAACCAAAAAAAAAAAATAATTAAAATTCATAAATACTAACATTATTAAACTTTTAATTTTCATCAACATATATGTAACATTAAACGTCTCATCACACCTTCCACTAACTTCATAAGGAAAATTTTGACTTTACATGGACTACAAAATCTTACAATGGAATATGAATGGCTACTGTAATAATTTCACAGAACTACAGCTTATTATTAACGAGAATAATTCAAATTTCCTCTGCTTGCAAGAAACACATTGCAACAGTACACCGAAAAAAAAGACCGTACTAAATTTGAAGAACTGCCTTCCTCCGATTTAGTATAAAAATGTTCCTTAATCTAAGTTATTTTTCCTCATATTGATGAAAATATCGTCTCATTTAGTAATTGAGTCCTTTGAAATGAGTTCATGTTTAATTAAAGCAAGTCAACGTTCTTCCTCAAATATAGAGTTTGTGGTTTTAGTAAAACTTTCCTTTGAACTAGTAAATTTTTCTTTGGGAAGAATTTTTGAGGACAACTTGTTCCTCATTTGAGTGAAAATTTCCTCAATCTAATGGAATGTCTTGTTTAAGGAAAATCGTACTCAGTTTTAGTTAGTTTCTTCAAAAAATTTACTATAACGTAGGAAAATTTTCCTTAATAAATGAGTGGCAACACTCGCTGCTTTACTCGCTGAAATTAATATCTATTCTTCTCGTAAGTATTCTGTTTTTGTCTATATATTTATAGTTCTTTACTTGTTTTTTAAATAAAAAAATAAAAAAATTAAAAAAAAAAAAAATTATGTCGTCGCCGGGATTTGAACCGAAGCTTCCCTGATCAGACAATGGTTGTTACATGCGCAGTTTAATAACATCATTTTAGTATGTCTTAAAAATGCTGTCGGTGGCTGAGTTGGGTAAGATGAGCATCTTTGAACAGTGGCATGGCGCTGAGAACACAGGTTCAATTCTCTGATCGGGTGACGACAGGTAAAAGAAAATTTAAGTTCCTCTTTGAAGTTTTAAAAACGTATTACAATTAAAATAAGAATGACTGACAATAAGTAACCAAGAAATAAGAAAATAGAGGAAATAGAAAATTAACAATTTTTTTTTGAAATCAACGAATTTATTTTAAGTAAATTTCTTTCATTTAAGGATACCTTCATCCTTAGAAAAAGTAAAATTTTCCTCAGTTTTATAACCTTGTCCTCACATTGAGTAAACTTTTCCTTATTTTAAAGCAGCAACATTTACTTGTACTAAGGAATCCAAGTTACTTATTTTGAGGAACCAATGGCATTAGCTCGTATTGAAGGACATTTTTTCCTTATATTTAGGCATTTTTCCTTAAACGGTGTAAGTTTTTTTTTCGGTGTACTTTCACTCCCATTACACCAAATAATTACATTGGATATTTCGAAAATTCCCCTAATACTACATACGCTAAGGTGTAGGACTGCTAATAAAAAATAACATTCTACATAGAGTTCTAAGCATCAATACTCAACTACAAATTATTGCTATCGAAGTTCATCTGAAAATCACATTTACGTTGGTTTCTCTTTACATCCCACCAACTCAAAACTTTTCATGCTCTGATCTAAACAATATTTTTTCATCAATTAATACTCCTGTTATTGTACTAGGTGATTTCAATAGTTGAAACACCCTTTGGGGCTCTGACACAAACAACTCACGCGGTCTTTCCATTGAGAGATCGTTAATACAGTCAAATTTATGCATCCTAAATAGTGGAGAACCAACTCATCTTTCCACACATGGTTCTCTGACCCACATAGATGTAAGTTGTTGTTCGGTAAACCTACTTCCCTTTATATCTTGGAAAATTTTTGACGATTTACACAACAGTGATCACTTTCCTAGTCTAACTACCTTTAACATGATACAAAACTCAACTCATTTTATAAATCCGAAACGCTTTCTACTTAATAAAGCTAACTGGCTAGAATATTCTAACCGGGCGGACTTTGAATTAAACTGTAAGGCACACTCCAATAATATCAATAAAGACGCTGCTCTATTCCTTAAATCACTAAGAATTGCGGCAAACTTATTTATTCCCCAAACTTCACAGCATAGTAAACAACATAACCCTTGGTGGAATGTTAAACTCGCAGAACTCAGAAATACCAAAATGCAAAATTGGCATCGATTTAAGAATAGTCCGTCCACCACAAATTTAATTAACTTTAAAAAAAACTAATGCTATGTTTAGAAGAGAGGTAAAAATTGCAAAATCCGAAAGTTTCAAAAACTTCAGCAGCCAAATAAATAGAAATTCTTCAATAGGTAGCATATGGCAAAAAATTAACAAACTTGCCAACAGGAACTCGAAAACTCCAATTATTGCAATAAAATCGCCAATTGGTATGCTGACTGAAAAATCAGAAATTGCCAACTTCATGGCAAACGAATTAGCAAAATATTCTTCTAATTCTAATTTTTCTTTTTCATTCAATCGACATAAATCTAATATTGGCACCTACACAGCTCCTTCTTCATTAGGCTTCCACTCAAAAATTATTGAAGAGCAAATATCACTAGTAGAATTGAATAGTAGCCTAAATAAAGTAAAAGGTAAAACACCAGGCTTTGATCGAGTGTCATACTCAATGTTAAAATTTCTATCACCAACAAGTAAACGCCGTCTTTTACTACTATATAACAACATTTTATCGACAGGTGTCATCCCACATTCATGGAAAATAGCTTCGATTGTGCCTATCCCAAAACCAATTACTGACATTTCAAGTCCGAAAGGATATCGCCCTATTTCCCTCATATCCTGTTTATCAAAACTACTTGAAAAAATCATCGCGTGCAGACTAACATGCTTCACAGAAAATAGAAACTAATCTCTGTCAATCAAGTTGCATTTAAACATTCCAGAGGATGTGCAGACGCATTGCTACACATAGATCATTACATAACTAGAGCCCTCTCTTCACGAAATCACGTAACTCTTTTATCTTTAGATTTCGAAAAAGCCTTCGACAGAGTTGGATCTCACATTATACTTAATCGCCTCAAATCTTGGGGAGTTGGTCAAAATATTTTCAACTTTATCAAATGTTTTCTATCCAATCGCAAATTTCGACTTATAGTTAATCACTTCTCTTCTAAAATATACCCCTTAGACAATGGAATTCCCCAGGGGTCCTCTCTCTCGGTGATTCTTTTCCAAATCGCCTTTGATGAAATTAGCAAAATCATCACTAGACACAAACTTGTAAGTCATTGTATCTATGCAGATGATTTGTATATACTTTGTAAGAAAAATGACCCATTTGAATCGGAAGAAATTTTGAAAAAAGTACTAGAGGATATTAATTCATGGTCAGAAATATCAGGCGCAAAATTATCACTCGAAAAATGTAAAAAATTTCATGTGTGCAGAAAACATAATTGCAAACCTTTTGATTTAAAAATTAATATTACATAACACTTTTGAATTACAAAATGTTAAGAAACTAAAAATTCTTGGTTTACTTTTCACAAGTAGATACAATTGGAAAGATCACTGTTTGGAATTAAAAAAATCTTTATCAACTAGAGTAAATTTAATTAACTATCTCTCTAGAAGGAGTTACGTCCACATTAACACTCTGATCTATCTAACATGCGTTTTAATACTTAGCAAAATTGATTATGGCCTTTTTATTTACGGAAATTGTCCAAAATCCACCATCAATATCACCAAGCTGTTCGTTCCAGTATTTATGCTTATCGAACAACACCTATAACACACTTACTAGCCGAGTCCGGCCTGCCTTCAATTGAAGAAAGAATCTACGAAATTAAAACACTACTGATTCCTAAACTGCATTTTTCACTAAACATTGACACTGATATTATACAAATTCTGGTATACAAAAGAAAACCACGTTTACCTTCTGCAATTCTTATTTCTCTCAACCTAAGGGAAGATTATACCGTTCAATCTATTCCCTACATAAATATTGCTTATCCACCTTGGAAACTAGAAATAGAATCCTGTTATACGGAGCTCGCCAAACTTAAAGAATCTAACACTAATACCGCTGTCTTCCACTCTCTTTTTCATGAAAAAAAAAATACCTTAATCAAGGCTGGTTGGAACTTTCTATATACAGATGGATTAAAATCAGACAACCATTACACTGCTTATGCAATAGTTGATGATAATAAAAAATGCTTGATGATAAAACTGCTTACAAAAGGAGTTTTCGCTGCAGAAGCCGCTGCAATTTACCAGGCTGTCCTTATAGCACAATCAAATAGCACAAAAACAGTCATCTGCTCTGATAGTTTATCAGTTATAAAAGCAATATCAATCCAACTTGCCGGGACTGGCATTCAGTAAACATTATAAGAGATTCATTAATAAAATTAACAACTTCACTAAAGTTACTTTGGGTTCCCAGTCACATTGGTATCGAAGGAAATGAATTTGCAGACACAATGGCAAAATATGCATGTTTAGCGCCAATTTATATAGATCCTTGCATTGAGAAACCTGATCTGTGCAAATATTTAAAAAATGAACTTAAAATAAAAAAACTCACTAAATGGAACAGTTACCAACACCATCACTATACTGCCATTAATAGATTATTACACACACCCATATACCCATGCAATATAGATAAAAAAAAAATTATTAACTTTTCTAGATTAAGACTAGGACATTCCTTAAGCACACATCAACATTTACTTAGAAAAGAGCCAATTCCTATATGTTCTAGATGCAATGAAAATTTTAATATGAAACATATATTAACCGAATGCTTAGTCATGAAAAATAGTAGGGACAAAATTTTCGAAAACAGTAGCCTAACTGACTGCATTAAGGAGCCAACTTTTGAAAACATTGACAAAATTCATAAATTTATCACACACAATCAAATTTTATTATAACCAATTTTTTTTTTTTAGATACTTTAAGTAACCAACTTCCAAAACATTAACTAAATTCAGAAATCTATCACACACAACCAAACTTTATTATAAATTAATTTAATTATAATCCAGAGCTGATAGTCAAAGTAGCTAATGCTCATGTCATGTTAGTTATAAAATTTATTATATAATTAACTTAATGTAATAATAATAATAATAATATTTTGCTGAAAACCCACATTTCTCAAAATAATGGTCGTTTGAACTTTGTATGTAAAAATTGCATAAGTATGTATGTCAGTGTTGGCATGTGACATGGATTTTTAGGTTTACGACAGTCACACGTCGTAAACTGTCGTAAATGTCACAAATGTCGCAAACTCCAGATCAACCTCGATTTCACAACACTGAAATTGTTTGTTAAACAATTTGACCATCAAAACAATATACTATGGAACTTGAAAATGTTTAAGGTTGCCAACACTCAGGGTTTCGCCCGGAGACTCAGGGTTTTGAGTATGATTTCCGGGTCTCCGGGTTAAAAGTCAATCCCTCCGGGTTTAGTATCAAACGGCTACATATTTATTCTTAGAATAAAAATTACATAGAAATATATGATGTTTTCTTCTCAACGCACAAAATGCGAAAGAACAATGAAAGCAAGCGTGTAATACGATTTACCCTCAAACGGTACGACGAAAAGTCGTCAGGTGTGAGGGCGCTATTAAATTAATAAATGCAACACTGATTTAGCGACCACAACAGATAAAATAGAATTAAATCAAAGTCAGCAGTTTTCCCAAATCTCAAATTCTGTAGGACTGGGAAAAATCGGTAAGGAAAACTATCGATAGTTAACGATAGTTTTCAAAAAACTATCAATATTATCGTAAACATCGGTAACTTCCTCCAATTAAGTGCCAAGAAAGGAAAAAATTTAATTTGAAACGTAATAAGCAAGTCTATAATAAAATTCAAGTAAATAAATATAAATACTTCAAGTACATTTATCAGACATGAGGGTAATGCATTTCCATTAAATTGAGTTTGAAGCTTAATGGTAATTGAAAAATTTCCATTACCATTAAATTATTTTAATGGTAATTGAAAATTTCAATTATCATTAAAGTTTAATGAAAGTTGAAAAATTTCCATTAGTATTAAATTCATTTAATTAGTTTATTGAAAAAATTTTAATTTTTGCTTACCTAAAAGAAAATTGCCCTAGAGCTTTAGTGCATTATCAATATACATACATATCTGCTATATTTCTACCCGCCTATGTTTGTTTTTAACAGTGTTAGTGGTAGTGATAATGGAAATTACCATTAATTAAAATTTTCAATTACCATTAAATTTTAATGATAATTGAAAAATGTCCATTGCCATTAAACTCAATTTAATGGTAATTGAAAATGTCCATATGTCTAATTGCCGATAAAAAAAGAAATTGTCGTAACCGATGTTATCAATAACAACAAAAAACTATCGATAGTTAACGATGTCGCCAATTATCGATAGTCTATCGATAGTTACCGATATTTTCCCAGCCCTAAAATTCTTTTCCATTTCATGAAGAGATAATTGGAAGCTTCATATAAGAACTGGCTACATAAAATAGACACACACACTGCAAAATGTTAAAGATGCAATGTAAAATTTACATTAACGACGGGGACAAAGCTGTTACAACTCATATAAATTTTGACCGAATTTATTCCAAAAGATGTGTTTATAACCTATACTAGTTTTAACATATTAAAATATATGGTAATTATTTATTTTAACGGCCTCACTCCCAATTTTTTTGAATTTTTAATATATTGTAGAGTTCAGTCAAGAATGTATACAAATGATGGGCGCGGAAACGCCTCTTCATATTTTTATTAAGCATGAAAATAGCTTAAATCCCATAATATATCCAACACCGGCTTCGCTAGCCGCAGTTGAGGTAAGGCTTCGCTGCGGTACACTCTACTCTGACTAACCTTGTTCATGAATGAATCGCGCGCAAAATTTTTCATAAAGTTTTTAAGTTTTATAATGAGAATCGTCTTATAATAATTGGTTGGTTTTTTATTGTTTTTGTTTTCATAAGTACCCACATACATACATTGTACATACATTTATATTTTCATAAGAATTAATTGAATAAATTGTTTAGCTTTTCGGTTAAAAAGGGGGTAAATATGCAGAAATGTAGAACTATATACCATTTTAAAGGGAACGAATTAAGCTTTCTTAACATGCAAAAAAATTATGGGTTATTACACATTTTTCATTAGTCAGTATATCAGAAATAAATATGCAAATAAATAATTTTATTCTTTTTAAAAAAAGCCAATCAACTAAATACTTAAAAAATATTTCAGCTAATACGCAGATGAAAAAAAGTGCACAAGCTTTAGTTATTTAGAATTTCACCCACCCCCTTAATTGGATATCCGGGTCAGACCTCAGACCATGTTGGCAACCCTAAAAATGTTCGAAAAATATTTTTATGATCTGAACCCTCCTTACTGGTAATCGTGAAATGTCATTGAAAATTCAAATGCAAGAAATTCCGCTTATTTGTCGTAAACTCAATGTTTGTCACGAAGGCTCGAAGGTTTACGACGTTTACGTTGAAAAGTGACAAAGTCAAGCATACAAAACATTCAAAACCCACAGAAGTACAGTCAGTGAAATAGCTATATTTGCGTACAATGTTTTTATATATTTCATATGATAAAATGTTATTACGAAAATAACGGTGAAAAAAAGTATGCAGAATGCAAGCAGGACTTGCAGAAAGTAATTTGGAATGTGGTTGTTGTTATTTTCTTTGAAAATAGTACCGTAGAGTGGCTTGGCAATGATGAAAAAAAAAATTGACATTTTCACTTTGGGGAAAAAATCCTGACCTCAAATGAGGGTTAACAGACATTGAACTTATGTCATTTCTTTATCATATTAATATAAATCCACAGTAAAATTTTAAGCGAAAAAAATATTGGGGTTTTTGAGAAAATCAGCCTTGTTTTTTTTCATAAAAAACGCTATAACTCCGCCAATTTTCAACAATTTTCAAAATTTCTTAAAGATTCTGACATAGAATCAGAAGACAAAAGTTAATTATTTTGATTTGGATGAAAATGCGACTATTTTGAAACAATTTTCAATGATTTTTCAAGCTCTGACACTAAAACTTTAAAAGCGCAAAAAATAATTTTCAATCAAATCGATGAACGGTATAATTCCTTAATTACTTTGAAAAACAACATATTTAATCGGCAACCAATTCCGCAGTTTGAGGTCACTCCGACTGCATGGTTTGAGATGGATTTGGACATGGGTAATTTAAAATTGAACATAGAACGATCCCTGCTCGTACATGGTTACCCCCGGGCTCGGATTTTCTCTCGGCGGCCCTGGATACTGCCCTCCTTCCATTGAACGCTCTCCGTAATCTTCTCCTGAAAGTTTTTTTCGAAGTTGAGTGTAGAGTAGGTGTAGTCTGTCTGAAATTTAGTCAGTTGAATTCAGTCCATTTACACTTACTCTTATATAAAATTAAATCAAAAGTGTTTGAAGCAATGACAATTTCACTGAAATGTGATGTTATTCAGTATTGGCGACAGTGAAAAAACAATCCCAAGATAAAAATTGATTTTAATACCATCGATAGCCTGTCATAAACCATCGATAGTCGCAATAGTGAAATACTATCGATTTTATCGATAGTGCCATCGATAGTTTGCGAACTCGATTCGGTGGATATGCCCAAATAATTATTTTGTTGTTTTCTAATGAGGAATAAGTAAAAGATTTGAATAAAAAAAATTTTCAAAAATTATAATTACATATGTTTGTATGTATTTCTTATTTTAATTCAATATTAAAGTGAAAATTGTATTGCATAATTTATTTTGCTAACAATTACTTGACAGACTGTATGTATATTAGAGCGGTTCAAAATAAAAACTTTCTGATTTTTTCACGATGTGTCAGTGGATTACAATAGCCCTGTATGTCTAGACAAAACAACCCAAAAGGACTTTCATCGATTTTGAAAACTGGATTGCCGCCGCCTGTTTTAAGTTGCCTACCCATTTTCGAAAAAATTGATTTAAAAAATGGTGCAAGCTAAAGAGGTTATCAAATTTTGCAACAAACTGGGTATTCTTTTCGAACTATTATCCATTGAGGAATTCGAATCCGTGATCAGTCTTTCTTCTTCTTTTATTTTTCTTATAAAAAATGAAAATTGCCCGGACAAAATTAAAAAATGCCGATTTTCTACTTTCAAGTTGCAAAATCTTGATATAATAGGTATTTTACCGCCGATCTAGTGGTACATTATTTTTAATGTACCTTTATTTACTTAAGAGAAAACCATAAACCGCATATCAATATATTCTTTCAAAACCAAGATATCTGCATTTTTCTAAATTAATAGACCTGAAATTTTTCGATCCGGCGTTGACATATATACATACATATTAAGCTGATTCAAAATTTTTTTTTGATCTAAACAGCTATTATTGATCAAGGAACTTGAATCCGTGATTAGTTTTTCTTCTTCTTCTTTTTTTCTTATAAAAAATTTAAAATTGACCGAAAAAAAAAACAAAAAATACCGATTTTCTGCTTTCAAGTTGCAAAATCGGCCCATATTATTTTACCACCGATCCCGTTGTACAATATTTTTAATGTAATTTTATTTGCTTAAAAGAATGCCGTAAACCGCATATCATTATCATATTTCAAAACCAAGATATCTACATTTTTCTAAATTAACAGATTCAACTATTCTATAGATTTTTCTAGGATTTTCAAAAATCTCAAATTATGCCAGATATGTTAATTTAGAAAAATGAACATCGCGATGTCGAAATCTATGTACAAAGGGTTTCGGACGAGTTATCTTCAGTACTTCACAGAATTATCTTCTTACATAATGGCAACTAAATATCGAGTTAGAGCATACATGATTATAATTAAATGTCTTTATTAAATATAAACAGTTTCTTGCCGTTTTTTATGAACTTCATAACCTTACGTGAAATATCCGAGTTTATGCCCCCTGCCACCCTTGCGCAATTTATGGTAAAACATTTCTTCATTTGACAAAAGCAGCAAACATAACAAATTTTAAGTAAATACGCAGTGATTATGAAAATACATGACAAAGGAATGATATTAAATCATAGTTACATGAATTAAAGCATCATTATTATTCATTACGATGTTGGAAAATATCAAGGACTTAAACAAATTCGAAATGCAAGACTTCTCCTTTTCAATTTGCTTCAGCTTTACTGTTAGTCTCCTTGACTCTTCTCCTTCCTGCACTTAAAGCCGTTTCGATCGCCTTAAACATCAAATTTGTAATAATTACAGAACACGCATACCAATACAGTGTGAGTCTGAAAAATGTAAGCATAATTCAATGCTGATTGCATGTTAAACCTATCGAAGCCACGCCGCACCGGTGAGCGCTGAGTGCTGATTCGAGTTGGCTCTTCAGAGGGCGCGCATTGTTACGCTGTGTGAAAAATACCATCCTCAACTACCATTGTCATTGTAACGAGCGACAGTAAGAGCGAAACAAATAATCCTCATAAGAGTATGTTTTCAACTTAAAGAGGAAGCATTCAACACATAATAAAGCGGCTGGAGGTAAAAACGTACAACCCAACCCAACCCAACGATTTAAAAGCAAGTGCAACAAAGACAATGAGATGAACAATGTAGTGTATCACTCCAACAGTCATCTATCGACCATTCATTCTCTTTCATTCAGTCTTAGTGAGGAGTCATGGCTACGGTCTGTACGACAGCGTGCCATACATTAAGTAGGCATATGTGAATGTGTGCAGGTATTTTATGTTAGTTTGTTTATTGTTGTGTTGTCAACTCGTCGTGGCTGGTTGGATTGGAATGGAAGTGGTAGTACATCCAAAATACAACGCAAAGCTATGTGTGTGTCAGCATCGTATTATGTACATGCAAAGAAGTGAGACAAAACTAGCTTTCGTCTCCGTCCAATGCATGACTCAAGCAGAAAGTAAGGCAATTTCAATATGTACTTGTGTCGGCCTGAGCAAGCATACAAGTAAGCAAGCAGCAACTAAACAAAACTCCTCAAGGTTTATGGGAAAAAGTTTTATTCGAGGGCTATCCAGAAGCCATCTGAGAAGCACTCGTCAGTACTGTTCAGACCTCTTATTTCATTTGACGGATTCGTGTCGAGTGGATATTCATAATAAATTTACTGTTCGGCGTTTTTTATCGTGCCTAATATTAGTGTTTCAACGATTTGTTTTTTTTTATTGTAATCATATAACTTCGGCTCTTCTCGTTTTAAACGATGTTTGTAGACCTATGCAGAGTATAATGAAATTTATTTTTATTCGTGGTTCCTTGAATTCCAACGGGAACTCCCATGCGTTTTAATTTATTTTTTTATTTTTATTAATAACAAATCTGGTTGCCCCTACTGCATATGATAATGCTCAAACTGAAACTTCTCAACAAAGTTTTGATTTGATTAAGTAACAACAAAGTGCTTTCCCCCGTTCGTCTTATTCACAAAGTAAATTTTTTCTGCTTCCATTCTCAATAATTGAACTTCCTTCTGGTAAACGGCACAAGAATTTAAGTGCTTTAGATTCCGGAAATTTGTGCAAAAAAATGTTCTTTAAATAAAAAATGTGTCTTTCATCTGACCGAAAAATAATTATGATTTGATGTAATGACAATAGACAACTTTGCTGATGCTGACATGTTACATCAAAATATCTACGAAGTCATAAAGAATGTGTGAAAGAAGTGTTTTGTGTTTGAGACGTTATGCTGAAAGATGGCAGTACTGAGAGTTTTTTCATTGTTACTGACAAATCAGTGTTTGTAGATATTTATGGAACCCATAAGAAATAAAAGGTACATACCAACATACACAAAATTTAACAACTAAAAAATTTGCAACGGCCGCATTACCGCCAACGGCAGCAACGGCATGCCGTAAGGGTGGCAGGTTATAGGGAGCGGCAATTTTATTAGGAAAAAGGTGAATTTGTTATATGATTTTTACTACATAATTATGCAATTGTGAAAAAAGTGATGTCAACTTTATCCGCTGCACCGCAACACAATTAAAGCTTCGTAGTAATTAGTTGATATGTACACGAGAAAATAATATGTTTGAATATAACAAACGCATATTTTCATATTGAGTCAAATTTAAAATGCTTCAACCACCACTTATCAAAATTTGATCCAATTACAATATGTTTGGCTCAAATAAATATTTGATTGCTCTATATGAAATATGCGTTTGTTATATTCAAACATATTGTTTTCTCAGAGTACTAATTTTAACTAGGGATGCAACGATACGCGTTTTGGCTGATACGATACGGATACCGATATTCATAAAAATTTATCGTCGATACCGATACGGATTCCGATACGACATAAAAAGTTGTCACAGAGACTGACATACATAAATGTTGCATTAAAAAGAAGGATTGACTATGACGCAAAGTTGTAAAATCATTATAAATAAATCAACAGCCATAATTAATAGAAGAATTCAAATTTTTATTTATTTTTATTATTATTTTTTTTAATTTTATTTATTTATTAAGTATAAAAGTTAATAATTAAAATTAACACTAACTAGGTTTTTATTCAGGAAGCACAACATCCTCAAATTATGCGGTGAAATGCGATTTCGCAACTCTGTTTGGATGCGCTCGGATGCGACAGAAATCATTTGAAAACTAAAATACATTTGTGCCAATTTTTTTAAATTTGGGTGCAGAACTTCATAACGCCAAAAACTGAGAGGATCTGCATCTGTTGCAGTCAGGGCCGTATCTAGGGGGGATTGGGGGGATAGAACCCCCCTCCCCGAAATTTTTTGACGGACACTATAGAAACGATTTTGCAAAGAATAGACACTATGTAAAATTAACTTTGAGAGGAAAACACAATACAAAAACGGTTTTTTCAAACGAACACACTATATAAAATCGATTTTGTGAAAAAAGTCTGAAAAAAAGGTCATGAGATTTTTAAAATGATTTTTGATCAGAAGAAGTTGATAATCATCGATCTGTATTAACTTATCTTTATGTTTTAGTACCGTCAGTATGTGGGACATGCAGATTTAACTTGAAAAATCAAAATGTTTATAGTTATAAGCAGGGCAACATAAAATATTTACGAAAAACCTACGAAATATTTATGTAAATATGGACGAAAAGTAGGCAAATTATTGATGATAATATTTACGAAAAAAAAACATAAATATATTTTCTTTAATTTATTTTATTAACGCTCAGGAAAGTCATGGAAACGCTTACGATGAATGAGTATAAGTTTTCTTAAATTTTCAAACAAAAATGATCAACGGTAACTTCCAAGGTTCTTATATGCGCAGCAAACGTACGTTCAACATCACGCGATGCTTAAGGTACATATCTGAATACTTCATTCCCATGTCGGAATCATTGGATTCACCCGTTTTTGGAATGCCTACAATTACTTTGAATTTGACAAGCCCAGTATTCAGATCGAACACATAATTGAATTTCCTGAGGAATTGTGGTTTGCTCGAAACTGCCTCAAGTCTAGGGCGGATTGATTCAAATGTTTCCAAAACATCAGTGAGAGATTCGCCCTTTGTCTTTGTTTTGGTTTGTGATTGTTAGATAAATGAACGCGAAAAACTATTTTTAGATCGCGAATTCATTTTTTAGATTCGGTAAATTAATTGTCTTTCGGGCTTTGTCAATACATTTTGCTTAATTTTCATCGAGAGTACCCAGAAAACATATCTTTGAAATGACTTGCGAAATAAACAGCTGAATAAACCCAGGCACCTCAGTGAGTTGTAATCGCTTGTGGAGGCAATGGTCTTTGAGGAAATATCGATTTGAGTAGCTATCTTCGAAAAGGAGGTTACAATTATATTAGAAAAAAGAGTTCGATAAAATTTAATCATTGCAATGTCTCGTTTCGTCGTTGTCGAAATATTTGTCCGAGAATTGAAATGAGAAAATATTGATTTTGAAGCTTGATTTTTTCTGAACAAGCTCTAAATTTTTAATTGAAATCAGTTTACATGTGTCAGTTTTCAGTATGGTCTGGTTATGGAACGTCGCCAATGGACAGTGGTCGGAGATCAGTACTCAAGTACTTGACCAATTGATAGCGAGTATGCCTCATCATTACAGCCAAAAGCGCCCTGGTAGAAATCATAAGCATTAAAAATGTCCACTGGCCAAGAAATGGCCATTAAAACTGGCCAGTTTTATGGCATTTATGAAACGGTTTTTCTAACCTTTTTCAAGCATTTAATGGCCAGTAAAACGAAAATAGGAAATGTCCATTTAATGCCCAATAAATGCCGGAAAAATGCTCTTAAACTGGTCATTAAAAATGTCACTATTAAAAATGGCCAATAAATGCTCGAAAAATGTTCTAAAAATATTCCAAAAATGCTCGAAAAATTATAGAAAAATTCCTTAAAAATTATAATATTACCGATGTATGATAATTTAATGAATTTGCATGATGCTATAAGAATGCTGTTGCGTGAAAATGCTATCCAAATAGTGCAAGAAGCTGATATATTTTTAAATAATTTCGTGAAAAAAGCTGCAGATATGTTTGGTGAATTATTTGTAATACTCAATATAAATAATTTATGTCATAATTTATATTTATAAATAAAAATACTAGCCATTAAATGCCTAGTTTTTAGACAATTTTAAAACATTTTTCTAGGCATTTTTCGAGCATTTTTAGAACCTTTTTCGAGCATTATCTGGGAATTTATTGGCCATTTTTAATAGTGATATTAAATGACCAGTTTTAGAGAATTTTTCCGGCATTTATTGGGCATTAAATGGCCATTTCCTATTTTCGGTTTACTGGCCATTAAATACTCGAAAAAGGTTAGAAAAACCGTTTCATATATGCCATAAAACGGGCCTATTTTAATGGCCATTTCTTGGCCAGTGGACATTTTTAATGCCCAGTTTTTGGCCAATAAATGATTATGATTTCTACCAGGGCGGCCTCATAAATTATTTAAAATGTTTTAAGTAGCTTAAGTCACAAAAGTGTTCACTATAAATAAGTATAAAAAGAACTACCCAAGTTACTGAATATATGAAATAATTTAGTTTTGATTTTTTTAGCTAGAATAAAGGATTTTCAAGTTTTCTGTAAACGATTTTTTTAAAAATTTTTGTTGGAAAAAAATACAACCTTAAAACCAGAAACATGTTTTTTTATAAACGAACTAACTGTATATGTATGTACATATCGCTCACTTACTTCAAGAATGGTGTAACTCAAAAAAAGTGATTTTTGATTTACTGATGCAGAAATAAACATTTCATGTTTTATTTTATGTGAAAAAATCAGAAAGATATCAAATAATCTTACCTTGTGAGAAGAGTTTACGTATGTAGACATACTTTTCATAATTTTCATATAAAAAGTAACTTATTGAAAACATTCAGTGTTTTTCTCCCACTTTAAGTTTTTTGAGTTATGTCAGTCTTGAAGTAAGTGAGCAATAGTGCATAGCATACTTAGTGTTTACAAAATTTGAAAGTGAGTTACTTTAAGAAAAAAAAGGTCATCGGTTTGAAAAATTAAAGATATTGCTGCAAAAATTGATTTTCAAAAATCTCAAATCCAAAACCCCCCCGAAATAAAATCCTGGATACGGCCTTGGTTGCAGTATTGGGAAATAGAAAATATTTCTCAATTTCTTCTTTGAAAGTATCGGAGCACAAAGAGGACAATGGTTCTTCTTCTTCAGATTCCTTAATAATATGTTCACAAACACTTCATATCCCCCATCTCTGAACTCGTACTAGGTTGGAACGTAATATTTCTGAAGAGGTTTCGGATTATAGTTGTAAATTGATTAAATTTGCAAGCCGCTTATTTGGCGTAGAAATAGTAGGCTGCAATTGGAATGTTCGTAGTTTATATCGAGGATCAAGCGCCGTTGCTAAATAATAAGATTCTTCACTTTCCAAATTAAATCTTTTTTCAAGAGCCAAAAGTTAACAGTTTTTTTACCTTTGTTGTGCCGTTATTTTCTTTGTTATAATTGTTGTTAAATCGTATTTTTTGTTTTAAGTAGCTAACTTAAGTAATTTTCCTTTTTTCTTTATTTATTATTTGGTTGTTGTGGAATTCTCAACGTCTGCATTAATTTGAAGCATGGTATATGGTTTTGACAAATGTTTTTAATTGATTTTGACTCTTTGGGGCACAGGAACATTTTTTTTTGAATATATCGGTGTATCGGCAAATAAATATCGCCGATATCGATATATCGGAATATACCGCTATATCGGTAATCGTATTCGTATCGGTTGCATCCCTAATTTTAACATTGATGATAAAAAAAAAAATCATTCCCGAACACAATAAGTTATTCTGGTGCATCGCATACATGGATGGCAATAATGTTGTTGCCGTTGGGGCGGCAAAAAAAACGTATAGCGGTCCTTCTTAAGACGGCTATAACTATCAAATTAAACTACAAATATGAAGGAAAGTATATACTAATTGATTAAAACTTTCGATTTTACCTCAACCAAATTTCCTACATAAATACTACGAATTTCATTAAAATTTCAATGTGATAATGTCTTAAATTGATTGTGCGATGTATTGTTTTCATGAATCGTACAAAAATAATATGTAGCCTTACACTGGCTGTATTTCAATGTAAAATGCATGCACTCAGGGCCGGATTTTAATTATTGGTGCCCTAGGATTTTAAAGAAAATGGTGCCCTAGTTTTTCATTTTATATTGAATTTTTGTTTGAAGTAAAATAGTAACAATTTTTAATGTATGCTTTATTGGCCGAAATACTGTTTCCTTGACTTTTTAATAGCAAAGTCTTTGATAATACCGTCATAATCGATTTCACGTAGTAGATCACTTTCAATGCAAATTATTGATTATGCATCCAATCTATCCTACTTCATCACAGTACGACAAGGTTTTTTTAATCTCTTTAGTTGTGAGAATGATCTTTCTGCCGTACAATTTGTAACCATCAAACTCAAGACTATACGTAAAGCAATATCTACGTTTGGAAAAGCTTACATTATTTTACATAAAATAGCTTGATTATAAAATTTTTGTAAACAAGTGTATTTTATTATGTGTACTCATAGTTCACTTAAAAGAATAAAAAAAAAAAAATTATATTGCGAATATCGACAACATACAAATTTACGAATCGCTAAATTTTGAAAAAAATAACATTTTATTTTTATTTTTTATTTTGAATTATGTATGTTTAACAATAAATCAAATCTGAATGCATTTAGTGCATTCGTAATAGTAAGGGATTCATTTTTATTTTAGTTGAACATGCTATTTTCTTTTTTCATGATAAAACATATAATTTTACATGAGAATTTAAATATCTGGTGCCCTCTCCGCGCTGATGCCCTAGACCTGTGCCTAGTATGCCTACCTATAAATCCAGCACTGTATGTAGTTTTACTTTAGATTTTTGGTTCAGTTTACTCACAGACAAATAGCTTATAGAGCGAATAATTCAAACCACTTTTTTGTGAGAACTTCATTTGTATCTCACTAACAAGCTCTTTAATAATCTCCAAAATATGCTTCACCTGGACATGGTAAAAAAAATGACATAAAATCTATTTATTTAGTTTCTCTTGAACCATTCATTTTTCATAAAAGTGATGACCTTTATTTTTTTTGCAAATCAAAATAAAAAATTAGTTTTTCCCCGATGAAACTGTCGCCTTTACGGAATGCCGTTGCCACCTTTGGCGGTAATGCGGCCCTGTATGAGAGGGCAGTGGGCACATTGGAATTAGAATTGGTTCGTGCAAGCACAATACAAAAAGTAGACAGATTTTCGTAAGAGGACGATGCACCCCCATACAAACAAAAACTTTTATTTACTATACTAAGATGGAAATATTGCAAAATTCAATATGTACATCACCTAACATTCAAAAAGCCGTAACCACAAAAATTCAAAATCGATTTTTTGATTGATTATGATGCATTTGACCAAACTATACTGCCGTCAGAAGCGAAATAGGCATATCTCAAAAAAACTCGTTTCGAGATAATTGATGTTTAGAAATGCTGTTTTCTTCTTACTTTCTCTACGGATTTTTTAATTTATTTATGGCAACTTAAGTATCATTTTACTGTTATTTATTTATGATTAAGGGAAAATATCAATATTCCCTGTGTTTGCACCCTTTTTATGAGATACGGCCACTTCTCTTAATATTTTTTAGGGTCTGACCGAAGGTTTTTTTTGGCCGAAGGTTTAGCATTTTATAAAAAAAAACTTACATAAACAAAAATTCAATGTGTAAGTGCCCCCCCCCCCCCCCTCCCAAGGATCAGTTACTAGTTATCATTCCATACATCAATTTTATAAAACCATCTAATAGTGGTGACATTATAATTCTCGCCCTCCGAAGGTTTTGGTGAAGTGATGCCACTGAACAAAAATGAATTATATGGTTATAATCTATTAGCAAACATAAACAATATTAAATGTAGATTTTGTTTTGACCAATATTTTTATTTTATATGTACTTTTGTGGAAAAATTATTTTTCCTTGAGCTTTTTGGTCATTTGAGGTATATGAATTAAAAAATAAAAATTTTTTTAAATTCGATTTCCCGACGTTTCACCCCTGAAGAAGCCTGAATCCAACGGGCGAAACGTCGGGAAATCGAATTTAAAAAAATTTTTATTTTTTAATTCATATACCTCAAATGACCAAAAAGCTCAAGGAAAAATAATTTTTCCACAAAAGTACATAAACAATATTAGTTTACAATAATAATAAAAAATAATAATTCAAAGTTAAATAATTTTTTATTGTAAACTAAAAATAAAAGTTTATCAACGTTTCCGCCACGCAAATTTGATCGTTAGTCAGTATAAAGTTAACCTGCAGCGCTAAATAGAAATAGATAGAAACTTTTGTGCTATTTTTTTCAGTTTCAAAAATGAACTTGAATGCCAATAGCTAAAAATATTTTTATTCGTCATAATAAAAGATTCCTTAATGTATATCTCAACCTCTATCTTAAAACTTGAAACTCAGCATGAGGTATTTGGCTGCATGGCCGTTGTGTCATGAGATTCCCAAAGATTATTTTCAATATTTGTAGTGCTTATTGCTTTAACTTCACAACTAATGTCGTTTACATTAACTTTATAATATCACATTCTGAGCTATTTTTGTTTAAAAAACTTTCTATTCCAAACTATTTCACTTTTGCATATTTCGTGTGTTTTAAATTGGGGAATTTTATTGTACTTCGAAATTGCATTCATTTGCAAACATTCAGCTTCGGCCAAACCATCGGCCATTTTAAGGCCGAATGTGCGATTTTTAGGTCGAAGGTGGCCGAAGCCGAAGCCTTCGGTCGGACCCTAGCATTTATAGCTTTTAAAATGTAGATACGCCATTTTACTTAAGACTTCTCATACAAACTTTCATACAAAAGATATAATATTTGCTATTGCATAAAATACAGATTAAATTAAATAAAAACTAGAATCAATTTATATTTTTAGAAACGATAGTATATTTACTGAAAGATTTTCCTTCGTATTCTTGACATACTTACAGTAGCGAGTATAAAAAATGATACTGCGGTCACTGAGACACAAAATGTGCGAAAATAATTATGTTAGAGTATTATAATTTTATATGTACATTAGAGCGGTTCAAAATAAAAGTTTTTTGATTTTTCCACGATGTGTCAGTGGATTACAATAGCCCTATATGTCTAGCGAAAACAACCAATAAGGGTTTTCATCAATTTTGAAAACTGGATTGCCGCCGCCTGTTTTAAGTTGCCTACCCATTTTCGAAAATATTGATTTAAAAAAAGGTGGAAGCAAAAAGGTTATCAAATTTTGCAACAAAGTGGGTATGCTTTTCGAACTATTATCGATCGAGAAATTCGAATCCGAGATCAGTTTTTCTTCTTCTTCTTTTTTTCTTATAAAAAAATTTAAAATTGCCCGTATAAAATTAAAAAATGCCGATTTTCTACTTTCAAGTTGTAAAATCTTGATATAATATTTTACCGACGATCTAGTGGTACATTACAACATTATTTGCTTAAGAGAAAACCGTAAGCCGCATGTCAATATCTTCTTTCGAAACCAAGATATCAGCATTTTTCTAAATTAATAGACCTGAAATTTTTCGATTCGGCGTTGACATAACAGCTATTATCGATCAAGGAACTTAAATCCGTGATTAGTTTTTCTTTTTCCTCTTCTTTTCTTATAAAAAATTTAAAATTGACCAAAAAAAAAACAAAAAATTCCGACTTTCTGATTTCAAGTTGCAAAATCGGTCCATATTATTTTACCACCGATCCCGTTGTACAATATTTTTAATATAATTTTATTTGCTTAAAAGAATGCCGTAAACCGCAAATCATTATCTTATTTCAAAACCAAGATAGGTATCTACATTTTTCGAAATTGTACATGCACATTAGACTGACCCAAAAAAATCAAAAGAGCTCGGATTTTCGGTGCTCTTGATTTTTTTGAGTCTATGATGTCTTGTGATCATTTTCTGATGTTTAGAAAAAAATAATATTAACCCTTTATACTCCTAGGTCGGCAGTTTTGGAAAAAAATAAGTTTAATACAACGTAATTTTTTGAGGGATTGCGCAACCGACCGTATATATATAAAATTTTCCACTGAAGCAGTTTCTTAATCTTTTGGGCTCGCTGAACAAGATGCAATCATTTTATTTCTTTTTATACGGTATTTGTTTCTTTTTTAAAAGGTTTTTTCGCCAAAATAGCAGAAAAAATGGATAATCTTGTTAAAAAATGGCCTATAAATGTGACTGAACATTTTTTTATTTCAAGTTTGCGACCTTGTAAAGCTTGTAAAAATCTATAAAAGTGATACTTTCAGAATTTTTTCACTTGTATTTTCATGAAAGATAATCAGAAATCCGAGGAATTGATATGGAGAAAAATCGCAATTTCACGTACCGAGGTGTTCATGTCTCGAAGAAATTTCTTTTTTCCGTTGTATTTGGTCTAAAAGGATCCCGAAATAGACGCTTGCATTCATGATTCTATTTATTTTGACCAACGGACCAACTCCATTACGGGAGATGGCACCTTAGAACGGGGAACAGTTTAATATCATTTTTTATCCTCATTCATTATTTTACCCCAAACCATTATGAACCCGCCGCCATATTTTACCCTTGATATTTTGTATTTAAGATAGTAACGTTGGCTTGGGAGCTTCCGCACATAATTTATTTCATCGGAGCCAATCAAATTAAACTTGCTTTCATCGCTCCATAATACCTTAGTTCATCGTTCGCTTTTTCCAATGCATATATCGCTTTGCAAATGTAAGCTGCTATTTTTAATTGACTCTCCTAACAAGCGGTTTTTTAGCTGGGCGTCTGGCAAACAAATTGGCCTTATTTAACCACCGCCTAACTGTACGAACACCAATGAAAACGCCAATATTTTGTTCATGTAGTCAGAAACATCTACTTCTGTCGCCCTTGGATTATTTTTGACCTTCAACATGATTTGTCGATCTTGGCAAGATGTTGTTTTTTGCGGATCTCAACTCCATAGAGAATGTATGGGAGCTAGTAGATCACGATCAAATTATCAAGTCTTTAAAGGTGCTTTTCACCGTAAAAAGTAAAAACAACTTTGGTCGGTCTTCACAAGACGTGGCTTAGTCTATGGCAAGAGATCTCGTGAAGGTTTGCCCATGTGCATTGACTCTGTTGCAAGGTTAAATAATTTGCTTTGGCCTCCTGACTCCAACGTCAACGACAACTCCATCAATAACTTCAACAGCCATTACATTGATGGCGCTACTGTTTCTGGCTTGCAAAGTGATGGGTTTCGTGATACTAACAACTAATAACTTTTTTCTATATAAGCATGTATTTTCATATTTATTTTATCTAACATGCATTCAACTGTTATATTTTTTAGTTTATCAAATGTTATATTAGGTATTATGATGATAAATATTGCTTGCGCTGCCATTTTGTTAGTTCGGTTTTCTAATACGGTTTCCTATGATTACTTGTAACATAAATTACAGTTCCAAAGACAGCACCTATGATATGATACGAATTTTGGGTAAACAGCGAAACGGCCTCAAGATCTGCCATATTAATTCACAGAGCTTGGTGAAAAAGATTGATGAACTTATATACATCTTTGAGAACTCTACTATTGATCTAATCTGCGTATCTGAAACCTGGTTTAACCAATGTATGAGTGATGAGTGGTTATCGTATTTTTCGGTCGGATAGGCAAAGTCATGGAGGTGGTGTAACAGTTTTTGTGAGGGATGGAATTAATTGTAAACCAATCTAGTATAAATCTTCTGCTGATGATGCCATTGAATATCTTTTCATTGAAATTGAGTATGTGCGTAAAATTATTGTTGGAGTGATTTATAGACCAAACTGTAATATTCAGGTTAATGGTTTTTTTCTCAGTTCTAGAGTAATTGACATTATCGTATAGTGATATCCTTTTAGTTGGCTACTTTAATAGTAATATTATTGCTAAAAATAACTTCCTGAATATGATGCATGGCCTTGGGCTCTCCTCTGTTAACACTGTGACTCCCACTCACTTCACAAGTACAAATGACACTCTGTTAGATTTATTCTTCATTGGCGACTTAACTAAAAAAACTCTTATATGATCAGATTTCTGTTCCAATGTTCTCAAAACACGATTTAATTTTTTTAATCTTGATCATTCTAAGGCTTTCGAAACTGTTGACCATAGTATGTATACTTGTATCGAAGAAAATATTTATGGATTTTCAAGCACTGCTGCTGGTTTAATGCACACTTATCTTCATGGTAAGTCTCAAGCTGTCTTTTCTGACAACTTAATGTCTAAATTTTTAAACCTTACCAGAGGTGTGCCTCAGGGCTCTGTGCTTGGGCCACTTTTGTTTTCATTATATATTAATAATCTTCCCAATGTGCTGACGAACTGTGGAATTCACATGTACGCGGATGATGTCCAGCTATTCATTAATTTTTTTTTTTTTATTATTATTTATTTATTTATTTAACATTAATGAAATTGATAGATGTGTTGCAGCTTTGAACATAGATCTTGCTGCAATAAACAACTGGGCAGGCAATAATGGTTGGTCTCTGAATCCAAAAAAAATCCAAATGTTTAGTGATGTATAAAAAAGTTTTTGATATTTCCACTTTACCTAAAATATCTGTTAATAATTCTAATATTGAGTATGTAGATCATGCAAAGAATCTTGACATCATATTTAATAGAACACTTTCTTGGAACTTGCAAATCACCAAAGTTTTTGGCAAGGCTTACTTGCTGCGAGCACTATGGTCCACACAATATTTCACGCCATTCAAGACCCGGTTGCTACTTGCTAAATCTGTTCTGCTACCAAATATTCTCTATGGTTACGAATTATTTAACAATTGTGACTCATTGACCAAGCAAAAGATTAATGTCCTTTTTAACAATATCACTCGCTATGTATTTGCACTACGTCGAAATGATCATGTCTCAAACTTCTCAAAGAGTCTACACGGAAAAAACGAAACTCGAAATTATTGTAAATATTAATCAAAATTTAAAAAAAAATTAATAGGTAATTTAGTAATTTAGAAACGGTTCTATTAAAAATTACTAAGCGTAATATAAAAATTGCATCTAAGCTGGCATTAATTTTTCGAATGCAAGTTTTTAATTTTTACAAAGTAGATATTAAAATATCTGCAATAATTTATTATATTTTAAAAGGACTGTACTATTTTTTAAAAAGTACATTATAATGTTTTTATGATGAAATAATAATAACTGAAATTGATTTTTAAAAGTTTTTACATCAGTTATGTAATCTTTTAATTTTGTATTGAATTGAATCATAAGTGTGGTTATTAAACTCTACAATATGTCGCTATGTATAGCTAAATCTAGTTATACTAGTCTTCTGCTAGGAAGACTCATCAGTAATGTGTTGAACAAAATTGGGACGCCCAGCGAGTTTCCGTTGCCGCTTTCCCGACCCCGTCCCAATTCTGTTCAACACATTACTTCTAAGCCAATTAGTAAGAGTTTGGCAAGCCTTATATATTTATTTTTTTGCATAAACATGTTAAGAACTCAAACAGAGTACAAATTAAAAGCAAAAGATAAATAAAATTCAATATAATAAAAATTACTAATCTTGAAATAATTTTTCTATAACTACTTTTTATAAATTATAAAGCGGGAATCATATATTACTATATGAAATATGTAAAAATTCTAGTATCACAATTTATGAAATTTAATAAATTCTTTGTAAAATTTCAAAGTTTATAGGTGATAATTAAAATGAAGAAAATAATTTTTAATATGCACTTATTAAAAAATGTAAAATGAAAATAATTAGAAACTAGAATAGAATTTTTCATAATGATAAAAAAGTAATATTTGTTTTCAGATTTTAGTTTTTATAATCTCCTTTTAATTTTTAATAAACTTTGAGCTGGTGTTTTTTCCGTGTACATAATGTCTGTTAATACCTTAATAGATTTTCGTTGTGTCTTAAGGCTTCATAAAATTGTACGTACAAAGGAACCATTATATCTTTTCAAAAGATTAACGAAATAATAATATTATTCCATTTAGACGTAATACACTTTTATCAGAACGGAAGTTCTTTATCAACTCAGTGCGTCTATGGAACTCGTTACCTTCTAACTTGTAACAGATTGGCGGCATAGCAAAATTTAAAATAGAATTACTTAAGTATTTCTCATCAATTTAATGTGACCAACGTTTTAAATGCAAAAGGCTTTGTCTTTTATCGTTGGGATGAAGAAAAATAAATAAATATTATGACCTAACATCCAAAATCACGCAACAACACCGTTTAGATTTTTTCGAGAGAATGAAAAAACGATGATTAGATTTAGAAATCATTTCTCCAATCTTACTTAAAACTCAAAGTCAGATTTATTTCTGAGTGCTATGTTTTCACTTTTTAATAAAAAGAAAAGACACGTGTGTTCTACATTACTTCAGAAATCGAATGATAATTTTTATTATATACAGTTTTATCGTTTCGTTACATTCCATAAGTTTTTTTTTTTTTTAATTTATTTTATTATTACAAAATAAGTATTACACAATAACATAGTAATGCCTCAGCTCCACGAAGGCTTTATAGAGGCTAAAAAGCACAATATATACTTATAAGTCTTTACAAAATTTCAAAATTATTACATTTCTTTCCAAAATAAAATAAAATTAAAGATATTTCAAGAACTCAAATCACTATACAAAAGTAAGAAGTATCTCAACGTTGTCTAACCAGAATTGTTTCAAATTATTCTTAAAAGTTGACAAAGTTTGAATATTTTTCAAACAATCAGGTAGCTGATTAAAATGTGTTGGTCCAGCAAAAGTGACACGTTGTTCAGTTAGTTCTAAGCGACATCTTGCTACTTGCAGAAGCATAGCTTTCCTTGTAGATCGCTGCGTTTGAATCATATTCTGATTAAATACCAGTGTGCGAGAATCTATTCCACGTAGTTTCTTAAAAACATACAACAAAAGTTGTCTTTTGTAGAGACCTTGAACAGGAAAAATATCCTTAGCGTAATTTTTATACAAATTGGTAGTGCTATGAGTTAAAGGAGGATGAAAACAATTTTTAGGGCTTTGTTTTGAATTACTTGCAAAGATTTAAGAAGAGTAACGCTCCCATTACCACACACTATGGGTAAATACGTTAAACGTGAATGAATCAAAGATTGATAAAGCAACATTTTTGTTGCTGTACTTAACCTGTTTTTAAATTTATATAATATACCAACACCTGAACTAATTTGACTCTTCAGTGTGTTGATGTGACGGTCCCATATCAAGTTATTATTAAAAGTCACCCCAAGTATTTTACACAATCTGATTCTGTGATAGTACTATCATCAAACTGAACTCTCATCAATTCAGTGTTCCTATAATTAGATGGTCTGAAACGTACCACGTTAGTTTTTTCTTTGTTTAGAATCAATTTGTTGATTTTAGTGAATTTCAAGAGAAGCCTGGCATCATGCTCAATTTGTATTTTTACTATTTCAATGTAATTATATTTGTAAAATAGACAAATGTCATCTGCGAACAAGATTAGTTTTCCAGAGAAATCAATATTTTTTAGGTCATTGATATAAATTTTGAACAGCAGAGGCCCAAGGACACTGCTTTGCGGAACTCCACATTCAACAGGTAGCATACTGCTTAAGGATTCACCGATTTGAACTTTTTGTATCCTATTTCTTAAGTAATCTCTAGATAGACTCAAAGTTAACGGTGACAACCCAATTGTACTTAGCTTCGATAGCAAAATTTCATGATCAACCAGATCAAAAGCTTTAGAGCAGTCAAAAAAGACTCCTGCCACTCCCTTATATCCATCATCCAAGCCACCGCAAATGTAATTGATAACATTAACCACAGCTTCCTCCATACCAGCACCCTTTTTAAAGCCAAATTGCCAATCAAAGAAAAAGTTATTTCTGTCCAGATATTCTGACTACTGCTCGAATATTATCTTTTCAAATATAATGTCAATAATGGAGAGAACTGAAATGGGTCGGAAATTTTCAATCCTGTTGGAGCCTACTAGTTTTGGGATGGGATAACTTTGTGAATCTTCAATATGTCAGGATATACTGCCTCAGTTATCATATTATTGAATATAGTGGCTATAATATCACAAACCATCGATTTTCTGATAAATAACATTTTCAACATGATGTTGTCAAGACCAGGGCTCTTATTTAATTTTAATTGACTCAATACGTTATCTATTTTGGTTGCATTCACCGTAAAAAGATTAAAATAATCATTGACAGGAATTACAGAACGAAAGAGATTAAAACTATCATTTACAGTTAAAAATTTTTTTCGCATATTGTGGATGACATTATGGAAAAAGTTGTTATACTTTTCTGCCTTATTGTTTACAGTTAGTATGGGAACATCATTTTCATCTAATACGTCAGACAACATATTTCTTTTCTTGTCCATTGCCTCGTTGAGGAAAGCCCAAGTTTTTCTTATGTCTCCAGTGCACTTTTCAAGGCTGTGTGAATAATAATTATTCATCAATTTTTACTACAAAAGCATATAACTTCGCAAGTTATTTTTTCTCGCAAGGTTTCATTATAAGAAAATGCAAGATTTGGAACATACAGTAAAATGTTATGATCCGTAAAATTAGTTTCAATTGAACTTACGGTCACATCACATGTTAAATTGCTAAAGATACAATCTATGCAAGTCCTGCTCTGAGGCCTCGTAATTAAATTATAACTTGGTACTAGATTAAATTCAGAGAACGAACGAATATTATTATTATTATTTATATTAATAATATACATACATATACATATGTAATCTTATTGTCTTCATTTCAAAAAAAATTAGCACTGTAGCTGATATCAAACTGCCGAACATGTGCAGTTATGGTGCCAAACGTTCACTTTTGTGACCTATACAATGATGATAATATTAAAGGCTTACTACCTATTATTAATTCACTTCACTATTATTAATTAAGACATAATGACGAATTTCCTTATTAATGTATAACAATACAGCAAGTTTGGGTTGCCAGATTATCAATACCCAACACGCCCCTCCTTATAAATGTTTTTTTATAGATATACAGTGTTTTACAAAACCGTTCATAAAAAATCATTTCTTCAATTACTTCGTTTTATTTTTGTATAGAAATACAATTTTATAAAAGTAAGTAAGCAACAACTTAAAGTAGCGTCTTCCTTGTTATATACCATTAAAAATTGAAAAAAAAAAATAGGATATGTGTAAGTCAGTAAAAATTAGGGGGAATTTTTGTTTTAATGAACACTTTTGTAACTGATTCGTTAAGAAAATATTTTTAAAAATATTTATTAGTATTTAATATAGCCACCTTTGGCTTTAATCACAAGCTGCATTCTTTTAGGCATACAAACTATCTATCAAATTTTTCAACGTTTGGGGGCTTATGCTGGCCCACTCCAAGTTAACCACCGTTCATAGATCTTCCAGGCTTTGAGGAACTGAAGCATAACGCTAAAGTTACAATGGAATGGCTTAGTGACAACGGAATTTCTTGTTTGGATTGGCCTGCGCAAAGCCCACATCTCAATCCAATAGAGAATCTGTGGAATATTCTCAAGAAAAAAATTATAACGCGAAAGTTGGTTCCTCAAAGCCTGGAAGATCTATGGGCGGTGGTTAACCAGGAGTGGGCCCCCAAAGGTTGGAAAATTTGATAGGTAGTATGCCTAAAAGAATGCAGCTTGTGATTACAGCCAAAGGTGGCCATATTAAATACTAATAAATATTTTTAAAAACATTTTTAAGTCTTCTGAACGAACCAGTTACAAAAGTGTTCATTAAAATAAAAATTTTCACTAATGTTTACTTACTTACACATATCCTATTTTTTTAATTTTTAAAGGTATGTAGCAAGGAAGACGATACTTTAAGTTTTTGCGTACTTACTTTTATAAAATTGTATTTCTATACAAAAATAAAACGAAATAATTGAAGAAATGATTTTTTATGAACGGTTTTGTAAGTCACTGTATGTATATATTAGGGTGATGAAATTTTTTTTTTTTAAAGTGCTGTTGCTTAAAAAGTAAGTTTATGATATGAAGAAAAAGTTCACAAAAATTTAGCTCTGTATCTCAATTTTGTAAGGTGGCGCCGAAGACTGTTAGTTTTACATGTAAATTGTATAGAAAAAGTCATCCGAATCTAGCTTGTCATGTATACACATAAGACGTGTTCAAAAAATTCTCATGTCCTAGAATTCTTCGGGAACACTCGAAATTCGAAAATTTATTAATATTTGAGTATATCCTCAGTTAAAAGAAAATTCTAGGGTTGATACCAGAGCTGCAAAATTTACATTTTTGGGAATTTGAGTAAAAATATGAAAAAAATTAACTTTTTTCTTATATAAAATTTGGAATTTTTATTTTTTTTTGATTTTCCATATGCACACATACATAAGAAAGTATCGGAATAAAATTTACCGCTATTTCTTAAGCCTATATGTAACGAAAAAAATTATTGTCTCTGAGCAAGTATTGGTATTTCTTGTGTACCCTCCCAATGTGCACAAAAACGGATACGGGTTCGTTGCGGACCCGCAATGGATCCGTTACGGAATCGTTTTTTTAAAACTAAAACGGATTCGTTACGGACTCGTTTTTTTAAATAAAACGGATCCATTACAGATCCGCAATGAACTTCATAAATGGATCCGTTATGGAATCATTTTTTTAAGCTAAAACGGATCCGTTACGGACTGCTTTTTTTAAATAAAAGGATGTGAGTCGGACTCATTTTTCTTAACTAAAACGGATCCGTTATGGATCCGGAACGGACTTCATAAACAGACCCGTTACGGAATCGTTTTTTTAACTAAAACGGATCCGTTACGGACACGTTTTTTAAAATAAATCGTATGCGAGCCAGACTCATTTTTTTTAGCTAAATTGGATCCGTTACGGACTCGGAACAGACTTCTTATACGGATCGGTTCCGGACTCCTTTTTGGTGAACAAAATGGATCCGTTCCGAAGTCGGTTTTTGTAAATAAAACGGATCCGTTCCAGATTCCGATTCTGATACGATTCGGATGCGAAATCGTGGGTGATTCCCTCCTTTGAAGTTTTAAAAACGTATTAATTACATTAATAAACAATAAGTAACAACAACAGCATTAGAAAAATAGATGGAAAGTAAAAATCAAAAAAGAGAAATGTTTTTTTTATTGCGTTTATTTGATACAGTAAAATCCGTTTTATTTAGAAAAACGAGTCCGAAACGGAATTCGAAACGGATCCGTTTTATTATCAAAAAACGAATCCGAAACGGATCCTTATATGAAGTCCGTTTCGAGTTTGAAACGGATCCGACAACGTGGGTCCATA
Organism: Meiosimyza platycephala; assembly: GCA_963662105.1. Classification (NCBI taxonomy): domain Eukaryota; kingdom Metazoa; phylum Arthropoda; class Insecta; order Diptera; family Lauxaniidae; genus Meiosimyza; species Meiosimyza platycephala. Next base: position 46,405,001 of record OY759209.1, read on the forward strand.
ACCTTATATCCTTATATGAAGTCCGTTTCGAGTTTGAAACGGATCCGACAACGTGGGTCCATAACGGACTCGTTATTTATTATTAACATAAAAGGCACTTTTCAAGACATTTTCAATTTAGGCAAATACAGTTCTCTACTGCTTTTTGTTTTTTGAATACCTTTAAATTAAAAAATTAAAAAAAAATTATGTCGTCGCCGGGGTTGGAACCAGGAGCTTCCCTAATTAGACAATGGTTGTTGCATGCGCAGTTTAACGACATCATTTTAGTATGTCTTAAAACGAGTCCGTTACGGATCAGCATCCGTTTTTGTGCACAATAGGTAACAACTCAAATCCTGTTTTTATTACATTCACCTCAATACACTATAATTGGAAATTGTCAATGCTACTACTTGAACTTCTCTTAAAGAAATAAATGAGAAAAATAAATATAATTTTTTGAGATTGTTTTGAACATGTCTAATACACAAAAACTGGTAATATTAAAATTTTAGTCGTTTTTCTTTCAAGCGCGATATATCTATACATATATAGATACATAGTTGAGTTCTGTAAAAGAAATAAATAAAATCAATTAGTTAAATGTTTTCCTGTCTTTAAATCCGCAAATCATTATTTCATTATTTGAGTGATTCATCTTGAGTGCTTGGGGAAGGGCACGTGCCCCCATGGCGCCTCCCATGGATCCGCGCCTGTGCACTTGCGATTGAATATAATTTGAAGTTAAGACAACTAGATGTCTCAACGGCGTTTTTAAACGGTGACATTACTGAAGAAATATATATGGAGCAATCGGATGGTTTTGATATAAATACAAGCTCACAAAAGGTTTGCAAATTAAAGAAGGTTATTTACGGTCTGAAAAAAGCTGGAAGACAGTGGTTTGAGAAAATTTATTCTGTTTTAAAATGTTTCAAATCAGAACAATCAAAATACGATCAATGTATTTATTTTGCAGAAAAAAATACCGACATCTTTATGGTAGCTTTGTATGTTGATGACATAGTAGTTGCATACAATAATTCCAAAGTGATGAATCAATTTTTGAAAAGTTTGCAAGATAATTTTGAAATTCGAGACATGAATGAACCAAGGCACTGTATTGGTCTCAAAATAGAACGAAATAAAGATAAACTTTCAATTTCACAACCAGGATATACAATTAATTTGGTGAAAAAGTATGAGATAGAGAATTCTAAAATAACTAAACTACCAATGCAAGCTAAAATAGTTTTAGAAAAGACCCGAAAATAGCTGGAGAAGCCGAAAAGGTAGAAAAGGTTAAGTTTCAGGAACTTATAGGTTCTTTACTACATCTTGCAATATACAGTCGACCCGATATTGCATGTAGTATAAACATGATGTCTCAATATGCACAAGATCCTCGAAGATAACATTGGAACGCAGCTATTCAAATTTTAAAATATCTCAATGCAACAAGAAATGCAGTATTGACATTTCGGAAAACAGGTTTACCTTTGACAGGATTCGTAGATGCCAATTGGGCCCAAGATATTAATGATCGCACGTCACAATCAGGATTTTATTATATTTTGGGAGGAGCTGCTATAACATGGGAGTCTCGAAAACAAAAGGTTATTGCAACTTCAAGTGCAGAAGCAGAAGATACCTTCTAGAAAATTAGGTTTTCTGTCAAAGAATCCTATTATAGTATTTGGAGATTCACAAAGTGCTCAACACATGGCTAAGTTTGGAGGTCATCACTCACGAACAAAACATATCGATTACAAATATCATTTTATTAGAGATGTAGTTCAAAGAAATATTATAGAGCTGAAATACGTACCTACTAACGAAATGCCTGCAGATAATTTAACAAAACCTGTGCAAAAGGTCAAACATTATTTTTGCTGTAAACACTTTGGATTAGATGAATACTTACCTTATAGCTGACATTAAAATCTACAATTTAAGATTTTATAGAACCTTTCAGGCCATTTCGCAATAAATTTACAGCAGTTTTAAATTTGAGAAAAATATCAAGTATGAAAATTAGACCATGAAAAATAAAACATAATAAGTAACAATTTGTAGGCTTTGAGCCACCTTTAAAAATCTGAAAAAATTCATGTGATGTTCTTTCATGATGTAGAACGTAATGCCAAAGTATTAGCAAGAAATTCAAAAAAAAATTTTTTTTTTATAACCCTACACGGTTGTCTTTAAAAAATTTTAATTTTTCGAAATACCACCCGCGATTTTTTTCAGGGATAATGTTGGTGGACCCTTACAGTGTCAAAATCCGCAAACCGCGAAAGCGAACGTCCAGCCGTTTTTTTTTCGACCTTTTCATTATACACAAGAGCGGTTCAAAATAAAAACTTTTTGATTTTTTTCACGATGTGTTAGTGGATTACAATAGCCCTATATGTCTAGACAATAGGATTTTTATCAATTTTGTAAACTGGATTGCCGCCGCCTATTTTAAGTTGCCTACCTATTTTCGAAAATATTGATTTAAAAAATGGTGCAAGCTAAAGAGGTTATCAAATTTTGCAAAAAAGTGGGTATGCTTTTCGAACTACTATAGATCGAGAAATTCTAATCCGTGATCAGTTTTTCTTCTTCCTCTTTTTTTCTTATAAAAAAATTGAAAATTGCCCGGACAAAATTAAAAAATGCCGATTTTCTACTTTCAAGTTGCAAAATCTTGATATAATATTTTACTGCCGATCTAGTGGTACATTATTTTTAATGAACCTTTATTTGCTTAAGAGAAAACCGTAAACCACATATCAATATCTTATTTTGAAACCAAGATATCTGCATTTTTCTAAATTAATATACCTGACATTCTTCGATTCGGTGTTGAAATATTTACATATTAAGCTGATTCAAAATTTTTTTTTGTTCTAAACAGCTATTATCGATCGGGGAACTTGAATCCGTGATTAGTTTTTCTTCTTCTTCTTTTTCTCTTATCAAAAAATTTAAAATTGAACGAAAAAAAACAAAAATTACCGATTTTCTGCTTTCAAGTTGCAAAATCGGTCCATATTATTTTACCACCGATCCCGTTGTACAATATTTCTTATGTAATTTTATTTGCTTAAAAGAATTCCATAAATCGCATATCAGTCTCTTATTTCAAAACCAAGACATCTACATTTTTCTAAATTAACTTATCTGGCATAATTTGAGATTTTTGAAAATCCTAGAAAAATCTATAGAAAAGTTGAATCTGTTAATTTAGAAAAATGTAGATATCTTAGTTTTGGAATAAGATAATGATATTCGGTTTGCAGCATTCTCTTAAGCAAATAAAAATACATTTAAAATATTGTAAAACGTGATCGGTGGTAAAATAATATGTGCCGATTTTGCAACTTGAAAGCAGAAAATCGGTATTTTTTGTTTTTTTCCGGTCAATTTTAAATTTTTTTATAAGAAAAAGAGAAGACGGAGAAAAACTAATTACGGATTCAAGTTCCTCGATCGATAATAGCTGTTTAGAACAAAAAAAAAATTTGAATCAGCTTAATATGTATATACAGTGGCTCACAGCTTATTTCATGCAGTGCATACTTTTAATTTCAATTCTCTGTAACTTTCAAACGAAAAGGAATATGAAAAAAGTTTTGATACCATTTGAAACAACAAAAATTGTAGTTTTAAAAAAATGTTTATTTAATGTGAAAAAATATTACCTGCAATTTTTATAATAAGGAATCGAAGAATACTACTGAATTTCATGTCACAGCTTATTTTATGCAGACATGTATAAATTGAAAAACCATTGTTTAGATTTTTTTTTTTTTTTTTCGTGGGGAAGGTTGAGGTAAATGTTCTGCAATGTCCATGCAATTCACTATCCTAAAGCTACCGTCATAGCTTCAGAGTGTGTCACTTCACTAAAACCCACAACCTCTTTTCTGACCTCCAGGCCTCCTACCCTGGGACTGCGTTAGCATTGCTTCGGGGTAGGTCCCTTGATTTGTCTTCAAATCATACACCTGCGTCCACGTCCCACTTCTTTTTTCTGAGAACGTCCTCAGTAAAACTTGCAACTGCATTCCAGTTTTCTTCGGTCTGCAGCATCCTTTCGATCACGTTGTCAGCGGAGCACTGGGTGACTGATTCCTGTAAGGATGCGCGTTCGTTGTCCCATCGATTGCAGTTGAAAAAGGTGTGCTCTGCGTCATCTTCATCAGCGTCTCCATATATACAGAAAGGGTGCTCTGTTTTGCCCATGTAGATACTTCTGGAAGTATCCATGGCCCAATAAAAACTGAGTGAGGTAATAATTTACTTCGCCAAAGTCTCTCTCGAACCATCTTGTTATGCAAGGGATCAGTCTTTTTGTCCACCTGCCGCTGACTTCTGAGCAATACCTGTCCTGCCACTTTGAGATGGTTTCCTGCCTTGCGTCTGATGATGATCAGGTTTCCCTCTTTTTTTGCCTCCCAGACCATTTTACGTTCGCTGCCTAGTAGTTCAATGGGGATATCCCCACTTATTACTAGCACAGCCGCTTTGAAGACTGTGCGGTACGCGCATGCAACTCTGAGCGCAGCAGTTCGTTGCACTGACAGTAGCGTCCTTTGCCGACATTTCGCCTCTAGTGTTCCTGCCCATATCTCACTGCCGTAGAGCAGTATCGAGTTTGTTGTCGCCATTAGAAGTTTCCGTTTACTTTGCGTTGGTCCACCGATGTTTGCCATGAGCTTGCTAAGCATGGCTGCTTTTGTTGCTGCGTGTTGTAATTGAGCCCAAATTTTCAATTTTGGGTCAACTCTTAAGCCGAGGTACTTAACTACCTTCTTTGTTGTAAGTATGCTGTCGTATACTGGCAGCTCCAGTTCTAATGGTATGTGTTGCTTAGTAAGCAGTATAACCTCCGTCTTTTCGGTGGCGAGTTGGAGTCCGTGAGCCTGCAACCATTCCCTTGTCCTTAGCATAACCTGGTTTAAGTTTCTCCTGGCCTCTTCGGTGTTGCGAGCCGTTATTACAGCTGCAATGTCATCTGCGTACCCCACCAGATGTGTAACATCCGGCATTTCGATTCGGAGGATTCCGTCGTAGCTCAAGTTCCAGAGGTCTGGGCCTAGTATAGACCCTTGCGCTGCTCCGGATGTTATCCTTTTTGTCTTTCTTCCTTCGCAGGTGTCATAAATGAGCTCCCGATCCCTTAGATAGCTCTGCAGGATCCTCAGCAGATATTGCGGAGTAGCAAACCTTAGCTTAAGAGCTTCAATGATATCTGACCACCTGAGGTTGTTAAAAGCGTTGCGTATGTCTAGTGTTGCTAACAAGACAATCCTCCTGGAGTGATGGTTCCCTCGCTGTGCGTGTTCTACGCTAGACACTACATCTTCTATAGCGCCAAGAGTTGACCTTCCTGCTCTGAATCCATGTTGTCGTTCCGATAATCCACCAGCTTCTTCAATAACTGCGGATAAGCGAGTTTTTATCATCTTCTCTAGCAGCTTCCCAGCGCTATCAAGCATACACAGTGGTCTGTATGCTGATGGTTGGCTAGGATCTCCTTTGCCTTTGCTGATCAGTACTAGTTTTTGCTTTTTCCACACTTCGGGGAATAAGCCTTCCTTAAGGCACTGCAGGGATTCCATCAGGTCCTGGTGCCTTGCTGTTCCTTTTAATTCTTCTTCAGAAAATAATGGGGTTAATCCAACAGGCAGTGCGTCTTGTTCTTCCTGCTGCAGGTTATGCGTAGGGAATAAGGCATCAACGATGTTGCTCATGGTTTCGCCGTCCATATTTGGGCCAGGAATTTTAGAGCCCAGTTTCTTCATAACGATCTTATAGCCGAGACCCCATGGGTTGTTGTTCAGATCGTTGCGGAGTTCCTCCCATTTTTCTCTTTTGCTACGCTCTATGACAAGCTTCAAATGTTTCTTGGCTTGGTTGTAGTTTTCGGCTTCATTTATAGCGGCGCCTAATCGTCTGGCTCTAGTGAGTTTCCTCCTCATCCGTAGGCAGTTCCGTCTAATTTCTGCTATTTCATCTGTCCACCAGTATACGGCATCTTTTCTGCGACTTGAGCCAACTTTAGGCATCGATGCGTTGCAGCATTGAGCTAATCGCTGCATAGTCGCATTTGTGAGAGTTCTGGCGTCCCTAGTTGTGTCAGTTGGCAATGAGTTTTCGTCGATATTTGCCAGCAAATATTCGGATCTAAGTTTCGCTACATTCCATTTTCGCGTACCTCTTCTTGTTGGTGCCTGGATGGGGCGACTTCCTGAGTCCAAATGGTAATTGATGTACTGGTGATCACTACCAGTAAAATCTTCTAGGACTCTCCATTCTTTAAGCATTCCAGCTAAGCTCTCTGACACTAGAGTGATATCTGGTGTGGTGGCCTCGCACCCTGGTCTTCTGAAGGTCGTAGCTGCGCCAATGTTAGCGATGGCTAAGCCCAGCCTAGCGGCCATGTTTAGCACGCGTCTGCCTCTGGAGTTTGTTGCTGCCGTTCCCCATTCGACAGCTTTAGCGTTGAAATCTCCTGCGATGATAAAGGGACCTCCAATTTTCAGCACTTTGTCTTCAATGCTTTCAAGCTTCTTCTGGAATTCAGCAATGCTTTCGCATGGGGTTAGGTAACAGCTGAGCAAAGTGAAGCTCGTGTTTTGCACGTATACGAAGCAGTTCCCTGCACCTTTAAGTGCATTGACAAACCTGCTGTTGCTAGGCAGCCAGATTGCTGCAGTACCGGTGGCATGATCTAACCAGTTTTCTCGATTCACTCGCCCATACTGTTCTTTTATAACGACAGCGTCCGCTTTCTTCTCTATTGTCATCTGCTCTAATAGCGCATCAGCCGTTCTGCTTCGATGCATGTTGGCCTGGAGTATTCTCACTTTGTTGCTTGGCACTTAGTTGAGCCAGGTATATGATCTACCCGGCTACGCCCGGCTTCTGTGCACAGGCAGCCCTTTGGTCTCTTGCTGCACTCCTTTATTTTATGTCCTGGCTCTCCGCATCTCATGCACAGACCTTCACCTTTCCTATCCGGTCCCTTGCAGTCCATTTGCAAGTGGCCCATTCCGAAACATCGGAAACATCGTTTGATGCTTGAGCAGAGTCTAACTCTGGCTCTGACGTAACCAATTTTTATGCCATCTTCTTTGAGCAATTTTTCCGCTTTTTCTTGCGCTAGTGTTACAAACGCTCGTAATTGCTCACGGTTCTTTAGTGCTGTTACCCTGACGCACATTTCCTCAAGTTGATCTCCTAGCACCTTTTGATGGCCTGTTCAACTTCTAGTTGGACAGTAAGTGAATCCAGGTCTCTTATTTCCACGGTAGCGACTGGTTTCAGCCTCTGGAGAAATTCGGGTTCCACCTTTCCCCCTTTTTCCATTTCTAGGAGGAGTGAACCAGTCCTCGTTTTCCTGATGCCTCTTATATTGGCGACCTCTTCGGGATGAATTTTGCTACGCAGGTTTTTGAGCACCTCCGCATAGCTTTGTCCTTCTAACGGTTTTATGAGGACTGCCTCCGGTTTCGACCGATGCCCTCTCTCCACCTTTCCCCCTTTTTCCATTTCTAGGAGGAGTGAACCAGTCCTCGTTTTCCTGATGCCTCTTATATTGGCGACCTCTTTGGGCTGAATTTTGCTACGCAGGCTTTTGAGCACCTCCGCATAGCTATGTCCTTCTAACGGTTTTATGAGGACTGCCTCCGGTTTCGACCGTTGCCCTCTCTCTCTTCTCTTTTTTGGGGTTTTCCCTCCTCTCCTTACTTCTCTCTCCTTTTCCTTCTTTGTTTCCCCATTCTTCTGAAAGGGTTTGGTTTTGCTTGTCTTTTGACTTCTTGCCATTTCTCAGAGTTATTTTCCTGCGGCTTTTCACCTTTTTCGGACTTTGCCACGTTTGTTGCTGTCCTTTTTGGACAGTTCCTCCAATTCCGTGACACCATCTTTTACATCCATGCTGATGTTCCTCTGTTTTTGCATGGCCTGTTTCATCTTAGCAATAGCCAATCGGCATTTAGCCAGTGCCTGCTCCTCATCTTCACGCAGCTTGCGGAGATATTGCTGGCGCGGAGAGGGTTTCTCTTCTTCAGTTCTGCCTGATGTGGATACAGGCAAAGACGTCACAATTTCTGTGTTGACTGCTTCTACTTCAATCTGTTTGGGCAGTCCCGGCGTCTTTTTTGGCTGACTGCCTCTGGCAGTCATTTGGCCAGGTATTGCTCTCAACACGTTTGTGAGTCTCTTGGGACATGCACCGTGTTGGTTTCCACTGTTGGGAGTTCCATCGTTTTGTGCTGTTAGGTCTACTTCCATGGCAGCAGCGATAGCGGCAGCGCTAGTGGAAGCGACCGGAGACCTCCTCAGCTTTGATCTCTTGTCGTTCGTCTTTTCGTCCATTTCTGTTGTTTCCTTTAAAATTAACATACGGTTTTTAAATTCAGCGTATCGTGTGTAGGGGGGCGGGTCGCAATAGCCAGGAACGGGTATACCCTCGGTGTGACACCCCTACCCCAGTTCCCTGAGGCCTGACCTGCGCTTTGCTAGTCCCGGAAGACACGGACGGACTAGTGCTCGCACGGAGCAATGCAAACATCTACTTCTGCATCCAATACACACTCCCTAACCAGGGCCCGAAGTAGCTGGTTTCTGCTACGTACCACGGTGGTCATCTCGGCAGAGCAAGCTCACATCAGCTCCTTCAGCGGGTCCCGCAGGAATAACGGGTTCCGTTTCCGGAGGACTCCCAATGTGCCGCGGCAAATAACGGTCATCCTTCCATTGATCAGCTCGTCATCCATGTCCTAATCCAAGTCATCATCATTTCATTTTACTTGATACTAATGATAGTGCTTCCCTACTGAACACAATAACTCTTATGTTCAGTAGTTAAACACATCCAAGCATCAAGTTGACGAAGGGTGCGCGGGTACGTCAAGCCCGTAGAATCTAATAAAATTTTAGATCCTCCCTTGCGGGGGTTTAGAGTAATGATTTCATAATTTAAAGTATGTAGTGTGGTAGCCTCTTTAGTCAACTACAGCTTAAAAACGGTTTGGCATCGAAGCTGCAAATTTTTTATTGGTATCTGGCGAGTTATAGCACCACTCAATTTTAAGTGCCTTTTTTAGGTCGTTTTTGCTTGAAATGTTGTGTATTCGGCTATTTTTTTCCAAAATCGTCCATAAATTTACAAGCACCCTTAGGTCAGATGACTATTCTGGCGGTGCCATCAAATAAGGGCACTTGTATATTAACCAGAATTGAACTAAGCCCGCTTTGTATTTCGGGTTTTTATCTTGGTATAACCGTAAATTTGTCTGCATGACAAGATTTTCGGCACTCTGCAACAAATTGACACTCATAATCTGAAGACAAGTGTCCATGCTCATGATATTTTCAATAAAAGACAAATTTCCGGTACCAGCAGCTGACATGCAAGCCCAAACCATGGCACTATTTTATATCGCGTGTATGTTTTCTTTGTTGTTTTTTCTATTTGGCTTTCGCGAAATGCTATTTGAGTCAAATAAGTTCAATTTCGATTCGTCCACAAATATTACTGAATTCCTTCCAGTACTCAGTGGTCTTCAAAACATGTTATTTGGCGAAAATCAGACGGATAATCTCATTTTTAACTATGATCGACTTTTTGCGAACTACTCGCCAGTTAAACACTTTCGGTTTGGGCTTGCATGTCAGCTGCTGGTACCGGAAATTTGGCTTTTATAGGAAATATCATGACCATATGTGTCTTCAGATAATAAGTGCCAATTTGTTGCGGAGTGCCGAAAACCTTGCCATGCAGACAAATTTACGGTTTTACCAAGATAAAAACCCAAAATACAAAGCGGGCTTAGTTCAATTCTGGTTAATATACAAGTGCCCTAATTTGATGGCACCGCCAGCATAGTCACCTGATCTAAGGGTGCTTGTAAATTTATGGACGATTTTGGAAAAAAATATCCGAATACACAGCATTTCAAGCAAAAGCGACCTAAAAATGGGAATTAAAATTGAGTGGTGCTATAACTCGCCAGATACCAACAAAAAATTTGCAGCTTCGATGCCAAACCGTTTTTAAGCTGTAGTTGACCAAAGAGGCTACCACACTACATACTTAAAATTATGAAATCATTATTTTAAACAATGGTTTTTCAATTTATACCTGTCTGCATGAAATAAGCTGTGACATGAAATTCAGTAGTATTCTTCGATTCTTTATTATAAAAATTGCAGGTAATATTTTTTTACATTAAATAAAAATTTTTTGAAAACTACAATTTTTGTTCTTTCAAATGGTATCAAAATTTTTTTCATATTCCAATTAGTTTGAAAGTTACAGAGCATTGAAATTAAAAGTATGCATTGCATGAAATAAGCTGTGAGCCACTGTATGTCAACGCCGAATCGAAAAATGTCAGGTTTATTAATTTAGAAAATTGCAGATATCTTGGTTTTGAGAGAAGATATTGATATGCGGCTTACGGTTTTCTCTTAAGCAAGTATAGGTACATTAAAAATAATGTACCACCAGATCGGCAGTAAAATAGTATATCAAGCTTTTGCAACTTGAAAGTAGAAAATCGGCATTTTTTAATTTTGTCCGGGCAATTTTAAATTTTTTTATAAGAAAAAGAGAAAAAGAAGAAAAACTTATCACGGATTCGAATTTTTCGATTGATTATAGTTCGAAAAGCATAGCCACTTTGTTTCAAAATTTGATAACCTCTTTAGCTAGCACCATTTTTTAAATCAATATTTTCGAAATTGGGTAGTAAACTTAAAACAGGCGGCGGCAATCCAGTTTTCAGAATTAATGAAAATGCTGTTTTGTCCAGACATATAGGGCTATTGTAATCCACTGACACATCGTGAAAAAATCAAAAAGTTTTTATTTTGAACCGCTCTAATGTACACTGTGGTTCATCAGGATAGAGCCAACTGAATCTTATGCAAAAAATCTCTATAAATTGTGAATGCAGAAACAATAAATACTCAAACTTTTCAGAAATATAAAAGCACTTGTAATGCACTACTTGAAGACTAAAAATCAATTTCCAATGCATTATAACGGTACTTTTCTTTAATTGCTTATAATCATGTATAAAATTCGTATTTTTTTCTTGGTTCACCAGGATAGAACCACTTTTTAATTGCTCTATAAATGAAACAAAAATAAATTGTTTGTATTAAAAAATTGATTTTATTGTAATAGTTTTATCTGAATATTTATTTAAAAAAGTATACTTTTGCCGTTGATCGCTATAACTTTGTAAATTCTGCATTTCATTGACTCGTATAGAGATTTTAAGTAATCAAGAGAAAAATCGGTCCATGCTGCTCTTATTCCTTCAATAAGCTCATCCTTAGCTTTGTACTGTATTCCTCCTTCGTAGACCTTACGGGTTAGCGAACCTCAACCATTTTCAATAATGTTAAGGTCGGATGAGAAGGACAGCAAATTTAAGGTTTCAAAATTTTTGCTAGAAATCCATGATTTCACTACACGTGCCGTGTGTATAGGTGCATTATTGTGTTGATAAATCCACTCTAGTGGTCCAAAAATATCTTTAATCTTTGGAAAAACTAGTTCCAGAAGATTTAGGTAATGATCTCCCGGACATTCGCGTACTTTGTACGATAAGATCAATAGTTTCGTAGTATGAAACTGCAGCCCATACCATAACGCCGCCCTCTCTACTGTGATGACGGGTCAGAAATTTTTCCTGCTTACGCAAATAATGCTATAACTTTTATTTTCACGATTTGCGTTTTCAGAAATAATTTTTGACCCTACATCACAGTAGAGAGGGCGGCGTTATGGTATGTGCTGCAGTTCCATACTACGGAACTATTGATCTTATTGTACAAAGTACGTGAATGTCTGGGAGATCATTACCTAAATCTTGAAATATGTTATTGACTTGTAAAAAAAATTAAGGACTAAAAACACTGCTTTTGTGTGTACCATTGTTGTAAAAAATTCCTATTCAATTCCTTTAATTCTCAAAAAAGTGCTTTTTATTTTCATTGATAATTTTTGAGTTCAAAAAGTTTTTTGTGTAGCCATGCGATGCTTTCGCATTTTTTTATGCCAACATTTATTTACATCAGTGATGCACGAATTTCTATTAATGTTTTTCTACTAATGTTTTGTTTACGTTTGGATTTCTATACATATTTATTCACATACACATAGCGGGAAACTCATGTGATAAAAGATAACTTACTGCCGAAGTTTGATCGAAAGACAGGGGCGTCGCAAGTAGGGGAGAGAGGGCAACTGCCCCCCAGAAATTTTGACAGGGGGCAAATATATTCATTTTCCCCCCTTATCGGAAATAAGTTATATCGTAATTCGATCAACATTTTTAGGACTCAGCAAATCTTTTTATTAATGTGATTATCTCACATCTTGAGTCTATCGAAATGTGAAAAAATTAACATTTAAAAAAAGTACTGAGCTTATGCAACGCATAAAGTTAAATCGACTCAGCAGATGTAAATTGGCATATCGAGTCGGAAAATATCGATATCAATAGTACTGACCGTTTCTAGTATCGACGATAAGAGATGCGTACTCAATAGGAGCATACACATGATCAAACTGCACTGATAATGATGATAATTCATTTGATCTTGATGCTTTAGAGTCGTTAGAAAATATACTTCTTGATGCATACAAAGAAAATGTACTCACTGAAGAAATTTGGGAGTCAAAACTGGGCATTTTCTCAGACGATTTTAAAATGAGCAATCTCCGCCTCAACTCCAAATATTGAAAAACAAGCCTGGCAACAAACCAACCTGTTGCGTTGATATCGCTGACCAACTTCATCTGACACAACGAAACACTTTCTAGATCAAGTTTATCGTCTCGTCAATTTAATAATGACAGTGCCAGGTTCAGTAGCTTCTTGTGAAAGGTCATTTAGCGCTTTGCGATGGTTAAAGACTCATCTTCGTTTACAAATTACCCGAAAACGTCATACCCATAAAACGCTCCTTCATGTTTATAAGGAAAAAACGGGATCCTTAGATTTACGGAGGGTTATGAAAGAATTCATCTCGCGAAGAAATCGAAAAGCCACTTTTGGAAACATTTTAACAAAACTTACTGACCAAATCCATTTCAAATCTCGGAATTGGTTACCCCTTTTTCGCTGACTGTACTTCTGTGGGTTTTGAATGTTTTGTTTGCTTGACTTTGTAAGCAAAAATGTTATATGTGCGTACAATGTTTTTATATATTTCCCATGATAAAAAGTTATTACGAAAATAACGGTAAAACAAAAGTATGCAGAATGCAAGCACGATTTGCAGAAATTAATTTGGAATGTTGCTTTTGTTATTTACTTTGAAAACAGTACCGTAGAGTGACTTGGCAATGATGAAAAAAAATTGACATTTGATTTTGGAAAAAAAATGTCCTGACCTCAAATGTCTTTTAACGCGCATTAAACTCATGTCATTTCTCTCTCATATTAATACAAATTCACAATAAAACTTTAAGCGCAAAAACATCTGGGGTTTTTCAGAAAATCAGCCTTGTTTTTTTTCATAAAACGCGCTATAACTCCGTCAATTTTCAACAATTTTTAAAATTTATTTAAGATTCTGGCAGAGAATCAGAAGTTCTATTAGAATCAAAAGACATTAAAAAATTAATTATTTTGATTTGTATGAAAATGCGACTATGTATTTTGAAAAAATTTTCAGCGGTTTTTCAAGTTTTTACACTAAAACTTTAAATGGCCATAGCTTCGTAAAAAATGTTTTTCAGTCAAATCGGGGGAATATGTGTTCCCTTATTTCCTTTGGAAAACAACACATATAATCGGCAACCAATTCCGAGATTTGAAGTAAGTCTACTTTATCTTTAATTAATGGAAATTCATACAAAATTCTCTTTATGTCCGATTCTAAAGTATAGAAAAAACCTTTTTTTTTCAGAAAGATTTATCGACCTTTTTTAATTGAGTTTGCCCCCCCATGAAAAATTTCGTTGCGACGCCCCTGTCGAAAGACATGACTTAAATTCGAGCTGTAAGTCCCCATTCTTCCAAAGTATCAAGAATTGCATTTGCAATAACTCTACTAGCTCCATTCAATAATTATGGCACATCAATAATTTTTCCCCGCAATCAGAACTCGCATTACTGGAAGCAGTTGTACTTTTTCAAAACCAGTCAGTTGCCATCCAAATGTATGATTAATACACTTAATTTACATATACATATGTACAATGTACATTAGGGTGTTTCAAAATACCATCATATCTTAGAATTTAATGACGCATCCCTCACAATGAAAGACCATTTAAAAACATGAATTTTGGAAAAAGAAAAATTGTTTTCATGCAAAACTAGAGGTCGCTACCAGAGATTGAAAAAATGTTGTTTTGTGAAATTCAATGAAAAATAGCAAGTTTCTTCTTTTTTCACATAAAAAAATTGAAAATTGCTCGGACCAAAATTAAAAATGCTGATTTTCTACTTTCAAATTGCAAAATCTTGATATAATATTTTACCGCCGATCTTAGTGGTACATTATTTTTAATGTACCTTTATTTGCTTAAGAGAAAACAGTAAACCGCATATCAATATCTTCTTTCAAAACCAAGATATCTGCATTTTGCTAAATTAATAGACCTGCAATTTTTCAATTCGGCGTTGACATATATACATATTAAGCTGATTCAAATTTTTTTTGTTCTAAACAGCTATTATCAATCGAGGAACTTGAATCCGTGATTAGTTTTTCTTCTTCTTCTTTTTTTCTTATAAAAAAATTTTAAATTGACCGGTAAAAAAACAAAAAATACCGATTTTCTGCTTTCAAGTTGCAAAATCGGCCAATATTGTTTCACCACTGATCCCGTTGTACAATATTTTTAGTGTATTTTTATTTGCTTAAAATAATGCCGTGAACCGAATATCATTATCTTTTTTCAAAACCGAGATATCTACATTTTTCTAAATTAACATATACTAACATAACATATGTAATTAACATAAATTTTGTATAAGAAAAAAAGAAGAAGAAGAAAAACTAATCACGGATTCAAGTTCCTCGATCGATAATAGCTGTTTAGAACAAAAAAAAAATTTGAATCAGCTTAATATGTATGTATATATGTCAACGCCGAATTGAAAAATTGCAGGTCTATTAATTTAGAAAAATGCAGATATCTTGGTTTTGAAAGAAGATATTAATAAGCGGTTTCTCTTAAGCAAATAAGATACATTAAAAATAATGTACCACTAGATCGGCGGTAAAGTATTATATCAAGATATTGCGACTTGAAATGTGAAAATCGGCATTTTTTAATTTTGGTCCGAGCCATTTTCAATTTTTTTATGTGAAAAGAAGAAGAAAAACTGCTCACGGATTCGAATTCCTCGATCGATAATAGTTTGAAAATAATACCCACTTTGTTGCAAAATTTGATAACCTCTTTAGCTTGCACCATTTCTTAAATCAATATTTTCGAAAATGGGTAGGCAACTTAAAACAGGTGGCTGCATCCTGTTTTCAAAATTGATGAAAATCCTTATGGGCTGTTTTGTCAAGACATATAGGGCTATAGTAATCCACTGACACATCGTAAAAAAATCAAAAATTTTTTTTTTTAACCGCTCTTAATGTATATAAACACCGAGACATACTCAAAAATTCGTTAAAAAATTAAAAAGGTCGAAAAAAAAATGGCTGGACGTTCGATTTCGCGGTTCGCGGATTTTGACACTGGAAGGGTCCCCCAACATTATCCCTGAAAAAAATCGCTGGTGGTATTTCGAAAAATTAAAATTTTTTAAAGACCACCGTGTGTTGCTATAGTAGTAGTCGTTTATTTCAAAATGTTTGCTTCGGCTGTTGCTACGCATTTAACAAGAGAACGAAGCAATAGCAAAAGAACGATTGACAAGCATCTTAGCTTCTGCTTTTACAGTGTTAGGGGATTTTCGTGTTTTGATCACCGAAGATAAAGTGGATACTTTTTAATTTAATTTTTTTGAAAAAGCATATTTATTGTTACATGGTCGCTTATGGTAACAACACTATACATTTATATTATAGGCGGAGAGCCCGCTGTAGAAAAGTCGAGTGTATAAGATTACAGGATAAGATTTACGGGAAAGATATCAATTTTATTTTGCAAAACTAACCAACCAGTTTTGCCTTGCCTGAAAATGCCCGTATTTTAACCAATTTTGTTGTTTTAATTAAAACTGTAATATATAATAGCTCTAAATGTATGCCAAATGATAGAACTCGAAGAGGCCTAAGTATAATATATTAGGTTGCATGTCCGATGTCCCAAACATGGGTTTGCACTGGTTTTTTGGATCAATTTTAATTAATGAAGATACATAACAGCTTGAAATGTGTGAAAATGATAAAGCTCGAAGAGCCTAAACAGAATATATAGGGTTGCCTTGTCGAATCATGTACTAAACATGAGTTTAGACCCGATTTTAGGGCCAAATTTTCTTAAAAGAGTGGCACCCCATATTTGGGACAGGATTTGGCAAGGCAACTCTATATATTCTAATTAGGCTCTTTGATCTTTATCATTTGACACACATTTCAAGCTTTTATCTTCATTAATGAGAATTGACCAAAAACCGGTGAAAAGCGGTGTTTGAGACATGATTCAACAATGCAACCCCAGATATTATATTTAGGCCTCTTCGAGTTCTATCATTTGGCATACATTTCGAGCTATAATATATTACAGTTTTAATTTAAACCACAAAATTGGTTAAAATTCGGGCATCGGGACAGGCTTTGGCAAGGCAAAACTAGTTGGGTAGTTTAGCAAAATAAAATTGATATCTTTCCCGTAAATCTTAACCTGTAATCTTATACACTCGACTTTTCTACACCGGGCTCTCCGTCTATAAGTAAACTTTACTTACACTCCATACAACCACTTTGCACTTCACAATACAACTGACTGTGCACTGCAAATAGCCGAAGTTCAGTTGCCGAGCTGAACATATAGCGAAAGCACAGTCAGGGTTCGCTTCGACATTTTTTTCTATTGCTTAGCTCGACTTCGCAATTTCCAACAAGCAACAGCTAAGGCCAAAGCGTAAAAACAAAAACTTAACTTCGTGGCTTGCTTTAACTTCGTTCTTCTCAAAAATGCACAGCAAGCAGAAAATTCAAAATGTGAAAAGGAATAACTATAGCAGCACAGTTAAGCAAAATTTCGTTGCTTTTGCTATTTTTTAGTCAGCAAGTCAAACTAGTGGTGGCAAACTATCGATAGTCCTGACCATCGATAGTGGACGATAGTTTCTGGAAACTATCGATAGACTATCGATAGTTAGATTACTTTAAAAAACAAAAAAAAAGTTTAATATTGTCACTGCTGTAATGGCATTAGAAAAGGTCTAGATATTTTTTCAATTTACCAATTATTTTTATTTAAAAAACATATTGCATCGACATTTTTAGTCCAGTAGAATTAGTCGTAAAAATGAGAAAAAAAATAATTATAGTTACAGCACTCTGACAGCGGAATATTGTCGAACAAGCATCCTAATGAAAAAAGTTTAATATAAAAGTTGTAGGAAATAAAAAGATCTACATTTTTTGGTTTACCATTTTCAACGTAACCTTAAAGAAAAAATTATGGAAAACCGGTTTATTCGATTTTTAACTTTTTTCTTTGACAAAAAATAGATACAGTGGCGGACAAAACTCTACGTACGACCCCTTTTTCTTAAATTTAAAAAGTTCTGTAGGATTAAAAAGAAAAGTAATGATGCAGGTTTATTTTAAATCTTATTATTGTACAACAAATAATAAAAAAGTATAATACTCCAATATTAACTTTTAAAGTTATTCACAAAAAACTCAAAAAAGGCACTGACAAAAGTGAACGTACGAATTTAAAAACTAAGAAATAAAATTAAAAAAGGATAATAAATAATTAAATTTAATATTTTGTTGGGCCACCACCAGCATCGATGACCGCTTGCAACCGTCTGGGCATTGAAGCTACTAAATTTTCGAGCTCTTCTGGCGTAATTTTCTGCCACTCCTCTTGCAGCTTTACTTTTAGAGTTGGAGCACCACTAATAGCGTGCTTTCGGATCTTTCGCTCCAAAATTTCCCACACGTGCTCTATTATGTTCAAGTCCGGGCTTTGTGGAGGTGAATACAGCTGTCGTGGAGCATAATACAGCAGCCAGTCCTTCACTACATGCGACGTATGCTTAGGATCATTATCCTGTTGGAAGATCCAGCTCGTTCCTAGGCATAGCTTTTCCACGGATGGCTTCAAATTGTGTTCTAATATGGACTTGTATTGGAAGCGGTCCATAATGCCTTCTACAAATACCAGATTTCCAACGCCTGAGGCTGCAACTGCTCCCCAGACCATAACACTGCCACCACCATGCTTCACAGTCGGCATTAGGTGCCTGGGATCCATAGCAGTATTCGGTTTTCTCCAAACTTTGGCTTTCCCGTCGTATCCAAATATGTTGTACTTGGACTCATCTGTAAATACCACACGTTTCCAGAAGTCAATTCCCTTATTAACATGCATTTTTGCGAACTCCAAGCGAAGTTTCCGGTTTTTGTCGCTTATAAGGGGCTTCTTGCGAGGAGTTCTGCAGTGAAATCCTTCATTATTGAGGGTCCTTGTTACTGTGCGTGGGTTAACAACAATTTTGGATCTCTCAGCTATATCCTGGGCCAACTTAGTGGCATGAACTTTAGAATTTCGGTTCACTTCCTTGCGAATAAATGAAACGTCTCTACGGTCAAGCTTTTACGGACGACCAGTGCGCGGCTTACTCTCGACGGAAGTTGATTTTTTAAAATTATTAAATATGGTCTGCACCGTCGATTTGCTTAAAAATAATAATTTTGCTATTTCGCCAAATGATTTATTCTCATTTCTGTGTTTAATAACTAATTTTCGCAAATCCGCAGAAATTTCTTTGCGTGGAGCCATTTTTCCGACCTTACACTTTTTAAAATGCCAAAATGCAATAAATTCAAGGAATAATACAAAACATACACATAAAATGAAACAAACGGTAATTTACCATAATGTTTCAGCAGAGAAAAATAGCAAAAAGAGTGAAAACAATAAAACGTATGTAGACTTTTGTCAGTGCCATTTTTCAGTATTAAGTGAATAACTTTAAAAGTTAATATTGGAGTATTATACTTTTTTGTTATTTGTTGTACAATAATAAGATTTAAAACAAACCTGCATCATTACTTTTCTTTTTAATCCTACAGAACTTTTTAAATTTAAGAAAAACGGGTCGTACGTAGAGTTTTGTCCGCCACTGTAGATAGAAGCTGAAACTTGGGCAAAAGATACTTCATAGTGTTGGACAAAAGTAGTAATTTTCTTAAACGGAAATATTTAGAGTTTTGGCTCACTTACTCGTTGCTACGTCTACTTTCGATAAATGGGGGAAAAAATAGTATACTGCAATGGGAAAATGACCGAAAAATTTAAAAAATCGAAAAAATCTATTTTTCGTCGAAATTTGCAAATTTAACGTTCAATTATTGTTATTAAATAATAAAACCATTAAAATTTTGTTGCTTTGAATGTAGCTGGAATGTAGAAAACCCAATTGAAATTGCAATAGTGGCTAATGTTCGATAGTGAAAATATTCGATAGTCTTAGAAAACTATCGATAGTGGCAACAAATTTAAGACTATCGATAGTATAGATAGTGCTATCGATAGTATCGATAGTGCTATCGAAAGTTTGCCACCACTAAGTCAAACCCTGTGAAAAAGTTTCACATCGGTCCATTAATATCAAGAGGAATGGTTTAAAATTAATCAAAAAAAAATACTTTTTAACAAATTAAAGTTTTTTTATTTAATTTTTTTTGATTGACAATTAAGATACCTGTTGATTTTTCTCATTTTTACACTCATATTTAACTTCATTTGGAAGTAAACAGACATGAGTTAGGCAGTTTTAGGCAACAAAAGGCGCCTTAAGTTAACTTTTGGCGAGTAAACAGATACAGCTATTGTTGCCACTTGATAGTTCATATAATATGTATACTTTAAGCAAGCCTAAATATAATAAGGGGGTTGGCTGATGTCGTTAAACTGCGCATGTAACAGCACGGAATGCATACACTGAGAAAAGAGTATACTTCCTTTAAATAAATGTATTTGGTTGATAGATTTTTAAAATATTTGTTAACTAGCAACAAATTTTGGTAGTTGTTACCATGTCCTTAATTGAAATTTAAGTGGTTGCTTATTGGGCCAAACGTTATATTAGTTTGAGTCGATTGAAAAAATTTGTTTGGGTTGAATATAATTTATTAATCCTATTTTTATTTGATTTTACTTCTCATTAACAAGAAAACTTTGCAATTCACAACATATTCAAGTAAAACACTACTTAAGTACTACTACTTGGTACGCAATTAAGGTATTTGTGATTGTATAAATACCAATGACGTCCTAAATAAGGATGTTACGATATTGGAAAAATCGTTTTGGTCATCGATTTTTAACACAAATCGATATTAATGAATGTATACGTTTGCGAAAAAAAAAATTTTAGTTAAATACATGATTAAGTGATTATTAACAAACGAATGATTGCTTCAAAATAATATTTGTCTCTACCAAAGTATGATTTGGTAATTATTACCAAATATATAATTGATCTAATAATATTATTCAATTCACAGTAATATGTGACATTTTAGCATATATCAAATATTTAATTCGCCTATATATATCAAATATACTATTTGTTAATTATTACCAAATTTTGGTATGTATAATTAAATTGTTTTCTCAGTGTAGGTTCAAGCCCCAGTGGATGCGCAATGAAGGTTTTTTTTTAAATTAAATAGATTTTTGAATTGAATGCTTCCGAAGAATCACATCTGAGGTGCTCCCCTTGGAAGCTGCTTCCAGATTTCCCGTTTGGTGTGTAGGAATTCCAACGAAAAAAAACCATGTGTATAGAATTTTAAACGTACCCAGTAGAAATTAGTGCATCGCTGATGTAAATAAAGAAATAAACTGCGAAAGCATCGCATGGCTACACAAAAAATTTTTAAGTTCAAAATTCATCAATAAAAACAAAAGTACTTTTCCGAGATATAATGTACATACTATGTATGTAATAGCGCCAATTGTGTTTTACTACATGACGACGAGTAAGTTTGACATTTTTAACGATACTCGTCTCGCTCTCGTCCCGTCGGCTCGTCGTAATTGTGATTGGCACTAATGCAGACCCGGATTTACTTTACAGGCACAGTAGGCATATGTCTAGGGCCGCAAATATTGGCGGAAACTTTGAAAAATTTCATAATGATCTAGAAGGTATTTTTGTCATTTATTTATTTGGCTCATTCTATCAAAACGATCATAAATTTATAATAAAAAATAAATATATATTGTGTTGAAATATAAATCTAGGTCTTACGCAGAAATCATTAAAAAAAACCTCAAAAATACTGTATTGTACTCTCAAAACCTATGTACTTAGTTGAAAATCAACAAAAGGTGAATTTTATTGATTAAAAAAATTTTCGTAGAAATTCATTTCACCATTGAAGAAGTTTTGGTGGGGGGGGGGCAATTTTTTCAACTGCCTAGGGCGGTAAATTTCTAAACCCGGGCCTGCGGAATTCTGTTGCCGCTTTTCCGATTCCGTCCCAATTCTGTTCAACGCATAAAGGTCACATCGCAATTTATCAAACAAATCAAATAAAGGACGCAACCCAAACAACTCAAACAAACGGTGATCAGTGATTAGAAATAGCAATAACTTTCACGAACGGGGTTGCCAATTGAGTTCGCAAACTATCGATAGTCGCGACCATCGATAGTGGATGATAGTTTCTTCGTTAACCATCGATAATATCGATAGTATGGTGGAACAAGTTTACTTTAGCGAAAATCCTCAAAATTTGTTTTTATTGTTTTAAGGAAAGTAGGGCTACAAGAATAAAAAATAAATTTGCAAAAAAAAGTGTCGGTCAGATCTAGCTTCTTAGGTATAATCATCGTAAGTTAAGGATATAACTTTTATTAAAGAGTATAAGTTGGGAGCTCCTGAATAGATTTCCAAACTTAGAATACCATATGAATGGTTTATTAATAGGGCATAAAATCGACACATAACTACTAGAAGTTCATTGTACAGTTATCGAGATATGACTATTTTTGTAAATTTTTGACATTTTTTTTTAAAAAAAAACCGTTTTCTTTTCCAAAAAATGTATTATGAACGTATAAATTTTTAGTATCACAAAAAATCTCAATACATTTGTTTTAAAATGATTTGTACCAATTTTCTTTCAAATTAACCCATTTTTTTCCGGAATGTAGAAAAATTAGTTCATAATTAATAACAATTACAACAACAACAACAACAACCGAGCCGTGGTTGAAGGCCACCCACTTACCCTTACTCTAATATAAAATTAAATCAAAAGTGTCGACAGTACGAAAACAATTCCAAAATGAAAAATTCATTTTAATACCATCGATAGTCTGTCATAAACCATCGATAGTCGCGATAGTGCAAGACTATCGATTTTATCGATAGTGTAATCGATAGTTTGCGAACTCTAGTTGCCAAGTGCCAGGTTTTCACGTGGCCAAGAACAAAGAATAAACTTTAAAAAAATATATTTTTTATACAATATTTTAAGCACAGCATTGGAAAAGAGTTGTTTGCGTCGAGTTTGTTCCAATCACTTAAAATTAACCTTTTAAGATCGAAAACATTTTCATATACATATCATATTTTCATTATGTATATATTCGCCGTGCCAAGACTCCACACACATTTTCTATGGGGCTTAAATCCGGCGCACATGCATGCCAGTCCATGATCTCAACGGAACGACCTACGACAGAACCAACTTAGGAGCGTTTCCAGCATAACTAAACTAGAGATGAAAGATAGCATTGCTATAATGGAATCAGCTCACGTAAAATTAAAAAATCTAACGAACTAAGTGTATGAGACATTTTTTTACAAACCGAACACTTTCTGACCGACCCATTTTCAAATAGTTCCAAATTTTTTAATTCATTATATGAGTGAACATGCGTTTCGGAAATTGTTTTGTTATCGAATATAGCGAGTTACTGATTTAATTGCCTTTATTTAAAAAATCTTACATTACAAGTTGCCTTATAGGCTAGTTACATTTCATTAAATTTATTTTTTCTTAATATACATACATACATATGTATTTATCTAAGAGTTAAATAATTAAAAAGATTTCATATTGCTATGTAAGAGTAAAATTTGAAAATTCGAATGTACTGACGACAATTTTTCACGACGCAAATATACTGAAAAGTACAAATCTACCGAATATGTCATCATTGTTTCACATAGACGAAATCAACAGAAGAAAAACCCTTTTTTTGGCTTTAATTCAATACGATATTTAAGTATAGGTACCGAAAAATATCGGTTCAAAAGTATAGAGTAAAAAATATTGGTTGCAAAACATAAAGTATCGATACGATTTATGTATTTTTCGATTCACATGAATTACTTTATGTGAAATAAATTTTAAGAAAATCGAAAAAGCAAATGGTTGAATCAATAAAAGTATTTGAAGGATATGTATGTTGTCCTTTAGTCTAAAAGATTCCTGTAAAGCTTTTCGAAAAAATAAAACAGAATCAATTAAAAGTTTGTATGTAATCAAAGGATAAACTGCTATTGCTTGCGCAAATACCATAATATCAGACGATGAGCTGACTCCACGTACATAAACGGATAACTGTTTTTTTTTTCGTCTAGCCTACCTACATAAATATGTATGGTATATACATATGTAGTATGTATGTGTATGTTACACATCTGTCGTATATTCTACCAATAAGGAGCAAAGCGCAATAAAAGAAGCAATTATGATGAATACATATAAATGCATTTAAATTGTGCATATGCAGATACACACAAACGCATTTAAAATTTAAGTTAATACACTTTCAGAAACTGTTATGCATGTGTCGCAGTGTTAAGAAATACTACATATCTCAAGTAACATATGTATGTACATATGTAAGTTTTGCATTTGGTAGATGAAGCATTTTAAGGAAGCAATTCTGCCCTTACTAAGATATTGTTTTCAAAGCAAAAAAGGATATATGTATGTATGTATATGTACATAAGAGTGATTCAAAATTTTATTTTTTTGGTTTTTTTAAGATGCTGTTGGTTAAGAAGTAAGTTTTTGATATGAAGAATAATTTTATTAAAATTCAGCTCTGTACCTCAATTTTATAAAGTGGCACCGAATGCTGTTAGTTTTACATGCAAATCGTATGGAAAAAGTATATACATATTATTAAAAAGATATGTGAATGAATAAATAGGTGATGAATGTTGTTTGGCTGCTGGTGGTCGTTTTTCGAAGAAGCTTTTTACGCTAAATCCGAATTTGGCCTTAGAATCGACCCACCCTGTCAGAATTCTGAAATATTTGAGGTTAAAAAATTATGTTTTTTGTCTACTTTCGAGGCCATGTATAGGATTCGAAAAAGTTGTTCAGCTTGTTTTTAACAAAAACATCTTTTAGTACCGTCCTTGCCCTTTAAAATGAGTTTTCAAGTGGTGATCTTTTATGTTTCACTGTAAAGTTATAGCCATTTTAAAGGGACATGAATTTGAAACCAGTTGGTTTGAGATAAGCCCTTTTCGCTTCGTAGAGCTGTATACTGCCCTCAGAAGCGAAATGCGCGTGTCTCAAAAAAATTTATATTCGTGATTCTTATGACATTACATAGCTTAAGAAATTATGCATCTAACGAACTACGCCAAATGCCGGTATCTTAGTTCAAACCTATAAAAAATCTCCAAAGAAAATTTCCTCTATCTCAATTTTACATGTATTTCAACAAATTGACATAAACAAAATATTAAATATGTATGTCGAAACGCAATTTTTTGAGACACGCCCATTTCGGTTTTAACGGCAGTATAGATTTTTGAAAATAACGGTACAATATTTTTAGATACTTCCTTATGTGAACATTTGACAATTGGAATAAAAATTTTAAAAAAAAATTAAAGTAAGGAATATGGGAAATCTTCTTAACTTTTTACTCAAATTCCGAAAAATGAAAATTTTGCTGCTGTCGTAGCAACCCTAGTAGTTTTTTTTTTAAATGTGGATATACTCGAATATGAATAGATTTTCGAAATTTAAGCGTTCCTGAAGAATTCTAGAACATGGGTTTTTTTTTGAACATGTCTAATGTACATACATACATACATACGTAGGTATGTGTTTATATATGCGCGTGACATATGCGAAATTCTCGGAATTGAAAAGAAACCACACTAATATAAGTAAACACAACATCTTCAACTAAAAAAATATTAAAAGAAAATATTTATGTTTCTATAATTGGTTGAACTGTGGAAAAGGGATATCTTAATGTTTTATTTAAATTGTAAACGTTGAGGGAAGTGTAGTGTTGTATTTGTTTGCTTAGAAATACAGTTTTGCATTTTTAGGACAATATTCGTATATATTTTTTCAAATTTTCAAGCTTCGCAAGGTTATTTTGTATTGATTGATTGTGTGTTTATGTTTTTAGGGCAAAATTAGTGGAACTTGTGTTAACGTCTAGAGTTAATAAGAGTTATCGAACATATGCTGGCGATATATCTTCAATTAGCTTTAACTTTGTTTGCGTATGTCATCCTCACTATCAAATATTCATCAACATAATTCTGGAGCCTTTGCGGAGGATCCTGAATACGAGGAAAGTGGAATTTTAACTGAACTTAATGGCGTTGATTTGGTTATGAGTTTATCTCCCAAAGTACCACTAACAACCGCTACACAGCATCATCACCAACAGAGTCATCAGCAGAATTCTTTAATAACTTCCACAGCAAATGTTGCTGCAGCCGTTGCCGTCGCTCATCACCATCACCACAATTTAACCAATTTGCAGCACTTACAAAACTTGCACAATCAACATCACAATACCTTATTAAATAGCAGTCACTCAACACCCTTTAGTGTTACAGACATATTGAGTCCAATTGAGGAGTCGTATCGCAAACTGGAACTCGCTGGAAATCCACCGTCACCATATCGGTAAGAAAACATTTTTCAATAATAAGTAGTACATTTCAGACATTTTCATTTTAAAATTAATATGGCTAATTATATGAAACGTAGATAAACGACTGTTTACCAAGAATAGGCTTACATGTGTATGTATGAAAATACCAAACTTGTACTTGAAACTTAGACTCATACTTAAAGTGCTGGATAAATGCAATAGGCAATTAAGTATTAAATGAGCGGTAAAAAAATTGAAACTGAGCGGTTATCATGAGCAGTGAAAATTAAAATTTGGGTGGTGAAAAATTAACTGATAATCTATGTACATATGTACATACATTTGAATTGACTCAGTATAGCTTAAATTGACACACAAAGTTTAGTAACAGAAAAATACATAAAATCGAGATTTAAAGTGAATGTTTTCAAAACAATTTTGAAAAATGGAGAATATGCATCAGAACCATTATAAAACAATTTCCTTCAATATAAAACTGTTAATTTTATGTGATTGACTGCAACGCAGAAAAAAGTCATTTGTGTAATTTAAACTATACATTTATTAACTTTTTTGTCCTTTATTTTAAGAAACATTAGAAAAAAATCATAAAAATCGGTCCATTGACACGCCTACCTCCCATATAAAACAAAATGTTGTTTGCTTTAAGTTCGTTATTTTTGACACTAGAAAGATTAAATTTGGTAGGGGGAGTTGGGGTACATTGATACGATTTTTTTTTACAAGCGGAAAAAAAGGAGGAAGATTGACAAAAATGATTAAAGAAAGTAATATGAGTTTGTTTATCTAACTAACGTATTGGAATCAAATTTCAACTCAATATTATTAGGCAAAAATTTTGTGCGCTGTTTTTTAAAAAAATGGATTTCGTATCAAACTGCCCCACATACGGGGTGCATTGATACACGTCAATGGCACTTTGATTCATAGTTTAAAACACAATTTCTTCGTTTAAAAAATAAAAATAATATGTTTTGCAATTTCTTTTAACATTTATTTATGAATAATTTTCTTATTGACAGCTTCCGTTCCAGAATATCAGAGATTGCAGAAGCCATAGCATTTTCATCGATATTTGCTTTATCCGTGTGCCCCCTGTATGGTTGTATCAATGTGCCCCAAGTCACTTTTTTTTTTAAACAATAATTTTACATGTAAGTGTCAAGCCATTATAAAAATTACAAATACGTAAAAATTATGAATGATGTGTACTTACCGTATACCGCAATACGCAATTGTCAACACAAAATTTGTCAATTAAATTCACACCCATACAGATCGGCACTATTTAACTCACGAGCGTGCAAAGCAGGTTTATCCTTATCGCAGACGAAGCGATAACGGAATGCAGTTGTAATTCAAACATATGATTGGCTTTGTCGACGCCTACTTTTATGTGTTTGAAAAAATATGTTACTGCGTTTTGTTTTGATTTAATGACCGTCGTTTCTATTTTCCTTCCCACGCATTTGTACCATTTTGGAGGAAGATTCCATGATCAAATATAGGCATGTTATATATTAAATAAATTTAATAATTTTTTCTAATCTGGCAGTACTAAGTACATTGTTTACATTGTAAACAAATGTTAAATTCCGTTATATTGGAATACTAGCCTTGCTCAAAACTTCATAACATCATTAAAAAGTTTACAAGAAAATTAAAATACGCCTAAACCACTTTTTAAGTTATCCACCACTTGTTCTCGGAAATCTGCTGATTTTAAGAATAATGAATAAATATGTTACTACGATCTCACATATAAAATTTTATCTTTCTAGTGTATAAAAAACGAAATTAAATTAAATAATAGGTTAATTATATATGGAAGGTGGGCGTGGCAATGGCCAGATTTTTGTGATTTTTCCAAGTTTTCCTATTTATGTCAAAAAAACATCACATACCAAATTTAATCTTTCTAGTGTCAAAAATAACGAACTTTAAGCAAATAAAAGGTTAATTTTATATAGGAGGTGGGCGTGGCAATCCCAATTTTTATGATTTTTCTAATTTTTTCTAAACTATGCCAAAAAAAAACTTCAAACACCAAATTTAATCATTCTAGTGTCAAAAATAAAGAACTTAAAGCAATTAAAAGGTTAAATTTTCTTAATTATGCCAAAAAAACATCATATACCAAATTTCATTACAATTGAATAACGTTTACTATTTTGGACGCTGTTACTATGGAAGATACACTGTGAAAAATGTTGAAAAAAAGTTAATTTGGCCCACCCTAACGCAAGAAAATTCTTTTGATTATGATTTTGCGATTTTTTGAGTAAACCTAACTATTTTAATATAGCAGAATTTTACATTTATTTACAGTGTAAGCAATTTTATAAATATTTCTAGAATGGAAAAATTCTAAATTTTTGCTCATGAAATCTTCTTCGTAAAGGCAGCGCCGGATTAAACCTCGGTCGGGCCTGGGGCTAAAAGAAAAGAGGGACCCCATTCAAAAAAATAAAAAAAAGCAAAAAAATTTTTTTTATTGTCATGAGTGAATTGATGAGTGAAATCGTGAGTGTTAACATTTATTTTAACAAAAATGACAATAAGACATTAAAAATACAAAATGACAATTAGACATTAAAAATACATAATAGACAAAATATTATTAAATATGTTTCATCCTGAACTTTGCTTCAGAAAATTCTGAAATAATATCATCAAAATCAAGCGAACGAAGTAGATGTCTTTCGATGCTCAGTTTTGATAATGATGACAATCTTTCATCGGTCATTGTCGACCTATACATATTTTTTATGCCTTCACAGTAAAAATTTTAGTTTAATTTTAATACCAAAAAAGTATTTATATAGAACAATGCCAAAAAAGTATAAATTTTAAACTATTTTGGAGTAAATAAAGAGAGAGAGAAAAATGGGGAGACTTATACTATTTGGTTTTAATTTTAAACTATTTTGGAGTAAGTAAAGAGAGAGAGAAAAATGTAGATAGTTATACTTTTTGGTTTTAATTTTAAACTATTTTAGAGTAAGTAAAGAGAGAGAGAAAAATGAGGAGTTATACTTTTTGGTTTTCATTTTAAACTATAATTAGAATGAATTTTAGTTGTTTTTTGGTTTTAAAAGTAAACCTCTTTATTATTAAATGAAATCCAAAATTAGATTAGAGCTGAAAATAAAACAAAGGGTTTTGTAATATTCATATTTTATTTACAACAAAATACATAGTTTGTTTTCAATCTATCAATACATTAGGCATTAACAAAAACATTTTATTTTCAATTACTTGAGATTCATATGGTCGTACGTTTTTTAAATGATTGAAATTAAGTACTTTTAAATCGTTTTTTGGAATAATTTCGTAACAACTTAAAATATCATTGAATTCTTTACTTACAAAAATCTTTAATTGCAAATAAACTTCCTTATTAATAACATATATTTGTTTGATTTTTCCAAACACAAGAATACAAAATGAATTCAGGCTTATAGATACAACCGTATTTACATTCAAATTTATTTGTCGAAAACATTTGAGGAATGTTATTTTGACCAAAGACACTTGAAAAAAAGTCTTTCAAATTTTGGTATAATTTGTGGAAAATAAATTCATTCTCGAATGTAATGCTTTATCACGCAATACTCATTTTTCCCTGATATCTATTAGCAAGAGTTTTACATATGTTTTTGTATTTATTTATTACAGAAACATCTTTGATAAATTCGCGGTGTTTAGATTCGTATCTCATGGCCCACATATGATCCAATGGTCCCATTTTATACATAACTGAAGGATAGTGGGTCAAGAAGTGATGTTTTGGAAGCAGGCTTTCTTTATAATCTTCGACAATA
Source organism: Meiosimyza platycephala (assembly GCA_963662105.1). Taxonomy (NCBI): domain Eukaryota; kingdom Metazoa; phylum Arthropoda; class Insecta; order Diptera; family Lauxaniidae; genus Meiosimyza; species Meiosimyza platycephala. The sequence continues at coordinate 46,434,887 of OY759209.1, forward strand.
CATTTTAAATGTATTTTTATGTTATTCTTAAGATCTTCTATATGTTCTTTTTTAACAGCAGTAGATAATGTTATTCTAATTATACGAATAAGAGAGGTGACCCCATTCCAGAAATGTGGCATAATATCAGAAATCTTGTAGAATATAAATGG
>OY759209.1:46435238-46447738 GCA_963662105.1 Meiosimyza platycephala
CTGGAAGGTTCCAAATATTACTAAAGCCGATAAATTTACGCAACATCACAAATGTTGAAAATGTAGTGCTTGCATGCTGCGTTCTGCACAATTTTTTAATGGACAACAATGAACCGCCTAGCCCCATAAGATACAACACTGCATTACAAACACAGGACAACAGACCTGAAACTGTTCGTGAAACATTTATGCAATACTTTTGCCAAGAAGGCAAATTGGATTGGCTACCAACTTAATGAACTATACATTTTGTATCCTATAGTTCTTACTCTTGTGTGCTTTTATATTGAAATAAATGTGGTCTCTTGGACAATAAATTTAGCCTTTTCATTTCTTAGTTTCGGAGTTCTTATCACATTTTCTTTACTTACTAAAGAAACGTCAGATATTTCATTATCCTGTGTCAGGTCAATATTTTCATTCTAAATAAAGAAAATTTTTTTAGTAAAAATAAAAATATATTGAATTAAGTCCTTACGGGTAAAGTACTAATATTAGGTGGAGGTGAGTTTTCTTTGCTGGACCTGCTCTCTCTTATCTCAACAAGTGGTTTGAGAAAATCCAGTTGGTCAAAAAACCAAAGGCTTGGTTTTCGAATGTCGTCCACTCCGCTTCCAGTCATCTTGCTTCTTTCGATGGCCCTGATTTCCTTCCTATACTGCGATCGAATTGTTTGAACTTTCGTCCTTATGTCATTTATACTTAGGTTTTTTAAATCAGGATGACATTCTTTGAGATTTTTTAATATTTCACTCAGAGCGGTCTCTTTCTTGTCTCTAAGCAGGTAAAACGGATTGCATACATCCCACAGCTCTCTTTTTGACTCCAGCAAAGAAATCAGTTTTTCTGTTGCAGATCTACTCCACTTAGTATTCATTATAATCTATGAAAATTAAATTAAATGTTAATGCATCTCATAAGAACAACCAACAGAAGTTAATCGAAGGTTAGTTGCGAAGCGACGGAAGGCGATTTCATGTATTCAAAAACAAAGTTGTACGCAGGTAGCACTCACAAATATGGTTTTTTTTATTACGATAAGTACATCAAAAAATAATTTGCGTAAAATGCCAGTTAGAACACAATTCGCACTTGTAATAGCGTAACAAAAACTATATTCCTGAGTGCTACCTGTGTACAACTTTGTTGTTGAATACATGAAATCACCGTCAAATACCGTCCGTTGTCGCGTACATTGTCCTTCCACTATATGGCTTTTCCATTGAAAATATAAATTCACTTTTCTTAAATGTGAATTACACAGATATTAAAAAACATTTGCTTACTGTTATACTTACCACTTTAAAAACAAACTACGCATTACCAAAAAATTCAAAAACTCGAACTGACAACTCGCGGAACTGCAGCGGAAATGATGTAAGAAAAGGTGTTGTGTTTTACTCTTTTTTTTGATACTAATTAAATAAGTATTTTTTAATGTACTTTTTTCACTCCTTAATACAACACATTTTTTATTTACTACTTCGCAACCCTTTTGTGAGTGGTGAATGCTGTCATGTTCGCCACTCAAAAATGAATTTATTTTGCCCGCCGTTCAAAAAGTTCATTCTCTCTCGCTGTCAGTGTTTTTTTTTAAATTTCTATAGGAAGCAACAACAAATTTTGTTTGAGTGCTGTCAATTGCCCGTCGTGTGACATCGCACTAAGCGGTCTGATTTTGTGCTCTTTAGGTTCTCCGTATCCTCTTCTAGGAAGTCATGGACGGATTCTGCTCTAACAAGCAGAGCAAAAAAGTTATACGCACATTTATTTACATAGGTCTGCACAGACCTGGTTGGTACGTATGAACCATTTCGTTTGTAAACACGAATAAAACCGAACACAAACAGATAAGCAGTCCGAATTTGTGATCATTGGGTTCTCCGTAGCCGCTTTTAGGAAGTCATAGACGGATTCGTTTCTAACACGCAAAAAAAAAAAAGTTATACACACATTTATATGCAAAAGGTCTGCACAGACCTGGTTGAACCTCCTAGGGTTTATATGTTTCGTGTATTTGTTTTTTACCGCAACCACAAATGAATCTCCATTTTCGCTGTTTGCAAACATTTCAAACATATTTTTATAAGATACACTCATTTTCCTTGGAAACTTGCGTAGCTTACACTTTAAATAGTCAGAAAAGACTGAGCTATTGAGGCTTAAAATTTGACTTTTATACAAATACAGGTACAAAATATTGTGTTACAAATCCCAAACATAATACTTGTTCCGCGAAAAAATTGAACTACCCAATAAGCTAAATTCCTTGTATGATATCTACCGTAATAAAACAGGTGTCTATAAAGTTGGCCTGCACTAGAGTTCACTGTTATCAGAAGTGCATCTACCTGTATTCTATACAAAAAATACAGCTTTATTCTATTTGGCATTACTAGATATTTTTAAATCGCATTTAAAAACTTAGATATAAATATCGGAGGCAAGTATTACTATTTCGCTATACAAAAGCGAATTTTCTTAAAATGAGTGAAATGATTTGGAAAAAGTGACAAATCAAGCGTTTTGGAGGTGAGGCAAAGCCCATATTATATGGACAGAAGTTTTCTAGGTACTCTTTACATATGCATCTATTTGCGTCAAATAGTTTTGGAAATAGGAAGAACAAATTAAGAAAGGGGCGTGGTAACGTCCATATTTACAATTTTTAAGTTATTTTGAGTGATATATATATATATTCGCTGCAAACATTCTATCAAATTCAGATTAACAATTTCCAAGTCAAAATATCATAGACTGAAAATCGTCATCACACAACAAATTCAGTTTTATGCATATCATGTCACATAAGTAGCTATAACTTCTAAATGGGCAATTATATGCAGGTAAGACCTATATGATTTTTGTTGGCAGATATGTCAACTATAATCTCCTATTCACCAATCCTTGATTGACTTTGATTTGTGGATTATAGGCCAAGGCAAATGTGAAAAACTATGCAAAAAATTACCTTTTTTAAAAAATTCATGAAAATTACTAACTAAATTTTTTTTCTACATCTTGTGGAAATTATTTATTTTAAAATACCATAAATTCAGAGAGCATACTTCAAATTCCCATGTTTTTTCAAACTTTTTAAATTTTCCAGTTTTAATATTGCGAAAAATGTAAAAAAATGCTATTTTAATGAACGATAAAAAGTTATCCAACTTTGAGCACCCATAAAAACCAAAATACTAGTCATAAATCAAAAAAGTTTTCGGTTTTAAAACCTTTGGTCGATTATCTGTCAAATAAAAAAAAAAGTTTCGAAAATTTGATTTTAGCAATCACTTTTTGAAAAAGGAGCCACTGTGCGTCGCTTGCGTTTCCGATGGTAGCGCCGCACAGTGTAACTCTTTCATATAAGTTGCGACCAAAACTATAAGGAGTTGTCGTAGACTAATGAAATTTGGCATGGACTGTTTTTTTGTATAGGTTAAGAAATAGCTTCCATACAAAATTTCACAAGTAGGTTTCTTTCTTTTTTAAAAATAAGGCTGAAAAAATGTGGTCAAGTTTTTTTACTTTCTTTAAAAGGAAATAAAAAACCATTTAAAATTAGTTAACAGCTTTCACATATGTTTGTTATTTTTTTGAAAAATATACATATATACGGGGGTTTCTGGAGTGGCTAAATACGAATCCAAGGTTAGAAATTTAAAATTCAAGATGGCGGACCCAATATGGCGGAAACTCAATACCCTAATACACCTTATTTGGTCCGCCTTCTTGAATTTTAAATTTCTGACCTTGGATTCGTAATCAGCGACCCCAGAAACCCCCGTATACCAAATTTGGTTCTAATCGGTTGATTTTTAAACAATACCTCCGCCATATTGTATCCGCCATTTTTAATTTGAAAATTTTTAAAAAATAGCCTCAGATTTATAATCGGCGACCTTAAAAACCCCTGCATAACAAATTTGGTACAATTTGGGCATTTCCACAGAATGGTCCAACAGGATTGAAAATTCAAATGTTAATTGACAACTGATTTTTTCTAATATTATAATGAGAGAATGTCTTAATTTTTATAATATAATGTATTTACAGCTTATCTCAGTTGTTATTATGAGAAAATTGCTCTGAAAACTGAAAATATGTTTTGCTTTTTTTCTACTTTCAATTGCATTTTTTCTTTAGTATTTTTTGTTTATACATTTTTGTTATGGTTACACTCAACTTATGAAATATTTCTGTGAACAACAAATAAATACCATACAACATAAAAGAGACCAAGCAAAGGTCGATTAAATTTTTATTTTGATTTCTTTGCTATTCTAATGTCGCGTTCTTGGACCTGAATCATCATTTGTTATCAGTACTTCGCGATCGTTCACAGCAGGTGTCTGCCAACTTTAGTTCAAATCAAATTTAGAGGCCCCAACTCAAAAAAAAAGTTACTGCGTATAGTAATCATAATAAACATTTAATTTTGATTTTCAAAGTATGTCGCGTTCGCTATCGTTAGTGTAACAAATGATTTTATTATTTAAACATTAAATACCACTTAATCGATTCACATGGAATTTACACCACGTAGCTTCTAAATCAAGGGGTATATATTAGGCCAGAGATGCGCACAAAAATTTTTTCGCAAGCTGGTTACACCAACATCAATTCTGGTAAAAAACCTCAAAAATATTTTTTGGAAAAAAAATCCTTGTATTGAAAAATATTTTGCGAAAAAACTAGTATTTATGAAAATTTTTAAACAGCTGCGCAAGCTAATTGCATGGAAACAAAAACAAAAATCTCAAGCTCAAGGAGCAAATGAATTGAAAACAAAATCACACAAACAATAAAATTAGTTGAAAACGAAACTACAAAAACAAAAACCATGCAACGATAGTGAACCGAAATTATTTAACTTGAGTAACGGCATGAGCTGAACGAGTCGATGAGCTGAAGAAAAAATTACACGAACAAAATACATGCGGTGATTGCGGACCAAAATGATTTAGCTCAAATAACGGAGTGAGCTCGAATTGAGCTGAATATTTTTTGTTATTGTTGTAAGAGCTGGAAGAGCCAAACGAGCTATGGGCTGCGCATCCTTGTATTAGGCTACAAAACTTTTATTTCGGGTGCATATTTAGGGTGGCTCTTAAACAAAAATTATTTTTTAAATATCATTTTCTCGAAGACCGCTTAATCGATTCTCATGGAATTAACACTACGTGGTCCTCATTTTAATAGGCATAGCGTTTTAACATCATTTTCCTTATTTCATAATTTCTTTACTTATCTTGCGTAAAGTTTTAAAAAATAACTCCGCTCCCTACACTAAAGGGCAGAACAACGTCTGCCGGGACAGTTTACTAACATCAAACTCTCAAATAATATAGATATGTTTGTGACGTTTTTGTGATTTTCAGTTGAAAATACTTGAACAAATACGTATTACAAACGTTATGGAAAAAAATGTCGCGTTACAAATGTCGCGTGCTAAATTATACTTAAGCTTAAAAAAAAAGGATTAATGCATATATTTCAACATGGCAACTATCGATAGGACGCCAAATTATTTCATTTTAGTTTAAAATTAATCTCATAAAAATATAATGTCACGTTTCGCAGATTTCTGCATTTTTCTAGAAGAAGTCGAAAACGAGTTCCAGTTTTTGTCGCGTGCTAAATCTCATGTTTATTGCTTATATATTGGAAACCTCAAATCGACAGGACCTACCTTTTGCACTAAAAATAATACTACTAAAATGCTATCGAAAAATAAAAACCCAAAAAAATTTTTTTTTTCATTTTTCCTTATTTTCAAGGCGTACGAATGCCGTGTTCTCGATCGTGGAAATGCCCATATTCGTTATACGTTATATTGGACGTCTACTGTATGTATAATTCAGATTTAAAAAAAAATATTTCAAATAAAAATATATTAAAATAAAACATTCAATAGGCAACTATGTTGTCTGAGTCTGATGAGTCACTGGACACTAAATCTCCTATATTAATTCCAGCCAGAAAGCTGTCAGTCTCTTTGTCCTCAATATATTCCTCAATGTATGGCAGCAAATCATTCAAACCACTATTTTCTTTCTTTTCGAACATATTTCTATTCGAAGAAATGAAAGGGTCAGAATTAATTAAAAGTGAAACAATAAGATCACGATTCGAATTTTCCATGGCTGATGTACAAAACTTGAAAGTTCTTAAACTTAACATATAATTTGTATGGATTTTAAATAGAGTTTGCCATATTTATGTGGTCACTTTGTTTGGGCGGTAGGTGTGGTTTTCGTTCGAATTTGATATAACTAAAAGTGAGAGTGCACAACAAAAATCAAATTATATGTGCACAATTTTAAGTCATTCAATTCATTTTTGTAGAATTTAAAGCAATTTAAGCGTTTTTATGTGGTCATTTAAGGCAATTTTCTTCAAAAAAATGCTATAAGTAATTATTAAATTTTGTACATATAACGCAAAAGTGCAAGTCTATTCTTTTGTCACCTATTTCTATTGAACGTATAATCACTATACGGAAGATTAAGGAAAATCGAAGACTATGTTTTTTTGCTATTCACACTTAAAGTTAGGAAACATTTCCAGTTTTTCTCACTTTAATATAAATCAGATCATCGAAACATGTTTTTAAATGCATAACTGCTTTTAAACTATTCAACGGAACTAAGTAAACTTTACAGATTTGGAAACTTTTTTTTTTCATATTTTTAAAAAATATATAACATGACCTGCATCAGTGAAAACAAATATCCGAAAATACTCACCAAACATTCGCATAGTTCACTCCATTTGCATATTTCGGTTTTAGACATTTTTCTGCGAAAAAGCGGTGTAAGATATTATTGAATTTCATACAAATAACGCAAAAGTGCAAATCTATATTTTTGTCATCTATTTGTATTGAATGTATTATTATAATACAGAAGTTTAAGCAAAATCGATACTATGTTTTCTTGTAACTAACCTTGAAGCCAAACTAATTCTTCAATGTTCTCAAACATGCAATTTTTGGAAAACAAAAACTCCAAATTTTTCAAAAATATGTATATGTTTGCAAATTGGCTGAATAATTTTGGATATAATAACAGCCAAACTTGAGATATTGAATTGCATAAAACCAAATTGTAAATTTTTAGAATAAAGCTTCAAGTTTCCGTGCATGCTGTTCATTTAAAATTCCACATACTTCCAAAATGCTTATAGATTGTTCTTAGTTGAAGATTTTTTTGTCGATCTATGTATGTATTAGTTTTTAAGAAATTTGGAACTTTTTTTTCCTTATGGCCGCTAATGTTACACTGTGCGCCGTCGCTTCTGAAATCGGCATGTAGCGCTACAAAAAACACCTGACCGTAATCGCACACTTAACCAAATTAGCAGCGATCAACATTCAAATAAAATTTTTTTTACAAGTTGATACAATGCTTTATTTTATTAAACAAACTTTGAGAAAACAAAGGAAAAAAACAACAACTCTAGAATATAGACATATGACGTCATGCTTTAGGAATGTAAACAAAACGAATAGCTGATTGCAATTTCAACGCAATGGTGTGATCTTGTTTTCACTCAAAATTTGCAACATTTGCTTGAAGTTAAAAGTAAGCTTTTCGTTAGGTTTGCATTAATATAGCGGGTGTAATTTGAGTGCTGACGTAGGCATCAACCAAAAATATAATGATGATATTTTAAGAATCCAAAAATATTTCTATATTCTAGAGTTGTTGTTTTTTCCCATTGTTTTCTGAAAGTTTGTTTAATAAATAAAGTGTGGTGTTGCAATACATATATATACACCACTTGTAAAAATATAATCATTGTTGTCATCATTCCTAATGGGTAATTGCATTATACATACTTACATTGCAAACAAACTTAGCACAATATTTACGCACATACTTATGCTGCAAAATTAAGAAAGTTCTACGACACTTACTTGCGACAACCAAAAGCTAAAACAAGTGTCACTGCGCATGCGTTGGAAAGGGTGTAAACACCAAAACAAAGCAATGTGTGTGGGATCATATTGAATACACGATCCACAAGCAAGGCTTAGTGCAAGAGGAAAAGAGACGAAAACAATGATGACATTTTTTATGCATAGGTTTAGGATTTAAGGAAATTGTATTGTTTAATTGCAATATTTCTTTGTTATTTTTTTTAAGGCATTATGATAGTTGTTTTTGTTTTTAGTATTGAGGAAATAATATAAAAGAAACAAATTAGAAATAAAATAAAGTACCTGGAGACCGACCACTGTTCGGTTTTTCGTTTTAAGGTTGAAAAAATCGAAAAAATATGGAATTTGTTGAAAAAAGTTCACTAATATTGAATAAGTTGAAATATTTAAAAAACATTGAAAAGAGTTGAAAAGCCAAAAATAAAAATTAGGAAAGTTATAAGAGGTTGAAATGAAAAGTGTTGAAAAAGTTAAAAGAGGTTGAAAATCTCCAAAAAGTTGAAAATCTTGAAAAAAGTTGAACGATGATGAAAAAGTCAAGAAAAGTTAAATGAAGTTGACAAAGTCGGAAAAATATGAAAAATGTTGGCAAAAATTAAAAGAGGTTGTAAACTGTTGAAACAGTTGAAAGAAGCTGAATAACTCAAAAAAAGTTGAAAGTGGTTGAAAAAGTCGAAAGAAGCTGAATGACGTTCAAAAAGTCGGAAAAATATGGAAAATGTTGAAAAAAGTTGAAAAATGTTGAAACAGTTAAAAGAAGTTGAATAATTCGAAAAAAGTTGAATGAGGTTAAAAAAAGTCGAAAAAAGGTGAATAAGGTTGACAAAGGCGGAAATGTTGAAAAAAGTTGAAAGAGGTTGAAAAATGTTGAAACGGTTGAAAAAAGTTGAATAACTCTAAAAAACTTGAATGAGGTTCAAAAAAGTTGAATAAGGTTGACAAACTCGGAAAATGTTGAAAAAATTTGAAGAGGTTGAAAAATGTTGAAACAGTTGAAAGAAGTTGAATAATTCGAAAAAAGTTGAATGAGGTTCAAAAAGTCGAAGAAAGTTGAAACAGTCGAAAAAATTAAATGAGATTGAAAAAAGTTGAAAGAGTTTAAAAAGCTCGAAAAAAGTTGAAATATCTCAAAAAAATTTGATGAGGTTGAAAAAGTTGAATATGGTTGAAAAAGTCGAAAAAATTGAATGAGGTTGAATAAAGCTGAAAGTGGTTGAAAAATTCGAAAAAAAGTTGAATATCTCTAAAAAATTTAATGAGGTCGAAAAAAGCTGAATGAGTCTGACAAAGTCGGAAAAATATGGAAAATGTTGAAAAAAGTTGAAAGAGGTTAAAAAATGTTGAAACAATTGAAAAAAGTTGAATAATTCGAAAAAAGTTGAATGAGGTTAAAAAAGTCGAAAAAAGGTGAATAAGGGTAACAAAGGTGGAAAATGTTGAAAAAAGTTGAAAGAGGTTGAAAAATGTTGAAACGGTTGAAGAAAGTTGAATAACTCTAAAAAAGTTGAATGAGGTTCAAAAAGTCAAAAAAGTTGAATAAGGTTGACAAAGTCGGTAATTGTTGAAAAAAGTTGAAAGAAAAATATGGAAAATGTTGAAAAAAGTTGAAAGAGGTTAAAAAATGTTGAAACAATTGAAAGAAGTTCAATAATTCGAAAAAAGTTGAATGAGGTTAAAAAAGTCGAAAAAAGGTGAATAAGGATAACAAAGGTGGAAAATGTTGAAAAAAGTTGAAAGAGGTTGAAAATGTTGAAACGGTTGAAGAAAGTTGAATAACTCTAAAAAAGTTGAATGAGTTTCAATAAGTCAAAAAAGTTGAATAAGGTTGACAAAGTCGGAAAATGTTGAAAAAAGTTGAAAGAGGTTGTAAAATGTTGAAACAAATGAAAGAAGTTGTATCATTCTAAAAAAGTTGAATGACGTTCAAAAAGTCGAAGAAAGTTGAATATGGTTGTAAAAGTCGAAAAAATTTAATGAAGTTGAATAAAGTTGAAAGAGGTTGAAAATCTCGGAAAAAGTTGAATATCTCTAAAGAAATTGAATGAGGTCGAACAAAGTTGAATGAGTTTGACAAAGTCGGAAAAATATGGAAAATGTCGAAACAGGTTAAAAAAAGTTGAAACAGTCGAAAAATATTTAAATAAATCACAAAATGATCCACTTGCAACATTTTGTTATAGTAGGAAGTACCACGCCCACTGATGCAATCCCGTCGAAGTCCATTTAATTTCAGAGTTTTTACTAACAGACATCTTTATATCAAATTTTAACTAGTAAAGGTCTTATCTTCGGCCAGGCCGAAACTCACATACCATAAACTGCACTGAAAGTACTTTCCAAATAAATGTTAAAAAGACGTTGAAAAGGTTGAAAAAGTCGAAAATAATGTAATAAGGTTCAAAGAGGTTGAAAAGAGTTGAAACAGTTGAAAAAAATTCAAAAAGTCTAAAATATATGGAAACCATTGCAGACAGTGAAAAGAAATTGAAAAAGTCGAAAAAACAGACAGACAGACAGACAGACAGACAGACAGACAGACAGACAGACAGACAGACAGACAGACAGACAGACAGACAGACAGACAGACAGACAGACAGACAGACAGACAGACAGACAGACAGACAGACAGACAGACAGACAGACAGACAGACAGACAGACAGACAGACAGACAGACAGACAGACAGACAGACAGACAGACAGACAGACAGACAGACAGACAGACAGACAGACAGACAGACAGACAGACAGACAGACAGACAGACAGACAGACAGACAGACAGACAGACAGACAGACAGACAGACAGACAGACAGACAGACAGACAGACAGACAGACAGACAGACAGACAGACAGACAGACAGACAGACAGACAGACAGACAGACAGACAGACAGACAGACAGACAGACAGACAGACAGACAGACAGACAGACAGACAGACAGACAGACAGACAGACAGACAGACAGACAGACAGACAGACAGACAGACAGACAGACAGACAGACAGACAGACAGACAGACAGACAGACAGACAGACAGACAGACAGACAGACAGACAGACAGACAGACAGACAGACAGACAGACAGACAGACAGACAGACAGACAGACAGACAGACAGACAGACAGACAGACAGACAGACAGACAGACAGACAGACAGACAGACAGACAGACAGACAGACAGACAGACAGACAGACAGACAGACAGACAGACAGACAGACAGACAGACAGACAGACAGACAGACAGACAGACAGACAGACAGACAGACAGACAGACAGACAGACAGACAGACAGACAGACAGACAGACAGACAGACAGACAGACAGACAGACAGACAGACAGACAGACAGACAGACAGACAGACAGACAGACAGACAGACAGACAGACAGACAGACAGACAGACAGACAGACAGACAGACAGACAGACAGACAGACAGACAGACAGACAGACAGACAGACAGACAGACAGACAGACAGACAGACAGACAGACAGACAGACAGACAGACAGACAGACAGACAGACAGACAGACAGACAGACAGACAGACAGACAGACAGACAGACAGACAGACAGACAGACAGACAGACAGACAGACAGACAGACAGACAGACAGACAGACAGACAGACAGACAGACAGACAGACAGACAGACAGACAGACAGACAGACAGACAGACAGACAGACAGACAGACAGACAGACAGACAGACAGACAGACAGACAGACAGACAGACAGACAGACAGACAGACAGACAGACAGACAGACAGACAGACAGACAGACAGACAGACAGACAGACAGACAGACAGACAGACAGACAGACAGACAGACAGACAGACAGACAGACAGACAGACAGACAGACAGACAGACAGACAGACAGACAGACAGACAGACAGACAGACAGACAGACAGACAGACAGACAGACAGACAGACAGACAGACAGACAGACAGACAGACAGACAGACAGACAGACAGACAGACAGACAGACAGACAGACAGACAGACAGACAGACAGACAGACAGACAGACAGACAGACAGACAGACAGACAGACAGACAGACAGACAGACAGACAGACAGACAGACAGACAGACAGACAGACAGACAGACAGACAGACAGACAGACAGACAGACAGACAGACAGACAGACAGACAGACAGACAGACAGACAGACAGACAGACAGACAGACAGACAGACAGACAGACAGACAGACAGACAGACAGACAGACAGACAGACAGACAGACAGACAGACAGACAGACAGACAGACAGACAGACAGACAGACAGACAGACAGACAGACAGACAGACAGACAGACAGACAGACAGACAGACAGACAGACAGACAGACAGACAGACAGACAGACAGACAGACAGACAGACAGACAGACAGACAGACAGACAGACAGACAGACAGACAGACAGACAGACAGACAGACAGACAGACAGACAGACAGACAGACAGACAGACAGACAGACAGACAGACAGACAGACAGACAGACAGACAGACAGACAGACAGACAGACAGACAGACAGACAGACAGACAGACAGACAGAC